>OX401416.1:20960768-21007867 GCA_947846245.1 Cerastoderma edule
CAGTCTGTCACAGTCTGAAACTTTAGGTCGGGACTGTTATATCTAAAACATGCACACACGGGAATCGGCTCGACTTCAGATATTCCGGCCTAATGGACATCAATGACAGCTCTATTCATAATTCAACGCGTAATTGATAATGAGAAAGACAGACCAAGGGCGTTTAGATATCTGCGTGACGTATCTTGAACGGTAGACGATATCAATGGGACGGTTCTGATCTTGGTCCACACATGAAGTCCGTCCGAAAATTAGTGTTATAGACTAGGCATATGTCTATCTTAATGTAATATGTTTAGACTGACTTAATATATACTTTGGGAAAGTGAATCCGATTTACTTATGTACCCTTGTATTAACCATAACCGTGCTAAACATTATTGGAGTTTATATCTTATAAAATACTATAATTAACTATAGGCAGTACATTGCTTGTTTTTTCATATGTATAGTGAATACATTTTGTACTTTGAATGACATTTTGATATATTGCCACTATATCCTACATTAAAATTAGCACGATACTGTTTTGTCTCTGTTAATGTTAACGTCTTGTGTACGTATAGGCCTATGGCCTTATGTTTCAATAAAGTATCTATATATCTACATCATGCGTGGCCCAGTTGTTAAAGCGGCGGTCTTCGAACTTGGGGAACCGGGTTCTTGGCACACTGGTACCACTGATTTCATGCGAATGTCCTTTAGCCAGACGCCCCAGAGCCCTAGCCAGGTACTTGTGAATCCAAGAAAGCAATGACACAATACAATACATCAATGATACGTTGTTAACACAATGGAACCAAACAAATCAAATCAAGTAAGGCATGAATTGTCGAAAAGTAATGATAATCATTGTCATTAACGCGATACAAAGTTTTTAAAGGAAAAACAACATCTAGCTAAAGGAGAAGAAAACATGGAAAATAAGCAATCAGGAAAATAAGTTAGCTTCAAATAATCCTAACCAGCCGTTAACATTGATAATAACAATGGCACCCACCAGAAACGTTTTACTAAAATGTCATTAGGAAATGCATCTACATTTGTCAAGGAAATTTCGAACACTCAATACAAAATAGATATTTCATTGAATATTGTGTAATAAATGCTCTTTCTCTCATTTAGACCGGCTACACAGCCTCAAAGGAGGCATTTGATAGTGTGCTTACTTGAAGGCTGAGTCTTGCGATGTAAAAACTTGTATCATATGTATACATGTACATGTACCAGCGCGTATGTGCTATTCCCGGCCGGTTCTTCGCCGTAAATGTCATGCGTGAGATAGATATTTGACCTCCGGACTCAAAGAACCAGATACTGGTGTAATTAGAAAATTGCGAGTTTATTGATTCGTCAATTAACCTTTAGTGGATGGTGTCTTTTGATGTATTGGGGACAGCCACGATGTCTTTGTGAAAGGAATATTTCGTTAGAAGACAATGGAACTGTACCCGTCTGTTACAAGTATCATACGCCTATGTTAAGTCGATCGATCGTCAATCAATTGATTGATTGATTGATTGATTGATTGTTTGATATTGTGATTGTTTATTTGATAGTTTGATTGACTGACATACTGTTTTAAGTATTGATTGAAATATTGATATATTGATATATTGATATATTGATTTATTTATTGCTTGCTTGCTTGCTTGCTTGCTTGCTTGCTTGCTTGCTTGCTTGCTTGCTTGCTTGCTTGATTGCTTGATTGATTGATTGATTGATTGATTGGCTGGCTGGCTGGCTGGCTGGCTGGCTGGCTGACTGACTGACTGACTGACTGACTGACTGGCTGGCTGGCTGGCTGGCTGGCTGGCTGGCTGGCTGGCTGGCTGGCTGGCTGGCTGGCTGGCTGACTGACTGACTGACTGACTGACTGACTGACTGACTGACTGACTGACTGACTGACTGACTGACTGACTGACTGACTGACTGACTGACTGACTGACTGACTGACTGACTGACTGACTGACTGACTGACTGACTGACTGACTGACTGACTGACTGACTGACTGACTGGCTGGCTGGCTGGCTGGCTGGCTGGCTGGCTGGCTGGCTGGCTGGCTGGCTGGCTGACTGACTGACTGACTGACTGACTGACTGACTGACTGACTGACTGACTGACTGACTGACTGACTGACTGACTGACTGACTGACTGACTGACTGACTGACGGACTGACTGACTGACTGACTGACTGACTGACTGACTGACTGACTGACTGACTGACTGACTGACTGACTGACTGACTGACTGACTGACTGGCTGACTGACTGACTGACTGACTGACTGACTGACTGACTGACTGACTGACTGACTGACTGACTGACTGACTGACTGACTGACTGACTGACTGACGACTGACTGACTGACTGACTGACTGACTGACTGACTGACTGACTGACTGACTGACTGACTGACTGACTGACTGACTGACTGACTGACTGACTGACTGGCTGACTGACTGACTGACTGACTGACTGACTGACTGACTGACTGACTGACTGACTGACTGACTGACTGACTGACTGACTGACTGACTGACTGACTGACTGACTGACTGACTGACTGACTGACTGACTGACTGACTGACTGACTGACTGACTGACTGACTGATTGATTGATTGATTGATTGATTGATTGATTGATTGATTGATTGATTGATTGATTGATTGATTGATTGATTGATTGATTGATTGATTGATTGATTGATTGATTGATTGATTGATTGATTGATTGATTGATTAATTAATTTATTGATTGATTGATTGATTGATTGATTAATTAATTAATTCATTGATTGGTTGATTGATTGATTGATTGATTGATTGATTGATTGATTGATTGATTGATTGATTGATTGATTGATTGATTGATTGATGAATTAAGATATTAATGGTTTTATATAATAAATAATTGATTGAATGGTAGGTATACGAGAACGAGGCTAAACAACATGGACGCACATTTAGTCGCTCTGTAAATTAATTTAAGAAAAGTATAACAAAGTCTTTAATTTGGAAGTTTGTGAACCGATATTGGAATATAGTGACATTCTTTTACACGTTCCCTCACGGAAGAGTTTGCAGATTGGAATACTATTTCATAAAAAAGGTAAAAATGCCACCCAAAAAATCTAACAAAGGAACAGACAAAGGACCAAAAATGGCGGGAACTGAATTGAATGATCATCCGTCAAGTCGGCACAATTCTCTGAACAATAGCAGATCATCGCAACCAACTATCGAACCCACGAATTTAGTAGGCAATACTGTTACATCAAATCAAAACGTTGGGAGTATACAGGTAAATGATCCGAGAAACTTTATGCAACATATGCCTACAATACCCCCACCCACATACGACAACAGGGGCGGAAACCAGTCATTCAACAATATGTCATCGCAATACAGCAATATCCAAGCACACAACGCTAGTATGTGTTCACAAGATGTCCAAAATAACGGCATCTTCAGTATGTTACAACATATACAACACGATCTCCATCAAAATCAGTCGACGACCTCGAGTGTTTTGTCAAGATTAACAGCCATCGAATGCAGTGTCTCGAAACTATCGGATATTGAGCACAGTATCAAAGGTGTTCAAAGTGATGTTAATAACCTTAAACAAGAAAATGTATCCATTTCTGCTAAGATGAATGAAGTCGAGACATCATGCTTAACAATAAGTAGCCTGTTTGATGAGTATGTCGATTCTAAGGAGAAAATAGATAAGAGCATAAAAACATTAAACAATGAAAACCAGAATCTCAAAGAAAGAATAAGTCAAATAAACCATAACTATGATAGGCTAAATGATGAACTTTTAGAGCTTAAAACAAGAAGCATGCAGGAAAACATTTTGTTCTTTGGAATACAAGAGACCGATGGCCGAAATGAAAGTACTGAAGATATTTTAAGGAGTTTCCTGAAAACAACGGTCCTCCCAAACTCTGCCGATTCTATTGACCAAATCAAATTCGATAGAGTACATATACTAGGTGCGAAAAGAACATCATATGGTAGACCCGTCAACAGACCGATAGTGGCTAAATTCGAACGATACATTGACAGAGAAACGATAAGAAGGGAATCGTTTAATGTAAACACGGAAAGAAACGGATACTCAATAAGAGAGCAATTCCCTTACGAAATAGAACAGCGAAGAAAAACCCTATATCCTGTCATGAGAAAACTGAAAGAAAACAAGAATAACAAGGTTGTTTTAGTCCGTGATAAACTGTACGTTAATGGAAGCCAGTACATCCCGAACGAGCACTCTCATCACGAAAAAAGTACCAACAACCATAACAATGTGCCTGCACCAGACAGTCGACACGATCAGCGTAACAGGAACAACCCACAGAGACCACATATTCCCCTTTCTAACCGTTTTCAAACACTGGTCGGCTATGGGGACCGGGAAAACACACCAATAAGACCATCCCAGAGTCAGAAACACAAAGCCCGTTCCCCCTTGGAGGAGGAACACCTTAAAAAACATCGATCAGACGTAGGAACACCTCAACCCGAAATCCCGTCAACCGAGACCAACAGTTCGCAAAGTGACCAATCTTTCGTGCGGACGAAATCAACCACCGTAAACCATCCAGTTCATCTAGATCCAATAACATCCCAACGTGCGTGCAGCTCAGTGGCTAACAACCGTTAGGAATGTGCGGGGAATACGCAATTTCTGACCAAAAAGTGTGATCGGCCGAGTTTAGAAACACATAATAGAAACGTTGTGGAAGAAGTAAACCAGAACTATTACATTTATTGTAATTGAACAACCAATGGAAGAGCAACGTAAATAAGCGAAAGGAATAAATGCAAATAAGCGAAAGGAATAAACGCAACTAAATAAACGCAACTAACGAAATGAATAAACGCAACTAACGAAATGAATAAACGCAAATAACGAAATAAATTAACGAAATCGACAAAACCCGGTTAACAAAATGAATAAACGCTATTTACGGAATAGATAGACACAATTTAAGTAATACATCAAGATATAATACGCTCTTAGATTGATTGATTGCTTGAATGATTGATTGCTTGCTTGCTTGCTTGCTTGCTTGCTTGCTTGCTTGCTTGCTTGCTTGCTTGATTGATTGATTGATTGATTGATTGATTGATTGATTGATTGATTGATTGATTGATTGATTGATTGATTGATTGATTGATTGATTGATTGATTGATTGACTGTTGAATTTAGATATTAATGGTTTTATATAATAAATAATTGATTGAATGGTTGGTCGATTTATTTATTCATTTATTTATTGATTGATTGATTTATTCATTTATTCATTTTTTATTTATACTTTTCATTTATCTTTTCATTCATTCATTTATTTATTTTCTTATCTATTTATTTATTCATCTATTTATTTATTCATTCATTCATATTTAAAATGAAAAAGGAATCACGCATCATGTATTATTTTAACTTCAGAATCCTGATATCTTTGAAAGTATATAGCAAATTTATACATACACAAAGCCACATTCATGAAATCCGTAGTTAAATATTTTGATAGACACCTTTATTTATTTAAGGTATCACTCTACATGTAGGTATTTTCTTTGTAAGGATTCCGACTATTTGACGACATTTCGTTCGTTAGTTTTCAATTTTTCGTTTGTTAGATTTAATAGTTTGTGTGAATGATTTTGCGCGGCTTTACCATGACGAACAATTACAATTCTTCATCAAAAGAACCGTTTTTATGCAGTTTCAATTAACAAAATAAATAATTTAAGAGTCCTAGCCTAGTGCTGGTGAACCCCGGGAAAGCCGTCATGAAAACTGAAAAAAATAAGATATTGACACGGCGCTTTATCTTATACAAAAAGAAGCTATTCAATATCACAAACAAAACGCTATTTTTCATACGCAACAATCGTCGTCCAAACAATGAATAATCAAGGAAATCGATCGAGAACTAATGCACATTACTTATTCTTTGGTACCTATTAATCCTTATAGTACTGAAAGCGACTTCATGCTTATACCAGAGACATAGATAACATGTTATCTATGTCTCTGCTTATACATACAAGTTGGATCCAGGCCAGTGGCCAAGTAAAATGACGGCTGGTCTGTAATCTCCGGTTTGCTACTCTGAGTATTTTTCCTCATCAAAATTTAGCAGAAATGTAAGGCTTTGGAAAGTAGAAGACACAAAAATCTATTTTTAGAAAATTACCCAGCATTCTAAGGGTTAAACGTCTTTAGGTTCACATGAAAATTATAATTATCAATTCAATAAAAAAAAATACCACCTCACCATTACTATTGAAAATTGCCACTTTACATACTTCTATACATTATAGAACGAAAGGAAATGCGACCCATTAAAGAGGTTTAAATAGCGCAACGTGGATGATTAGATCGAATTCAACTTTTGAAGAATAGAATACCTCGTGTGAGGATATGTCTATCTATCATTTGTAAATATGGCACAAGACCAGAATTGTTACGTTCTTTAAAAATCCTTGATTGATTTGGTTTATATGTACAATGTTTAACGTTCTTGTAAAAAAACATTAAAAAACGACTGTTTCTCTAAAACTAAAAATGCAACTGAAAAGCAAATTCTCATTTTTATCAAAACCTTCTCGCTTTTTACTTTAATGGGGTGTACATCGCAACAACATTCTTTGAGTTATGTTGCGATGTCAATAGCATGTTAAAGAAGGAAGACTCCAAACCTGACTGCCTATTAGGCAATGGGATTTGAACCCACTAGAAGAAGGGCCATATGATTTCAAAAGCTGGAATGTAACCACTAACACTTGGACCCCTCAAAGGGTTTTCTCCGATTTATTTCAAAGTGTCGTCCACGAATTTATTCAATTGTGGACTAATGAATAATGTTTAACTTGGTAAAGCATTTGCTTTAAATTGCCACTAACAATAGTTTGCTGACAATTGCAAAGGGTATGTGTTTGATCGCAAATCGACCTTAGGTTTTAATTTCATTTTACTGTCAATATTCCTTGCTCTGCTATGTCATATTCGATATTAATTAGGGACATGCTTCTTTACAATGGGCTTCTCTATATCAATAAAGGAAGTTTTTCATTTGAAAAAGGCTACTCTTATGCATTACTTTATATGTCATCGATTCGTTTGATGATAAAAACGATAAGAAGAGAAATCATACCAAACCAAGTGTTTTTAGGACCGCTTTAGAAACTAGTGTTCCGCCCTCTCATTGTTGAATGTTGCATTTTGCAGTTAATACACATCAACTGGTATGTGTTATTGCCCTCTCGTATCTCTAAATCTCTATCACTGGCGTTCTCTGTCTATCTCTAATTATTTGTCCATCTTCATTCAACACTCTTAAATTGACTGTTCAAATGCCTCGGTGATAGTTTGAAAGCTATGCATTATTCAATTTCATATCATAAAAAACACCATTGAAATAGCACATTACAGTCTAACTTGTGTTAAGCAACCACCCTTTTGAGCAGCCAACCTGCCTTAAACAACCACTACAGAAAGTTCCATTGTTAGATTTATGGTATACATCAATTTGTGTTAAGCAGCCAACCTGTCTTAAACAGCCAATTAACTCCGTCCCATAGGATGGCCTCTTAACACAAGTTTACTGTATAACGAATAAAAAGAGCTTTAAAGGTTTTTGGCTTTCTTGCTTCCAGCCCAATCCATTTCTCCTATTGTTATATACTTTCCCTGTTTATTTTCTTATGTTGTATTTGAGAAATATATTCATGTTTAAGCAATGCGTATGTTTAAACTAAAAGTTTCACCTCGTTAAGTTTTTAAAGACGCACGAACCGCACGCGGGACAATGAAAATATTAGTAGACAAGTTTAAGCCCTTTACAAAACAACGTGATTTTGATATAGGTTTCAATTAGCGAGTTTGATTGGTTCAAGCAGCGAAAGTGGCACGCTCTCTATTACTTGTGACGTTAGACGCATTTATACGGTATATTTAACCCTTTCCCAAAAGCCAAAATTTCGACTGTCCCATATTGAAAGAGTTTGCAGACGACATTACAAAATAGGATGAAATTGAAAAATATTCTTCAGACAGAGCAGAAAACCTTGTGGGAAAAGGAAAATTGCTCGTTACGAGCAATTTCTCCTTTTCCCACAAGGTTTCCTAAGTCGTCTGCAGCAAAGTGGTCAAATGTCGTCATTGTTTGGGAAAGGGTTAAATGCCTCGAGTACCACGACTGTTTACTCGTTCAACATAACTGTATTTGCATGACAAATTGTTGAAATATAATATTATTGTTCATGGATTAAAATGACACCTCCCTTAGAGAACTGGAAATGAAATGTTATCAAACTTGGCCCGAAAACCTTAAAGGCAAGGAGTTACAAAGGGGATCGAGTGTCATATGACTTAAATAGTTTCAAAACGTTGAACATGACGTCGAATTTACATTTTCCCAAAGTAGTATAACAGTGTACTTAAAACCTCTTTGAGGGTAACCAAAAGTTAAAAAGAAACTGGACCAGTCAAGGAATTGATCGCTAGACTGAAATGAGTAAACACAAAAAAGTTCTTTTTAAGAGTCAAATTTAGAATTTAAAATTTAAATTTGAATTCGTATCAATTGTCACTCTTATCATTTCAACCTACTCCCTACCCCGAGAAAAGAAGGAAATTGCGAGGGGTTGACTAAAGATTATATTTCTTTTTCCGCAAGTTTCTCGAGTGGAAGAAGATATCGAATAAATAAGTTTGAAATGATTCCTTTAAATACCAGGGAACTGTGGTACGAAAAAATGGGCCGTTAGATATCTGCTTAAGGTAGAATACCCATATTCCGCCATTTTGAAACTAATTCTTTCGTCGGATTACTTCAAAAGTTCTCGGTATACATCGGTCGTGGCCGGAACTATTCGGTGTAAAGCGAATAGTTCCGGCCCCGACCGATTTATACCGAGAACAACCGAAGTTACCCAATGAAATAATCAATTGAACAATGGCTGGTAATGGATATTCTACCTTAAAACGTTACCTTAATGCAGGTAAAAAGCAGATTAAACAATTTATTCTGTATCAAAAGACCACTTTAAAGATAAAAGGAGTAAAATGAATAAGGAAAAAAGTAAATATAGATAAAGCTATATTCTGGTATTGCCAAACCCCTTTATACATAACCGAATTTTTAAGATAGTTTTAGAACAATGGGTGAAGTTAAAAGTACAATACGTTTATTTAAAAGGACGTAAAATCAAAACGGATCACCTTCAATGAATCGTTATTAATACTTTGGGGGTTAAAAATCATTACAAACATACGTTATTCCCTCGTTCTATTACTGTCGTGATTCATGACTAGGTTGACTGACCCCAAACAAAATCGTTATCATGCAAGAATTAGCAGGGTCTATTATATGATAATGGATCCCGATTAACATGTTTTATTTTTCAAAAACAAATCGTGACTTTATACTTTGTCACTCGAACGAAACCAGAGTTACCGGTGGATCTAGAACACGCCCCCCCCCTTGTTAGGGGTGCCAAAATTAAGCATTCGCATTGCCCAGCTTGTCAAAAATCCCGCCTTTGCTGTCAAGTGAATATTTACTTTAACTTACTATATAAGCGTTATATATTTGTATATTCTGTCACTTATACTTATTTATCTCTTTAACTGTTGGAAAAAGTGACCTATAGGCCCAAAGTGGCCGGGTGTTGTATTATTATATATATACTTTACTGATTATACTTAACACATGTCACTTCAATAAAATATTCCTTCATTCATTATACGGACAAGTGCAGAGCAAGTTTTGGTATTTACGAACAAATAAATCAAAATCAAACTCTGCCACCCCTTTCTATTCCCGAGTTCTAAAGCAACCCTTTTAATCACTGAGCCACACAGGACCGTTGCACGAATAGGTTTGAAATGGTAGGTCCTTTCATTTTGTGGTCGGTTGAAAAATGAGTTGTATACATGAAATGAAGATAGGCTTATTACTCGATGAATAACGAATCAAATTCACAAGTAAACTTCTGTCTTCGTAATCACTTGCAAGAAAAGGACAGTTAACATGTATCATTATCGTTGTTAGAAATCTACATCGCGTCCCCATTATTTCAAGTGTGTTGCAATGCCCGGCTACTAATAACGGAGGCAGAATTCATACACAACTGTCCATAAAGGCTGGTCAGGCCTGGTAGATTACTCGGCACTCCATAGGTCAGTTGAGAGACCGCCTCTTATGAAAATCCCCAAAAAACCGTCTTCTGGATTTGAACCTATGCAGACGTGCTTTGTGGTTTCAAGTACTGTACTCTGACCACTGGACCCTTTGCATGTTTGTAAACTAGCTCCGATGTAACGATATACATGTACAGTGAAGCCTCGTTTATCCGGACCCCGATTATCCGGACGTCTTGCAATCCGAACGAAATGGTAAGGGAACGGAATTATTTGACCAATTTGTTGCGGACGACTTTTGAAAACATTGTGGGTAAAGGAGAAATTGCTCGTGACGAGCAATTTCTCCTTTTCCCGCAATATTGTCTGCCATATCAGAAGATTATTTTTGAATTTCATCACGTTTTGAAATGTCGTCTGCAAACTCTTTTAATTTGGGACGGTCGAACATTTGGCGTTTGCTAAAGGGTTATAGTATACACGTGCATACAGACCGTTTATGTCTAAATGTGTATAAGAACATGCTCTGCTTCATTAGTCCGGATGTTGCGGATTAACGAGACATCACTGTAAGTGGTTTTATAAAGATTTCAATTAAAGGTGCTTGTCCATAATTGTGAAGAAGCTAGGAATCAAAAGATAAAAATGAATTATTCAAAACTGAAAAAAGCAGATGTTCTGCTATATGATACGCCCTGAACAAAAATCATTCGAAGCAAAATTGGATCTCAACAAAAAATTAATTCTTTAAATTGTATATCCAGTGAATTAAAGTGTATTTTAATCAAAACGTGTGACATCGCTTTTGAGATCTACCGCATATAAACTGTATACATGTATATACTCAGGCAAATTGAAGCTTCCTGAATCAATTATACTTTTAATAGCTACATTTAATTATATATCAAACAACGAAACAAAATTGTATTGTTTCAAAGCCATTTTATTTTGACTTTAAAATTTTCACTTTTGTGAACAAGTACCGTTAAAAGACCGCTATTTATTGGTAATAATTTTACTTTGATCCTTCCAAATTGATCTCGTTAAAAGTAATATAATATCGTAAAACAGTATCGATACCGATTCTCGTATGGACAATTCGATAATTCGATTTTCAAATTAAACCAAGTCCTAACCCCATTTTGGAAAAGTTGTCTCATTACAAGAATATGATTCCCATAGGCTAATGCTGGGTATACAGGTGGGGGAATCACGTGACCCATATTAACGATTTTATGTTCGAAAAGATGGCCGCACCCAATTATGTTTGCTTTTTCACCTACTTTTGCCAGTGATAGCCACATTGTGTACCCCGCATGATATGACCATCAGCTTTCCGGTTATGGTGGTTTACGATAACCCATGCTTTATAACGGCGTTACGCTTGGCGGAGAGATCGCAGTCAAAGACAGACTGTTTTGGACATGCCGCCCGTCGACTGCGATTTCTCTGCCGAGTGTTAAATGTTTTGCTGTTATATAGCACGAGTTACCATATGATGTACTATGTACAAGACGTAAAATAAAAACATTTTCTGTTCTGTTCATATGCATGTACCACAATAACCGGTGTGTTAATGGTCAACTCATGCTGGGTACACAATGTGGCTATCATTGACAAAGGTACGTGAAAATAGCAAAAAATACCTTGGCGCGGCCATTTTGTTAGTGCGGCCATTTTGTTAGGACATAAGATCGTAAACATTGGTCACGTGACCCACTGCCTGTACAATGCCTGTCTCACTAAGGATCGTAATACATTTTTTTCTTGTAAACGTAAATATAAAGAGGGAAAAGACAACCTCAGAAACACATTAACTTACATCGTAGTCGTCGAACGGATTGTAATTCCTATATGTGAAATGTTTATCATACTTTCAACCCATTGCCAAAAATAACGACGTTTGACCACTTTGTTACAAACGACTCCAGAACACATTTTGGGAAAAGGAGAAATTGCTCTTAACGAGCAATTTCTCCTTATCCCACAATGATTTCTGTCCTATCAAAAAATTATTTTTTTCAATTTCGTCACATTTTGAAATGTCATCCGCAAACTCTTCCAATTTGGGACAGTCGAAAATTGGGCGTTTGGTGAAGGGTTAAACACATGTCTGTTTTTTTTTTTTCATTCACACAATGTAAGTACAATTTGAATGTAAGTACCTTTTGAGATTTATCTATTAAGAGTTACAACAATTTTGTAAATGTAGACGTAAAACCTATAAATCATTATGATCTATGGCTATGATCCTAAATACTGACCGGGTAGGAATACAAACAGATCAGAGGATTTAAAGGTGCATGTTCACAGATTCGAGGAAATTTGGAAGTTAAAAATTAATTCTTTAAAACTGCACAACAGATGCCCTGATATATGATATACACTCAAGGTTAGTCATTGGAAGCAAAATTAGGTCGTTTTTCAAATTTCAATGCTTTACAGTGTATCCTGTTAATTAGCATGCATTTTTTATCCAAAAGCGTGACATCCATTTTGAGATCACCAACAAATTAGCTGTATATATTGAGATCAATCGAAGCATCCTGACATAATTATGCCTTCGATAGCTACTTTTAACAGTATGTATTAAACAAAAATGTGAAAAAAATGTATTGTTTCAACGACATTTTGTATTGACTTTTTAATGTTCTCTTTTATGATTAAGCACCTTTAAAGAACGCAGTCGTCCTAATTGTATAAGTTGATAAAAACAAAGGCCATTCAAATGATCATTCTATATCGCAGATTCGAACAAAGCAGGTGACCCATGTAATAATGAGTGTATTGTTTTAACACACTACCACCTGACGCGACATGTTTGCGTCTTGCAGCAGACGACTTTCAAAAAGCATTGTGGCAAAAGGAGAAATTGCTTGTCACAAGCAATTTCTCATTTTGCCACAATGTTTTTTCAATCTATTCACATATCACAACGGCAGAACTGATAGATGGTTTCACATGTGTACAAAGTTTTCTTGTCACATGCATCAAGTAAAAAAGGGTCGTCTGCGGGTTGTACAGTGTAAACCCTTATAGTGCTTATGAAAACAGGTTAGATCCAGGCCAGTCGCCAAGTAAATTAGCGGCTAGCCTGTGTTCTAACCTGTTTGCTAATGTAAGTATCTTTCTTCATCAAAATTAAACATATATTTAAGGTTTTTGGAAAGCAGACGACACAAAAAAGTACCCAGCATTTCAAGGGTTAATGAACTCCTTCATATACACGTAGTTGAACGTATCTGCCCAAGGCGATCTGTAGAATCGTGAAAAAAGGAGAAATTTATACCATGTTTAACCTGAAACCACTTTTTCAAAAGACATTCTATTCACATTTACAAAATATAAAATATTCAAATACAAAATAAGCAGTTGACAAGTCACATTACTGGCGATTCAGTAGAAGGTAGAATACCCATAATCCGCCATCTTGAAACTTATTATTTTGTGGGATTACTTCGGTCGTTCTCGGTATTTATACATCGGTTGTGGGGCCGGGAATATTCTCATGTTAACGAGACTCCCTCCCATGAACCTATTGGTGCCCGGGGGATCGAACCTGGAATCCCGGCTTACAAGTTCACCACCTTAATCACTATCAAACGACGCGTTGAGGACCAAACTGGCCTTATCTGGTTCACCACCTTAAGCGCTATGAAATAACGTTTTCAGTTAATGACCAAATCGTGATTTTAGTACAAATCAACCAATGGTAATCGTATCATATATGTGTTCAAAATCGTGATTTTAGTACAAATCAATTAATGGTGACCATATCACGTTATACGTTCACAAGAGATCGTCCCATGATAGAACCTTTACAAGCAACGATAATCCAAAACCTTTTTCTTTTTCAAAATAAAACAAAAATTAAACAAAAATCCAAGGTTCAGCTATGCTTGTTCGGTTTAACCCTTTACCAAACGTCAACTTTACGACTGCCCCAAATTGAAAGAGTTTGCGGCCGACATTTCAAAATGTGATGAAATTGAAAAGCAATCTTCGGATAGGGCAGAAACATTGCGATTGCTCCAGCACGCCGGACTTTGCCGAAAATTTTCGATTGAGACAACTTATTTCGATTTAACATTTAATTCAGAGCACATAGGGTTTTTCCGTGAAAACAGTTTTTTCTCAGGTCAGGTGTTTATCCAATGAAAAGAGTGCATTTCTCAGGTCAAGGAAAATCTTATGAAAACATTGTTTTTCTCAGGTCAATGGTTTATCCTATGAAAACAGTGCATTTCTCAGGTCAAGAATTTGTCCAATGAAACAGTGCATTTCTCTGGTCACGAAGATACCCGAGTAACTAAAGTCCGAATGATCCAAACTTAGATTTCAGCTTGGACCATCCAAGTTACAGTAATGAGTAATCACTTAGGTCACGGAAATACCCGAGTAGTTACGATTGTTTTTATTTACAGTTTCCTCGGTGTACTCGGCGAGCGATGAAACAGCAATTCGAACCCTCATCTTCACGAATAACACCTACGACTATGTATCCAGGCCTGCCGCCCAAACCACCATTAAGGTTGGCCTGTCACTATTGGCGATAGATCAGCTTGTAAGTCGCTTTATTCATCTTTAACCATTACCAAACGATGACGACATTTGACCATTTTCTTGCCGACGACTCAAGAAAACATTGTGGGAATAGGAGAAATTGCTTGAGACAAGCAATTTTTCCTTTTCCCTCAATGTTTACTCTCCTATCCGAAGGTAATTTTTCAATTTCATCACATTTTAAAATGTCGTCTGCAAACTCTTTCAATTTGGGACAGTCGAAAATTTGGCTTTCGGGAAAGGGTTAATGTTTCAAAAATTAAAATTGAAATCAGCTTCAGCTTATTTAAGTATGTACTGTTTATATTCGGTAGATCTCAAAAGCGATGCCACGCTTTTGGATTTAGCTACATGTTTTTTTTTCACTGTGTACACATTAAAGAATTATAAACGATCTGATTTTGCTTTAGAAGACTAGTTTTCATGTCTACGGTTGCTCAACAACAAGAGTAAGGTTAATCAAAATAAGGACAAATAAGTTAATATGTATCGCTATTTATTTAAACGTCGATAGTTGATTAATTCTAGAATCAAAGGCACTGATGAGCAAGATAGATTTTCAAAAATATGCTTCATGAGAAACAATATAACAATAGTTAAAACAATACAATAGTTTATACCAAAGACCTTGTATTTGCCCTTTGTGATATTCATTAAAATAAAACGGAGGATCCTGGCCAAGTCTTTTTGTTATAAACTTACATTTATGATTTCTGTTGAGCTTAAGAAAGTATCTGCTGCATGTTTGATGGCTGAATATGTTTTGTCTATATCCACCATTTCTTAAACATTCAACGAGAAAATCCATAGTTTGTTATATGCATGCTTTGCCGATTCACGTTTGCATATATAGCTTGATGTCATACAACCATATTATGTTGCTTCCTTCCATTTACGTACGCTTTTCCCTATTTTAAGGATTTAAAGGGACAGAGTATGAAAGGCGCTGGCTGGTTCACATTTGTAAGTATTCGACGTGTTTGTTTATAATTTAACACGGTTTTCAACAATTGATCAGTTATCAATCCGACGTGCATTTGATCCAAAGCATATAATTTTTATCACGTAGTCCCCATTCTCGGCATACTCTTTCTCATCACAGTGCTTTCTGTGTTTTCGATGCAATTATTTTCAATATGTATATTGCTTTTATTGACCACCATATCCATCGCATATTATTATATACTTATTGACTGTGAGCTTGTGTGCTCAATGTCTAAATAAAACAATGTTATGTTATGTTTATGATCCAGAGCAGAGGGTATAATGAGACGAATGAGATTGCACCGGGCATAGGTTGACCTTTAATGGTAAATGATTTAAAGTTAATGGGGTTTAATTATACATGATACATAATATTTATCGCATTATATACATACCATGTTATATAGCACTTTTAAGAAACATTTTAGCACTAGCGTGGCTGTTGACCGCATCAGAAAGAAGGCCGTTTATCAATCGATTTTAAAGAGACTAATCATTAAGGGGGACTTTAAAATGGCTATGTCCGTTGAACAAAGAAAACCGCTGATCACGAGTGGCTGCAAGCACACGTTTAACGTTAGTGATGGCAAATACCTAATAAACTATTATTAGGTCGTGGGTGTGGGAGAATGGCTTAGAAGAATTGCGTGGAATGAGAAATGACTCACAATGCAGGGAACCGAGATAAAACCTAAAACCCTGATCCTATCACTACTTCTTTCTTTTCTTTATTTCCAACCAAGAAACTGTTTAGATCAGTGGTTATTCTCACCAAGTCGCTCACCATTGCTGTAAGTCATTGATTTGTTACGTGAATCCGTACGGTTTGTTAATGATATAAAGTAATATTGCCATGACCATTGTTGCAAATTATATACCAGAAGGGGAGAGCTGTAACTAAGTTTTACAATTTGTAGCTCAGCCCATTTGCTTAATATGATTTGTACTAAATTTCTATATTATGACTCTGTATATGCTGGGCAATAAAATATGTTTAAATGAAAACACTTAATTGAACAGTCCGTTATGTAAAAGGATTGAAAATAATGATTCGCATTACTGGAGACATCTTGCTTGGAACAGCGGTATATGCATAGGTTAGTTAGAAATAACATGTTATCTTACATTGGTTGTATTTGGAGTTCTGAAAAAAAATTATAATTCTAATCTGTACTAAATTACTATGTAATGACTCTGTATATGTTGGGCAATAAAATATATTTAAAGAAAAATCACTTCATTGAACAGTCCTTTAAGTCAAATGATCGAAAATAATGATGTTACTCGAGATATGCTTGGAAAAGTGTCACATGAATAGGTTAGTTAAAAATAACATGTTATCTTACATTGGTTGTATTAGAAGTTCTGAATAAAAAAACCTACATTTATATCCCTCTCGGTTCTGCTTCCTGGATACCGTACTCGCGCCGACTGTGGATCAATATCAAGTCATACATGTGTATGGTTATACCGCTACTCGCCGGAATCGAACCCAGGACCATCGTGTCCCGAGGCCGACACTCTACATCTGTAACACTGCATCCAGATTGTACGGATTCTGATGACCAGTCTGAAATTTGATAAAATCAGTTGAAACTGGTGTTAAATTTGCTTGTTATCAAATGAAAACGTCAATCCCATAAAAGGGAGATCACTGTGAGGAGTTTGGTTTTTGTACTATAATGGGTTGAACGCCGTTTTAATAATAGTTTAGTTATAAATAGCTTTCTTGGCTTTCACTATTTTTTTGCTACGACTATGTAGAAGTGTCTAGCCTAAGGCCACACTAACGGAATATCCAATCGCCGTCAGTGTGAATTGCACCAGTCACCCCTTGTAATAAGTCCCACACACTAACCCTTTACCAAACCTTATGTTAATTTATGTATTAATCCTTTACTAAACGTCAAAATTCTCGACAGTCCCAAATTGAAAGAGTTTACAGACGACATTTCAAAATGTGATGAAATTCAAAAACAATCTTCTGATACGGTAGAAAACATTGTGGGAAAAGGAGAAATTGCTTGCTAAGAGCAATGTCCCCTTTTCCCACAATGTTTTCCAGAGTCGTCTGCAACAAACCGGTCAAATGTCATTACTGTTTGGTAATGGGTTAAAAAAACTCAAACCATCACAAAGAGTACATCAGACTACCCTACCAGATTTCACAGGTGAAGGACTACTGGATATTTGTGAGTACGACGGCTTTAAAACATTGGGTTAAACACTAGACCCCACCTCTTCCGTTTTCCCATTTCAGGAATGGGATGATTCTAGACTGACATGGACCCCCGCTTCTTACGGAGATATCGAAGACATCTTCCAGGAGCCGAGTAAAATATGGAAACCAGAGCTCGTCGTGGACAACAGGTACATTACTTTCCCCTTGCCAAATTTTCGACTGTGCCAAATTCAAAGGGTTTGCAGACGACGTATCGAATTGTGACGAAATTGAAAAATTATCTCCTGGTAGGACAGAAACATTGTGGGAAAAAGAGAACAGGTACCTTATTTTCCCCTTGCCAAATTTTTGACTGTCCCAAATTGAAATAATTTGCAGACGACATATCGAATTGTGATGAAATTGAAAAATTATCTTCTGGAAGGGCAGAAACATTGTGGGAAAAGGAGAAATTACTCGTTAAGAGCAATTTCTCCTTTTCCCACAAAGTTTTTCAGAGTCGTCTGCAACAAAATGGTGAAATGTCGATATTGATTGGTGATGGGTTAATATGGACGCCAGTCATTCTGCTAACTTGATATGCAACCAGTATCCGCACCATACGTGGACCTTTCATTAACCTACATTTGGCGCTAGTACTGATTGTGTATCCAGGAAGCAGAATCGACAGTGTTAAGTCTAAGATGTAAGAGCTTGTTTCAAGATCAATGTAAAAAGAATAAGTTTAAACAAACCAGTCATTCAGAAAGCCCCATTATGAACTTTTGGAAAGACTGGCGTCCTATTTTGAGATATCCTTCGAATAAGTTACTTTTCACGGACAGTTTAAAATTGGTCGGTTAAAACAAAAACTAATAAGTCATTCAGAAAGCCCCATTATGAACTTTTGGAAAGACTGGCGTCCTGTTTTGAGATATCCTTCAAATAAGTTACTTTTCACGGACAGTTTAAGATTGGTCGGTTAAAACAAAATTGACCGAATTCGTAAAGTTGATATACCCCTTAATCCTCAATACCTTATATTGATGCAAATGCAGCAAAAATATTGAAAAGGCCATTGTAACAAAAGAATAAAGAGTTCTTATAAAATTGCATTTGATTGAAACTTTTAGCCATTTCAATAACAACAGCAACAACTCAAAAAAAAACGCGAGACGTATTATGTCTATTATGTCGAGCACTATTCCTACCCATCTACCCATGCTTATGGAAATTCCAAAACAATACAAACAGCACATATATCTACCGTCATTATACACCTGGCATTTTGATGAAAACGACGTAAAATTCAACCTTAAATATTTACATTACATCAACCAATTTTTGACCAGAGCCTTTTTTCTTTTTGTTTGAATTGAATTGGACAGGCATGATGTTGTTAAGAGATGCTAAACCCTGAAAATCATGAATTGAAGCCTGAATTTAAACATCTTCAGTACGGACAAAGAAGGAAAATTTAAAATCTGAAAACCTGAAAACGGGACCAGCCTAAAAGTTAGCAAGAGATTAGAAGAGGCCAGGGCCTGCTTGTTTCGCTGGAAACCAAAAAGCTGGTGTGTCTTTGATTTTTTTGGGACTGCATGATTTTAGACGTTTCAAATTCAAAATGTCCCTATAATGGACCCTCGTTATCTAATGCGAAAATAACAAGGTCGATGTTACATACTTTCAGCATTGACGAAGTAGGCGTCCTGTCGGACACAAATCTGTACCTTCGGATTAACTATCAGGGAAAGGTGGAATGGGAACCACCCCAGCTACTGGAGGTTCACTGTGAGGTAAAATAGTGACCATTTTATAAAAAAAAAATAGTTACTAAATACATGTAATTGATTGTTTTTCATTTTCTTATTTTTAAGTTTCTTGAAAATGTAACCTAAAAAATAATGATGATAATTCAATCAAACAAATATGTCTACTATCTTTACCACAAAAGGTTGTGAATGCTTATGAGAGGCAAATTAATTGTCTATTTCTTATAACTATTTTGACCTGTATTGTCATTTCATCCAAATAAGGTGGGGTTTGTTTCTTAACAAAATTTGAAGGTTCTCACAGTGTGACTAAAATAGACATGATCAATATGGTTAATCAAATCAGGAAGATTTCAGCTTTCAAAACATAAAAGATATAAAATTCAATGATATTTACGATTTTATGTTGGGCTTGACATACTCTGAAAGATAAATGTATTTGTGTACATTAACCCTTTCCCAAACAATACATTTTCGACTGTCTCAAATTGAAAGAGTTTGCAGACGATATTTCAAAATGTGATGACATTGCAAAATATTCTTCAGATAGAGCAGAAAACCTTGTGGGACAAGGAAAAATTGCTCGTTACGAGCAATTTCTCCTTTTCACACAATGTTTTCTAAAGTCGTCTGCAACAAAGTGGTCAAATGTCGTCATTGTTTGGGGAAAGGTTAAGAACAATAATGATCACATCTTTCCTCCACATAGACATTCTTTTTTCATTTACACCGGGACCATTTCCACCTAAAGCTCAAGGGTCAATGTTGTCTGAGTATTTCTCTACCAAAGATCTTTACTTCTTCTCCAAACCCTACATAGTGGGTACTCGCTTGAATTGCTTCGACGTGACGATTAAAGATCTTACCAACAATGTATGATTGAACATACATATTTTAAGGGATAAAAAGAAGAAAAAAGCATACAATATAGTTGGACACACATACTTATTCTAATTTCCTTCAGTTATTTTACTATTCATGTACATGACTATTCCAGGCGGATATAACGTATTACCCCTATGACAGACAGAAATGCTCCGTTGACGTTATAAGCTGGGGGTATACGGAAGACGAGGTCAACCTGGAGGCAGCCAGCAATTCAGGAATTAGTCTTGAAGATTTTGAGTAAGTCCGGGAATTCATTGAGTACTAACCCTTTACCAAACGCCAAATTTACGACTGTCCCAAATTTAAAGAATTTGCAGAGGACATTTCAAAATGTGATGTAATTGAAAAATAATCTTCTGATAGGGCAGAAAACATTGTTGGTAATGGAGAAATTGCTCGTTAAGAGCAGTTTCTCCTTTTCTCACAATATTTTCCAGAGTTGTCTGCAACAAACAGGTCAAAAGTCATTATTGTTTGGTAATGGGCTTAGTGACAAAGGCGGGCATTTTACAGAATATATCATGCCGATTCAGAAATTAAGTTAGAATATTTTGAATAAACACAATTTTTATTTATGATTTGCTAAACGCAGTCGATCAATTATATAAATACAAAATACGTGTATCTATTCAGGAATCCGTCTAGACAAAGGTGAATTTCTCAAAACTAGTCCAGCTTTTTAAGATGTGAAGTCGATTTTTTTTACAAATTTCATCGTATCTATCCAGCAATTGTTCTGGACAATTTTGCAATGACCAAGCCTTTCATGATGTGCTTGATCAAGTCGAGAACTTTAACAATATATATGACTTAGCTCTCTCGCAAGAAAACTTAGTTTAACAATTCAACAAAATCTCCGCCAATTCTACGAATTCAAAACTGAAACTTTATCTATTGGCGATTTGATGCATAAGAGTTGAATCATGTTTTCAATTTTTTAATATCTTGTCTGGAAATACAGAAAAATAGCAAAAATCTACACTAAACCGGAAGTTGTGCATCCGATAAAATTTATGAATTATATTTTTTCAGGGACAATGGAGAGTGGATCGTACAGAAATCTAGTGTTGAGCTGAGAACTGTAACGGAGGTCACGACTGGGGGAGTTTCACGAGCCTATTCCCAGTTGAGGTTTTATCTTTTCGTTCGTAAGTGTGTCTATCTTCTTACTGATTTACCAAACGCCTATTCTCGAATGTAAAGAATGTAGGTTGTTAAATTTTGGGCTCAACACATTTTAGAAATAGGACTTTGAAACATTGGTTATTAATAAAGCAGGCATTATAAAGCCATGATATCAAATAGTGTACTGGTCTGCTATGTTCAAACACGTAGTTTTATTATATAAAACGCAATTTCAGACTTTTACAGTTATTTTGACAACATCTTGCAAAAATGGCCCTTTTATAATGTCATTACAACTCTTATATAACAGAGAGGAGAAGCAGCTTTTACAACTTGAACGTGATGATTCCTGCCGTATGCACGTCCCTGTTGGTGGTACTCGTGTTTGTGGTCCCGGATGAATCAGGCGAGAAGCTCGGTTACTCCCTCACTGTATTCCTGTCGATAGCCGTCATATTAACCCTGATCGCAGACTCCATGCCGCCGACGTCAATAACTGTTTCCGTCTTGGGTACGTGCTTAGTCCTGAACAATGTCAACAAAAAGACGTCTTTTTTCAAATATGGTGTTTGATGCATTTTCATCAAGTTGTTCGTTTATACCACTGCGCCTGGTCATTTGCAATCACTTTTTAAATAATCTACCAGCCAAAAGACCAAATGATGTGGGTTTTTTTTTGTTTTTTTGTTTTGACAGATCTTTGACAAACCCATGCTCATCAATAAAGCTTGTTTGGTGGTTCCTTAAACCATCTGGCCCCATAGCTACAAGCCTATTCCAAAATTTAAGAAAACCGGACATATTTGGTTATTGTTAACCTCGGTCGGAGTCTGGAACTATTTGGTTCAATGCCAACATTTAAGGGAACCTGACATATTTGATTATTGTTAACCTCGGTCGGAGTCCGGAACTATTTGGTTCAATGCGAATAGTTCCGGCCCAGACCGAGGTATACCGAGAACGACCGAAATAATCCGACGAGAGAATGAGTTTCAAAATGGCAGATTATGGGTATTGTAGCATAAATTAAGTTGGTACGACATAAATTGTCCATAACACAAAATATTATAATACAGACACGGCATACATTTACGGTATCAAAAGAGACCGAACACTCCGTAAAAATACGTATCCCAATTATTTATAAAAGTCTACAAGACCAAGATTCTACAATACGCTTACAGGACAACAGGTTGCTTGCCAAAATATTGTGTGATAAAGGTTGTGGCATACTAAGACCACAAATACATATTGCTTATGTGAATACTGTTGAACATCGCCTTTAACTCCAATCCGATCCAAAAACTGTACAGATCATAAATGGCATTCATATACATGTATGTGATCTATTTCAGGTTTATACTTGGCAGTTGTCCTGATAGTGTCGGCTCTTGCCATAGTTTTCACGGTCGGCGTAATGATACTCGCCAAACGACAAGGATACCTGAGACAGCCATCTGCCTTAATGGTGATCACACGCTTCGCAGCGAAACTAACGAGACACCGTCTGGCTCGGGCAGAAAATAAGGTGACACCGATTACTGTGGACGGCGACGGAGATGACGTCAGCGAACGCTATATTCCGTCGTTGGATATCGAATGGAAAGAGGCTTCGGAGATTCTTGACAAGTTTTGCTTCTACATATTTTTGGTGGTGTCCATTGTCATGAACTTGGGCTTCATTCTTGCACTAACCGTCGGTGGAGCCGTGAACCAGCCGGAGTGAAAATCCTCAATCGTACCTACTCCGCTATTTCCATGACCTGAGAAATGTTTTCATTGGATAAACCCGAAAATTTCAGATTGTGATATTCCTCCAATCCGGCCTGCCGTAATTTGCCGAAGAGTTCCGAAGAGTTCCTATTGAGTGAAATGTTATTTAAGTTGTTGCTGGAAAAGTGCTGCCATGTTTATCACCATTCAACCATTTTAACTTTATATTCTTGTCTTTGTTTACGTACATGTACATATATATATATTTCGTTTGAAGATGCCTTGATAGCCGTGTTACGTCTAACACTTGGCAGAGACGTCGCAGTTGACGGGCGCGAATGATCTAAAGTCATCGCCGTCGACTGCTATTTCTTGAGTTTAATACAGAACCAGAAATCTATTCCCTAGCCTGGAGTCATTGTCCGTGGGTATACATGTACCCCGCACTAAACAAGGACAGGGTGTACGCACGGACCAGGGTACCGCTTTACTAAACGACTTATTTAAAATATGTGCGCAAGTCAAAACTGATAGAATTGGATGGTATCTTAATTAAAAGTACATCATTGCAATGCGACACTTCATTGGAAGCGTCCAATCATGTGTTACTTTGCAAGAGACATTTCCAAGCAGGTGTCACTTTTCACTGGGTTACAGCTGCATTCGGCTTGTGTCCAAACACGTTTCCATTTAAAGCTAAATTATAAGATATATTAATTCATATTAGTTCATTCAAAGTCATAGTATGTAGTTTGCTTTTTGTCAAAAGTGTTCACATCCATTTAAAGGTTCTTAAGGGAAGCATCATTTATTCATGAAGCGTCAATCTATCTAATTATATACAGTTTATATGCATCAGATCTCAAAACCGTTGTCACGCTTTTGGATAATTCACTGTATAATGAACATTTTAATGAATTAAAACGATCTCATTTTGCTTCTAATGACCGTTCTTCAGTGCGTATTATTTTAGCAGCCAAGATAGTGTGCAGTTTTAGACAAATTTCCTCACATTTGAGAGCTTCTTAATAATGATCCGTGAACAAAGCTTTTTTCAACATTTGGACATTAATCGTACTCACGTCAGTCAATATAACAATAGCCTTCGAGACCAGAAATCTGGACTTATCTGTGAGCAAGCACCTTTAAATCAATCACATACAATAATTGTCATCGGATGCTGCCTCCATTTGAGACACTGACAACACAGTACATACTTGCAAGAAAAGCTATTAGGAGAAAACTTTGACGAAGTTCAAAATTGCTCATGGCGAGGTTAAACGAGCACAGGGCCTTAATCGATTCGTAACATTCAAATCTGCATATATATTCTACATAAGATCGTATCTGATATTGTATATATAATTATTGTATTATTTGGAGGTATGCATTGATTCATCCCCCAATATCAACGCTTACCAAACAATAACGACATTTGACTAGTTTGTTGCAGACGACTTTGAAAAACATTGTGGGAAATGTTTTCAATCCGATCAGAAGATTATTTTTCATTTTTATCACATTTTGATATGTCGTCTGCAAAGTGTTTCAATTTGGAACAGTCGAAAATTTGGCGATTGGTAAAGGGTTAATGAGGAAGCGCCACTTTCGTAAACTTGGAGAACTTTACGTTCTTGTTTACTTTACATCGTACCCCGGAAGTAATTCCTGAACGATGTCACAGTCAAGACAAATTAAGAATGCGTGTATTTTCTTACCTTAATAACTTAATATATCCACTTTTCACCGAATAGGAACATCCACTGTATAAATCCATAAGTAAATATTGTACATCACTACATTTCATCGCAATAACTAAGTAATTATGCATAGTTTTGTTTATAGACAACTCTCGATTCTAAATATATATGTTTCCCCAAAATGACCTAATTCAACACGTGTATTAACACACTCCACGTGCATAACGGGCTAAACCTAAGTGGAATTACCCAGGGATCTAAAAATAGACCAGACCGGCGACTGAATAGTATGTACAGTCGGGGACTACAGGTTTTCGTCCCTCTTTACTCGACATGAAAACTAACGAAATGATAAAGGCTTAGTGAACATTTCTCCACCTATCTACTATCCACACACAGTCTCTAATCCCCAGTAACTATATATATGGGTTTAACATCGCCTCAACATTGCTTAAGTTGTGTTAAGCTGCCCGGCTCATTATGTGTCGGGAAGGCCCCAAACTTTAATTACACCTAATAACTGGTCAAGCCTGGTAGATTCAAGTTCAAGTTCAAAGTTTTATTGTATGTACTCGTATAATAAGGCCACCGGCCGATGCAAAACATGATTAAACCTAATTACTCGTACAGTAGTTTTTATTTAGACAGATCAACAGACATAGATAACATGTTATCTATGTCTCTGGACAGATGTACATTCGAAAGAAGCTAAAACAAAATACCAGATCTAAGGGCATTGTTCTTCTCACAGCTCTTCCTTTTTCATGTAGCTTTCTCTTTTCTTAGATTCATAAAATTAGAACATTGCAAGGTAACGGATAATCGTTTCATTCATGCTGATATGGTATAATAAATTGACCGACTTTCCATAAGTCAGCTCGGACACTACGTCTCATGAAAACCAAAATGCCATCACCACGTAATAAAAACGATGCAACCATAGCGCCATGTAGTAAATTTGAAGCTTCCCAACTCTAAAACATTTTGCTGTTCGTTTCTTTCTATTCTTTTTCATTTTCATAAGTATTCATGTTTCCATACCTATGTGATGGGACAATTTGATGTATAATTGTTTCAGTATTAAAGGTATATTATGTAGCGTTATGTAAATAAACATGTTGATTTTTCAAATACATAAATTCGTTTTATTTCGATAAAATATTTGCTTATTTTCGTACTTTCTTGCTAGATAGAGCCCCAACATTGTAATCTTTAGAAGACGATAAATAGTTGAGTGCTTAGAATCTAGACAACTTAGAACCAATTTTAAGTGATAAGGAGGGGCCCTTTCATCGGTTTTACGTCCCTTCAATAATTTTCCAAATATATTACGGTTTTCCTGTGATTCACCAGCACTGAGCTATGGCTCTGAGCTGCAATATTTAAAGATACTCCGACGAAACCAGTGGTGCTGATTGGGCTCGAACTCGGGACCTTCATGCTACAAATTCACCACATTAACAACTGGAACTTCCAAATAAACAACATGAAAGGAAAAACTCATTTTAAAAAAAGCAACCGATTCGATACATTACAGTTCGCCAAGAAATTGAAGATGGTGTTATGTAGTGTACAAAATCAGTTTTGATTAAAGATGCGCAATCGCTTGGAGAAATTCGTGTGCCGGAGGCCGATTTACCCGAAAAATTGTAACCCTACACTTATATCCGAGGTGTATTTCACAGCTCACGGAAATACCCGAGTAGTTCCGATTGTGATGGCGGATACCTGTCATACTGAGGTATGGTTGGTACTAGCCTGCATAAGGTATACGAACGGACCAGGCCTCCAGGCTAGGTTGGTACTTACGTCACGTTGCCAAGGATTTGACAGCTTATGGTTTTGGATGGTATAGTACTCCGTAAACAGAAAACGATACGATCGAAACGATCATTTCATTTCACTTTTGGAGAGATTAACGGACCAGTTTGATGATTAACCCTTTACCAATCGCCAAATAGTCGACTGTCCCAAACTCAAAGAGTTAGCAGTCATCATTTCAAAAGGTGATAACATTGAAAAATAATCTTCTGATAGGGCAGGAAACATTGTGGGAAAAAGAGAAAATGCTCTTAACGAGCAATTTCTCCTTTTTCCAAAATGTTTTTTAGAGTCACTGCAACAAACTGGTCAAAAGTCGTTATTGTTTGGTAATTGTCCGGTAATGGGTTAAGCATATAGCTATGAATTCATCAGAGAAGATACATAATCTAACATTGGAGTCAACTCAGGCCTATGGTACAATTACAGCTGAATGATCCAAGTTAACCATCGTCCAGATAATCAAAATGTAAATTGTTCCACGCTTTGTTGATGATATCAAACAGCTTGCAAAATACATATTTAAACATTTTCAAGATGGAAGCATCCAGAGTCAATTTATGATTTCAAAAGTAACAGGCGTATGACCTGGTGCAATTTTAGCTTGGAAAATCCGGATGATTCAAGTAAAACGTAGTCCGAATAATCTAGCCGTAGATTGTTCCATTGGTTATGATAATAAACAGCTAGGACATCCAATTAAGGCTAGCGAAGAAGAACGCATGGCCCAATGGCTTGTCCGATTCTAAATCACGAACGAAAAACTCGTAACTGGTGTATACTTTACGGAATGTGTAACTTTAACGATACACAAATAAAAGAGAAACTTTAAAATTTAATAATATTATTTTCCAAGAGTTTACCAAAACCTGAATAGAATGTTTATTGAAATAAAAGAGTGTTTGTTCCTTTGAAGATATTCCTAGTGAAAAATGCGGTAAGATAATTTATATTTTGTTGTCGATCCAAATGTTATTAGTTTTCGCGGGTTTGACTAAATTGCGATTTTGCCAAAAATCCTAACAATGTGACACAGCATGATTGTGTCAGATGGCAAGTTATATTCATTCACACAAGATGATAACGTTTGAAGAACTGTCCGTTTTTACCTGTTAAATGTTTTATTTTGTCTCTAATTGTTTGACGGATGTGTAAGGTCAGAATTTAATTAGTGAATAAAATGAAAGTGAAAGTAAGCTAGATGACAGCTCTTTGTATTTATGCTTTTTATATGTAATTTTTTTGTTCAATTATGCAGGAAGGTAGAGTGTCTGCATTGTGTTCTCACTCGTATGGCCAGCAAGGTTGGTGAAATGTAATTTAGCATTTATCCATATAATGGTTTATATATCATGAATTTCATTAAAGATTTACATGGCCATGAAGGTTTTTGTACCATTAAAAAAAATCTCCAGGGCAAGTGCACAAAGACTTAAAAACCCATGAAAGAAAAGGAGATAATGTTTTGGATTCATAGAATTTTTGGGTTGTTACTGAAAAATTATTAAAAAGGGGTTATAGAACCATTAAACAAACATTGTTCTGTGTATTTTCAGACCATGACCATGAGATTCTATAAGTAGGTAAACATTAGGAGTGTTGAGTTTTTGGTCACCATGGCAACATTTGAGAGGGGAACCAGTCTGAGTAGTGAAGCCCAGGTATACCAGAAATATCCACTGAGGCGCCTGGAACCAGCTATAAAAAAGTTCCTAAAAGTCATAGAAATAGATCTGGCAAGGCTTTGGAGACATCAGCAAAATGTTGAGAGGGTAGTGTATCATTTTACTTTTAATTATCTGTTATCTTGAGACCAGGTTAGAGCTTTACCAAATAACATTTGCACCAGCTTTTGCTTTCCCATTTCAGCGATTTTAATGACACAATTTCCCAAAATTTACAGACCTTTGCCATTTCCTATTTCAAGGAAAAAGGGTCCTGCATGGGAAAAATGTTTGTGCATATGCGCTTGCATATTATCTTGAACCTTTTAACACAAGATTGTCATGTGACACATCATTGATGGCTTTTTGGAGACACTTATGAGAGAGACTTCCAATGCAGTGATTTTTTTCTAAGTTAAATCAATGAGTTTTTTTACCAAAACTTTAAAAATCAATGAGTCTTTCTATAGAAAAATGATAAAAATGAATGAAAGCAATAAGTTTTGGTGAAATTTTATGAGATTTTTAGGGCCAAAAATTATCACTGCCAATGACACTTTTCTTTGCAATATGGCATTCTACCAATGAATTGCCCAGTTTGGTCTATTCATAGCTTTCTTTTTTTTTATATTTTCCTCAATTAATTTATTCATTTATTTGTTATATCCCAATACCACACTTTAGTAGAGCCTCTGTGGCCTAGTGGTCTGAAACCTCTGCATTGGTTTAAGTCTAGAAGGCAGCATTTAGATTAGTATATGTGAGATAGTCTTATTACTGACTTAAGGAATGGCAATGGTTCTATGCTATTTGAGGTCTTCCTTAAAAATTTAAATCAGACATGGCAACATAACTTAAATAACTATACTGCGATGTTAAACCCATGAAAATAACAGATAGCCACGCATTAGAAATAGCAGGGGGGAATCCCCGGCCCCTGGCTATAAATGAAACCTGTGCAATTCAAATGACTGTCATAATTGTTCTTTAATCTTAAGATATATGCTATTGCCTACTTGCCACGATGATGTTCAAACCCATATCTTTGGGAAAAAACAAAACCTGTTAACTAAATTCGATGAATATTTATACTAAACCTAAAGGTAATTGTTTTGCCCTACAATTTTTCTCATAAAAGTTTTATTTCTCTTCCTACAAACTACAGTACAACCAAAGAAGGGATTGGAAAAGTTTACACACAGAGCATATCAACGCGACTCGGACGGTCCAGCAAATCAAAGCAAACATTACAGAGATTGAAAAATCAAGGCTTCAAGTCCAAGATAATGACCTGGCCTCTTTCGACAAGAAGATCGAGGTCACTAAGGTGAAGGCCATAACAGCTGTCAAAGAGTTTATAGACCTAGCTGCTACTGCAACAAAAAGTGAGTCTAAGCCTATTATTCCCCCATTAGGAAATATGTGACTGGTCTTTATGTCAAATGCAGTATATGGCCATGTTAAAAAAATGTAAATAGGTGATAAAGGTCAAATGCAATGGTAGGTAGATAACTGTGTATAATACAATCACCCCTCAACATAGGTAATGGTATTGTTCAATTGAAACATAAACATTGCACGAGAGCCTGATGGACTTATATATTGAATGTGGTCATAGACAACAGAAAGTAGCAAGACTTTTTTGTGTTCTTCATGATACAGTTTATAGCAGTTTATCCACTTTTCATTAATTCATTTTATCTTGTTGGTTTTCAAAAAGCTAAAGCTGCAATATTTTCAATAACATTGTTATTTTTCATTCAGTGTAAATGTTATTTCAGGTTCCTGTGATTTGCAGCAGACGAAATGATAATGGTTCTCTTTTATTAATTTCAGAAAGCCCTGATACACCATCAAACTTAGACAGTTCACCTCATGCTGATCTTACAACAACCAGTATGACCTTGGAATGTCAAGGAAATGGTGTCTATGGTAACCAAATGTTACAGATGAACCAGTTGCCTGAAAATACAGAGGTTGTGGAATCTTGGGATAATCTTCAGGAGGTAATACACCTGTTGACATTTAAAAGGACTTTCTCACAGAGGTTTTGATCTTTAAAATATATGTGTATTCAACTGTTAGAATCACATCAAAGATCTATGAAGTAACCTAATATAAGAGTATAGATTGGATTCTCAACTACATTATCATTATTTAGTAAAGATATAGCTTATTTGTCTTACAGACATAATAAACTGTTGAAACAGTTTATTTTGTAAACAATGCTCTAATTTTCCTTCCTGGAAATCATCAAAATGGGTCAGAGAGTAAATGAAATGGGTTATTACGCTAGCAATTTGCTTTATAGAGCAATCCAAGGACTATCAAAAAGCTGTGTTCTTTTTTATCAAAGTAGTGAAAGGCTGGAATGCTCCTTTAACATTTTTCCTTCAATGAAAACATGTTTTTTTGGTGTTTTTGAAATGAACAAAACTAAAATGGTCATATTTTTAGTGATAAGGATTCTTTTAATCACTTTTATAAGGTTTGTTACATATAAAACATAATCTGTTAAATAGTTTTTATTACAAGAAAAACATGAAGAAAAATGCTTTGACCATATAACTGAAGCAAATTGCTTTAGCATTAGATTATAATATAATCCAGGGGTGGCAAAATCAATCTGCTTCCATACTGCCTAGCTTGTCTGAAAGCCTTAAAAGGCAAGTGAGGTTTTAATGAAATTTACTTTATAACGATTATACAGAGGTTTTGTATTATTTTAATTAAAATCAGATTCCGCCTCTACTGTAATCCAGATTGACCCATTCCGAAACAAAAACAATATATGACCACTTTGTTGCAGACGACTCTGGAAAACATGGTGGGAAAAGGGGAAATAGCTCATAATGCGCAATTTCTCCTTTTCCCACAATGTTTTCTGCCCTATCAGAAGATTGTTTTTCAATTTTATCACATGTTGAAATGTCGTCTGCAAACTCTTTAAATTTGGGACGGTCAAAAAGTTGGTGTTTGGGAAAGGGCCAAAACATTCATATATATTCAGAGGTGCTGATGGATAATCTCTGGGAGGCTTGATAACATCTTTTGCATGCAGTATATAAAACTTAATGCAGTATATGCTACTTTACTGATTATAATCGTAATAGTTGTCAAACACCTGACCTGTAAGACCCAGGGATTGGTTGAAGGTGGATTGGCATATTTGCATGAAGTAAAATAATTCTTTTTATCTTTTTTTCAGAATCTCGAGGACTTAAATAGCATGATTCATCAGTTTGCTTCTTTGGTGGATGTAAGCTTAAGCTTTGTTTACTTTTGGCTCACATATTATGGCTTGGTGAAATAATGGTGTTAGTCATTTGCTTAACCCATTACCAAACAATAATGACATTTGACCATTTTTTTGCAGACAACTCTGGAAAACATTGTGGGAAAAGGAAAAATTGCTCATAACGAGCAATTTCTTCTTTTCCCGCAATGTTTTCTGCCCTATCAGAAGATAACGTTCCAATTTCATCACATTTTGAAATGTCATCTGCAAATTCATTCAATTTGGGAAAGTCGAAAATTTAACGTTCGGGAAAGGGTTAAAGGATGCTTGGGGTCCTGTATAGTGTTGAAGGTGTAGGACTTGTGACACAGGGATGCTGGGTTCACTCCTTACTGGCTTAACTGTAGAAGAATCCTTACCAGTGGCATTGGGTTTTTTCGTGGAAGTGTCCTTGTGCAAGACACTGCAGAGCCCTGTCAAGTACTAGTGAAATTTCGGAAAGCCATAAAATAACTGAAATACTGTTGACGCAGCATTTTACCTGATTTAAACAAACAAAATCATCTTTTACAGAACTTTGCTAATTGCAAAAGAGACATTATTTTCATACCCTAGGCCATCAAATTATAATTTACTAATTACCCAGTCTAGAAAAAATTAAAATTTGGTGGCTTAGGGTATGAAATGATGTTTCCTTTATAAAGCAATAGAAAACATTGACTTTGTTTATACCACTTGGATGAAAATATTATTGAAGTTTGAAATGCTTCATCTAAACTCAGGTTTTCACTATGATATATATTTCATTAATCTTTTTCTAGGAACAGTATTGACTTTAAAGCAAAGATTCTTTCCATCTCCTGGGGCAATTGTTACTATGCAAATATTTCCATGCCCTGAGGAATACACCTAATAATATAAGTTTGTGTAATGTGTCTCTGGCTATGTTTTATGTGAGCGTCCATGTTTCGTTGTTAAATGTATATATATATATAGAAGTGATGATCATCATTTAAAACCATTATTTATGGTCGGTAATTTATATGTAATTGTGAAATCTATTTTTGTTTCCTTAATCTAATTAGCTGACCGTATAGATATTGCATATGACATTTTCATATGAAAAAGAGGCTACAAGGAAAATAGTCTAACAAGAAGCAATATGGCCGCTTCCATATTATGTCGGATGTTTTCCATTGGATGAACCCCATGTGATTAGATCCTAGGGTAAACAAGCACATCTTTGCATGTATTCTTTCTTCCAATGTTTAATAAAACCATTGCAAGGAATTTGAAATGATTGCTGTATAAGGGAACTGACTCCTTAAGACTAATTCTTCCCTATGTTTTCAAATGTTATCTGGTTCAGAGACTTCTGATGTCAAGCTGTTGAAATATCTAACACATTACCACCTAACGCCACATTTTTGCATCTTGCAGCAGAGGACTTTCATGAAGCATAGTGGCAAAAGGAGAAATTTCTCATTTTTCCACAATGCTTTTTCAATCTATTCACATATCGCAACAGCAGAACTGTAAGTTTTTTTTTACATGTTTACAAAGCTTTTTTAAAGTCGTCTGCTTCAAGTAAAAAAGTGTTGTCTACAGGTGGTAAAGAATCAAAGAGAAAGAAAGTAATAGTATTATTTCTGTTTATTCCAGGAGCAGCAGGAAAAGGTGGACAACATTGAAAACAATATAGAAAAAGCTCACAGCTCAGTGAACCAAGGTGCTAAACAACTGGGAAAGGTATAGATGTCTCTTTCCTCTTTGTTAAACAGGTTCTAGAGCTTAAGGTAGAGTATCCATAATCCGCCATTTTGAAACTCTATCTTTCGTTGAATTGCTTTGATTGTTCCTGGTTAATTTCCTTAGGGGCCAGAATTCGCATTAAACCGAATAGTTCCAGTGTCGACCAATATCTACCAAGAGCGTTCTAAGAAATCCAACGAAAGAATGAGTTTCAAGATGGCGGAATATGGGTATTCTACTTAAACTAAAAATAATTGATAGAAAACTACATTAATGACTAAAAGCTCATATTTTTTTTTTTATAAATCTTAATGAGCTGTTCTCATTTCTTGAACTGCAATGGTGTTCAGTTATATTTTCAATTAAGTCCTCTTTCCTCCCAGTTAGCAATTCTATTGCCTTTATTCCTCATTCATTTGGAGAATTGGGTGTTCCCTTTGACCCAATGTTGTATTCGATTAATCCATAGAATGCTGGGAAATTTGGTCAAAATAGACGTTTGTGTCGCCTGCTTTCCAAAACCTTAAATATCTGCATAATTTTGAAGAGGAAAGATACCCAGAGAAGCAAACAGGTTAGATCACAGGCCAGCCGCCAATTTACTTGGCGGCTGGCCTGGATCTAACCTGTTTGCATAAGCCTGAAGTCAATTCTTTGGTGGCTGGCCTGGATAAAACCTGTTTGCATAAACATGAAGTCCGTTCCAGCACTATAAAGGTTAAACCAAATCAACTTGATATGCCAATTCAATATTTATTTCAGGCTTTGAAATACAAAGCTGCTATGTTTCCGGTTGTGGGGGCTGTTATAGGTACTGTTGTTGCTGGGCCAGTGGGTCTCATAGCAGGGGCCAAACTAGGGGGCGTATTAGGGGTTGTGGGAGGGGGAGCAATGGGTAAGTTGTCTTATTAATAAAAAATAGATGTTTTGTGTCTTGAATCAGAAATGTGATCAAGCGAGGCGTAAGAATGTTATCAAATGAGATGAAGGGGAGTAATCTTATTAATAGAAAATAAATGTTTAGTGTCTTGAATCAGAAATGTGATCAAGCGAGGCGTAAGAATGTTATCAAATGTGATGAAGGGGAGTAATCTTATTAATAGAAAATAAATGTTTAGTGTCTTGAATCAGAAATGTGATCAAGCGAGGCGTAAGAATGTTATCAAATGAGATGAAGGGGAGTAATCTTATTAATAGAAAATAAATGTTTAGTGTCTTGAATCGGAAATGTGATTGAGCCAGGCATAAAAATGTAATCCATCGAGCCCAAGGCAATTTAGATGATGATTCAAAGCCTGAGTCTGATAACTTTTCCCATTAAAAGAAAACGTTTTTAGCATGTAAATGATTCAATGAACGTTCATCCACACCATCATAATGCACGCTAATTGGCCTTAGATGAAGATGCGCCATAAAACACCATTCATTCATTGATTCATTGATTCAAAGAAACCAACCATCTATTTTATTTTTATTTATTTAAAAATTAATATTTATTTAATATTAATTCAAAGGGACTAACAAAAAAGGAAAAAGGAAAAATTGAAAGAGACCAAAAAAGCACAGAAAATCATTATAAAGCGACATGTAACATTTAACAAAAAGAGAATGGTTTGTGATGTCATATGTAATGACATTCACCTTTTTTTCAGGTTTCTTTAGTGGAAAGTTCTTGAAGAAGAGAAGTGATAAAGCTACCGAAATAGAGATGTCAAAGTTATCGCGCTCAAACTCACTACCAGATCTTCGTCCAGATTCCACAGAAGATTCCTGGGTTTTGATTGGTCGAAAAAGGAACCAATCGAATGGAGAAATGGACTGAACTTGGTCTAAGGGATAAAGAAAACTTAAATATTCTGGTGAAAAGTGTGTTTCAGCTGCAATTTAGAACCAGACGGTGCAATTAATGACAAAGCTTTCGGTCTACAACATGTTTTGCCCTGTTGGACTTGTTCTTTCTTCTCCCTATTTCATAAAACAAATGTGAGCATTCCTTAAACATTAGATACTGATGAAGCAGAACTAAGAGTTGTCATTCCAAGTTGAATACTCAACCAAATGATATTTATCATATTGTACCATACTGAAAGAGATTGCAGAATAGGATTGCTATGGGAAATTAAGTTTGGTTATCATGTCTTAAAGACCATCTTAAAGATATGCATAAAAATATAAGTGGTTAAGGTGGCAGACTTAAACCTTGGTCCTAGGTTCAAGCCCATCTTGTGCTGCTGGTTTCATTGGAGTGTCCTTTTGCAAGACACTTCAGCAACCAAGCTTAGTTCATTGTATTTGTGAATACAATGTAATATGTAATTAAATGAAAATTGTTGACAAAACTTCAAACCACATTAAAAACAGCAATATATCATCATGTTCCATATCATGGTTCAGTATGAGCAGTTAAGCAACATTGCTTACTGATGAGTATTATATGTATGTATTATCTCAGAGCCAAAAGCTTTTCTGAAATCATCAAACTTTGTTTTTCAGATGCTTTTGATCATCTTCTTCATACATGCTTAATCCAATGATTCTACAGAAGATGATTTGATAGATCAATATGAGAAACTAGAAGTTTTTTTTCTAACAAGCAAATTCTTTGTTTGTCATATTGATTTCATCTTAGAGAGAAAACTTTCGTACTTAAAAAATGCTGTTAGACTAGTCACAGAATCTCATATGATGAATTGGTTTGAATAATACATACCTGTAAATCTTAAGCATTAGGGATAGGGTTTTAACCTTTACTGAACGCCACTTTTTTCGACTGTCACAAACTGAAAGAGTTTGCAGACGACATTTCAAAATGTGATGATATTGCAAAAAATAACCTTCTGATAGGGTAGAAAACATCATGAGAAAAAGAGAAGTTGCTTGTTAAGAGCAATTTCTCTTTTTCCCACAATGTTTTCCAGAGCTGTCTGCAACAAACAGGTCGAATGTCATTATTGTTTGGTAATGGAATATGTTTGTAATGGTCCAGTCATTCACCAATTTATCAAAATGATGTTTAATTTTGCATTTTGAGCTGCCATTTCAGACAATAATTTATTTTTCATATTTATGTTTGTCTCTGCTTTTTGTTCATCTGTGATAATAAACAAATGCAGAATAAAGTGGTCTTGTTATTGTTTGTTATTTTATGGCCTGGTTCCAATCTACTGAAGAGGTATATTCTATTATCCATCAAACACTCATCGAACCCATCCATCTTTCATTACACCACCCTGTCTCACAAAGATTTGTGAATTTATGCCTTAACCCTTTACCAAATGGCAAATTTAGACTGTCCCAAATTTAAAGAGTTTGCAGACGACATTTCAAATTGTGATAAAATTGAAAAACGATCACCTTATAGGGCAGAAACCATTGTGAGTAAAGGAGAGCTTGCTCAATAGAACAATTTCTCCTTTTCTCACAAAGTTTTTCAAGAGTCGTCTGCAACAAACTGGTCAAATGTCGTTATTGTTTGGGAATGGGTTTAAATTGTATGATTTGAAATGTATAAAAACAAAGGGCTTTCTGTAGTCTTACAATGAATTCCCATTCCCCAGCCCACATATTTGGCCTGGGAATACTCATAGACATATGACAGAACCCGACAAACGGGAAAATATTTGCCCAAGTCATAATTGATAAACGTGGATAGTATCTTCAATTAAAGTACAATATTGCAATGTGACACGTCATTGGAAGCATCTCGGAGAGCTTAACCCAATATTGATAAAAGATGAACTGTTGTTTTAGACTTACGCCAATCTTAAGCGTAAACTGTTTAGTTATACGGTACCCAGTTTCCCTGATCAGTCTCTGATGTTAACTGCTAGAGCACGTCATTGTCGGCTATATGATTGGGCATCTTGACAGACACACCTTCCTCCATGACTGTCGGCATGGTTTCAGGGCTAAAAGAAGGGGTAGGTATATTCTGTTGACTTTTCTCCGTTGACAAGCTGACTGCTGACCAGCTGACCAGAGGGTATAAAATGCTGACCAGTATTTTGCTGACCAGGGTAATTTTGATGACCCCCACTGACTGAGTGATAAGAACTGATAAGTGATAAACAGCTCCCTATAACCAAATCAATGTAGAAAAAGAAGCTTTTGAGTACTAGTGCTTCAGGAGCAGTTTTTGAACTTTGCTATTGTCATTATTTCTTTGTTGCTTTCGTTCATAGCATGTTGGAACTTCTAATTTAAGAAATATTAATATGTGGAAAAAGGAGAAACTATCTTTAAATCATGTTTTTTGCACATTTTCAAAATCTTGATGAAAGGCTATGCTTATTTTTTCCTTTTCTTTTTAAAAAATTGATTGTTTGCCGTTTTTGGCCAATGTTTCACTGTTATTGTATTAGATGTAGGAGAATTATATTAGTTTATGTGAGTAAATCTGGCAGTTTCAAATATCAGATATCTTGTAATGTTTTCTTTATAATTCATCAAGATAGCATAATTAAAAAACAAATCAAAGAATCATAAATTTTGTTTCCATTGTTTTATATTCATAATTTAAAAAAAAAAAGTATTCAGGACTGATCAGCATTTGTAAAGTCTAAACTTTTTTCAACTATTTTTGGTAAAGGGTTAAACAAACAAAAGTTTGATCTGGCCAGGTCTCAAACTTCAGACTCCAGTCTTCAAGTCATGAATGGGACAATCCAATGAACAAGTTAGCATACATTGAAAACAGTGTGTGGAAAAGGACTTGTGTAATGAGTAATGTGAACTGTTTATGCATGCATTCAAACAATAACAAAGAAAAAAGGGAGACAACTTTGCCCATCTTTCCCCCATGAGTAAACTTGCTGTTGATCCCTGTACTCTGACTTTCACGGCATACTATTTTATTATGGATAAAGAAATTGCCCATTCACAAGTAGCATTTCTACGCTTTGGACGGGGGTCGGGTGTGGGGGTCTGGTTTTTGGGGGGAAGTCACTCTGTGCGGATATGAACATATACAATAACAGTCTTGCCAGATTATGGGTAAAGGGTTAGCAATCAGAAACATAATCAGTAGAATTACTCAATGAAACACTGTAGGAAAAGGGACAATGACTTATTTGATTATCTCCATATAGAAATATTGATCGGACGGGGTCTCGAACAAACGACATTCTGGTTAACGTGGTAAAATCAGAAACGTCGTCTGCATACTTCTTTAGAATAGATTGCCTTGAAAGACTGAATCCCTAATTACCATATTTTACTATCATAAAGTACCGATACGTTTCAAAGTATTTTATTCTGTCGCTCGGTTTGTTTGGGACTTAACGCTGATGTCAACAGTATTCTAGTCATTTTGATGACTTTTCATCTGTTTTATTTTCCACGTAGAGCAATTTGGTGGGTTTGTCCAATGAGACATGTCGCATTGACTTCTTATACCATTACCAAACAATAACGACATTTGACCAGTTTGTTGGAGGCGACTTTGGAAAACGTTGTGGGAAAATGAGAAATTGCTCTTCACCAGCAATTTCTCCTTTTCCCACAATGTTTTCTCCTCTATCCGAAGATCAGTTTTCAAATTCATCGCATTCAGAAATGGCGTCTGAAACTCCTCCAGTTATATAGGGACTGTCTAAACTTTTTTTCAACTATTTTTGGTAAAGGGTTAAACAAACAAAAGTTTGATCTGGCCAGGTCTCAAACTTCAGACTCCAGTCTTCCAAGTCATGAATGGGACAATCCAATGAACAAGTTAGCATACATTGAAAACAGTGTGTGGAAAAGGACTTGTGTAATGAGTAATGTGAACTCTTTATGCATGCATGCATTCAAACAATAACAAAGAAAAAAGGGAGACAACTTTGCCCATCTTTCCCCCATGAGTAAACTTGCTGTTGATCCCCTTACTCTGACTTTCACGGCATACTATTTTAGCAGCAGCGTGGATAAAGAAATTGCCCGTTCACAAGGAGCATTTCTACGCTTTGGACGGGGGTCGGGTGTGGGGGTCGGGTTTTTGGGGAGAAGTCACTCTGTGCGGATATGAACATATACAATAACAGCCTTGCCAGATTATGGGTAAAGGGTTAGCAATCAGAAACATAATCAGTAGAATTACTCAATGAAACACTGTAGGAAAAGGGACAATGACTTATTTGATTATCTCCATATAGAAATATTGATCGGACGGGGTCTCGAACAAACGACATTCTGGTTAACGTGGTAAAATCAGAAACATCGTCTGCATACTTCTTTAGAATAGATTGCCTTGAAAGACTGAATCCCTAATTACCATATTTTACTATCATAAAGTACCGATACGTTTCAAAGTATTTTATTCTGTCGCTCGGTTTGTTTGGGACTTAACGCTGATGTCAACAGTATTCTAGTCATTTTGATGACTTTTTCATCTGTTTATTTTCCACGTAGAGCAATTTGGTGGGTTTGTCCAATGAGACATGTCGCATTGACTTCTTATACCATTACCAAACAATAACGACATTTGACCAGTTTGTTGGAGGCGACTTTGGAAAACGTTGTGGGAAAATGAGAAATTGCTCTTCACCAGCAATTTCTCCTTTTCCCACAATGTTTTCTCCTCTATCCGATCAGAAATTCGCATTCAGAAATGGCGTCTGAAACTCCTCCAGTTAGGGACTGTCTAAACTTTTTTCAACTTTTTTCAACTATTTTTGGTAAAGGGTTAAACAAACAAAAGTTTGATCTGGCCAGGTCTCAAACTTCAGACTCCAGTCTTCCAAGTCATGAATGGGACAATCAATGAACAAGTTAGCATACATTGAAAACAGTGTGTGGAAAAGGACTTGTGTAATGAGTAATGTGAACTCTTTATGCATGCATGCATTCAAACAATAACAAAGAAAAAAGGGAGACAACTTTGCCCATCTTTCCCCCATGAGTAAACTTGCTGTTGATCCCCCTTACTCTGACTTTCACGGCATACTATTTTAAGCAGCAGCGTGGATAAAGAAATTGCCCGTTCACAAGGAGCATTTCTACGCTTTGGACGGTGTGGGGGTCTGGCTTTTGGGGGGAAGTCACTCTGTGCGGATATGAACATATACAATAACAGTCTTGCCAGATTATGGGTAAAGGGTTAGCAATCAGAAACATAATCAGTAAATTTACTCAATGAAACACTGTAGGAAAAGGGACAATGACTTATTTGATTATCTCCATATAGAAATATTGATGGGCCGGGGTCTCGAACAAACGACATTCTGGTTAACGTGGTAAAATCAGAAACATCGTCTGCATACTTCTTTAGAATAGATTGCCTTGAAAGACTGAATCCCTAATTACCCTATTTTACTATCATAAAGTACCGACACGTTTCAAAGTATTTCATTCTGTCGCTCGGTTTGTTTTGGACTTAGCGCTGATGTCAACAGTATTCTAGTCATTTTGATGACTTTATCATCTGTTTTATTTTCCACGTAGAGCAATTTGGTGGGTTTGTCAAATGAGACATGTCGCATTGACTTCTTATACCATTACCAAACAATAACGACATTTGACCAGTGTGTTGGAGGCGACTTTGGAAAGCGTTGTGGGAAAATGAGAAATTGCTCTTCACCAGCAATTTCTCCTTTTCCCACAATGTTTTCTCCTCTATCCGAAGATCAGTTTTCAAATTCATCGCATTCAGAAATGGCGTCTGAAACTCCTCCAGTTATATAGGGACTGTCTAAACTTTTTTTCAACTATTTTTGGTAAAGGGTTAAACAAACAAAGGTTTGATCTGGCCAGGTCTCAAACTTCAGACACCAGTCTTCCAAGTCATGAATGGGACAATCCAATGAACAAGTTAGCATACATTGAAAACAGTGTGTGGAAAAGGACTTGTGTAATGAGTAAATGTGAACTCTTTGTACATGTATGTCAAACAATAACAAAGAAAAAAGGGAGAGAACTTTGCCCATCTTTCCCCCATGAGTAAACTTGCTGTTGATCCCTGTACTCTGACTTTCACGGCATACTATTTTATTATGGATAAAGAAATTGCCCGTTCACAAGGAGCATTTCTACGCTTTGGACGGGGGTCGGGTGTGGGGGTCGGGTTTTTGGGGCGAAGTCACTCTGTGCGGATATGAACATATACAATAACAGCCTTGCCAGATTATGGGTAAAGGGTTAGCAATCAGAAACATAATCAGTATAATTTCTCAATGAAACACTGTAGGAAAAGGGACAATGACTTATTTGATTATCTCCATATAGAAATATTGATAGGACGGGGTCTCGAACAAGCGACATTCTGGTTAACGTGGTAAAATCAGAAACATCGTCTGCATACTTCTTTAGAATAGATTGCCTTGAAAGACTGAATCCCTAATTACCATATTTTATTATCATAAAGTACCGATACGTTTCAAAGTATTTTATTCTGTCGCTCGGTTTGTTTGGGACTTAACGCTGATGTCAGCAGTATTCTAGTCATTTTGATGACTTTTTCATCTGTTTCATTTTCCACGTAGAGCAATTTGGTGGGTTTTGTCCAATGAGACATGTCGCATTGACTTCTTATACCATTACCAAACAATAACGACATTTGACCAGTTTGTTGCAGGTGACTTTGGAAAACGTTGTTGGGAAAATGAGAAATTGCTCTTCACCAGCAATTTCTCCTTTTCCCACAATGTTTTCTCCTCTATCCGAAGATCAGTTTTCAAATTCATGGCATTCAGAAATGGAGTCTGAAACTCCTCCAGTTAGGGACTGTCTAAACTTTTTTTCAACTATTTTTGGTAAAGGGTTAAACAAACAAAAGTTTGATCTGGCCAGGTCTCAAACTTCAGACTCCAGTCTTCCAAGTCATGAATGGGACAGTCCAATGAACAAGTTAGCACACATTGAAAACAGTGTGTGGAAAAGGACTTGTGTAATGAGTAATGTGAACTCTTTATGCATGCATGCATTCAAACAATAACAAAGAAAAAAGGGAGACAACAACGCCCATCTTTCCCCCATGAGTAAACTTGCTGTTGATCCCTGTACTCTGACTTTCACGGCATACTATTTTATTATGGATAAAGAAATTGCCCGTTCACAAGGAGCATTTCTACGCTTTGGACGGGGGTCGGGTGTGGGGGTCGGGGTTTTGGGGAGAAGTCACTCTGTGCGGATATGAACATATACAATAACAGCCTTGCCAGATTATGGGTAAAGGGTTAGCAATCAGAAACATAATCGGTAGAATTACTCAATGAAACACTGTAGGAAAAGGGACAATGACTTATTTGATTATCTCCATATAGAAATATTGATCGGACGGGGTCTCGAACTAACGACATTCTGGTTAACGTGGTAAAATCAGAAACATCGTCTGCATACTTCTTTAGAATAGATTGCCTTGAAAGACTGAATCCCTAATTACCATATTTTACTATCATAAAGTACCGATACGTTTCAAAGTATTTCATTCTGTCGCTCGGTTTGTTTGGGACTTAACGCTGATGTCAACAGTATTCTAGTCATTTTGATGACTTTATCATCTGTTTTATTTTCCACGTAGAGCAATTTGGTGGGTTTGTCCAATGAGACATGTCGCATTGACTTCTTATACCATTACCAAACAATAACGACATTTGACCTGTTTGTTGGAGGCGACTTTGGAAAACGTTGTGGGAAAATGAGAAATTGCTCTTCACCAGCAATTTCTCCTTTTCCCACAATGTTTTCTCCTCTATCCGAAGATCAGTTTTCAAATTCGCCGCATTCAGAAATGGCGTCTGAAACTCCTCCAGTTAGGGACTGTCTAAACTTTTTTTCAACTATTTTTGGTAAAGGGTTAAACAAACAAAAGTTTGATCTGGCCAGATCTCAAACTTCAGACTCCAGTCTTCCAAGTCATGAATGGGACAATCCAATGAACAAGTTAGCATACATAGAAAACAGTGTGTGGAAAAGGACTTGTGTAATGAGTAATGTGAACTCTTCATGCATGCATTCAAACAATAACAAAGAAAAAAGGGAGACAACTTTGCCCATCTTTTCCCCATGAGTAAACTTGCTGTTGATCCCTCTACTCTGACTTTCACGGCATACTATTTTAAGCAGCAGCGTGGATAAAGAAATTGCCCGTTCACAAGGAGCATTTCTACGCTTTGGGCGGGGGTCGGGTGTGGGGGTCTGGTTTTTGGGGGGAAGTCACTCTGTGCGGATATGAACATATACAATAACAGCCTTGCAAGATTATGGGTAAAGGGTTAGCAATCAGAAACATAATCAGTAGAATTACTCAATGAAACACTGTAGGAAAAGGGACAGTGACTTATTTGATTATCTCCATATAGAAATATTGATCGGACGGGGTCTCGAACAAACGACATTCTGGTTAACGTGGTAAAATCAGAAACGCCGTCTGCATACTTCTTTAGAATAGATTGCCTTGAAAGACTGAATCCCTAATTACCATATTTTACTATCATAAAGTACCGTTACGTTTCAAAGTATTTCATTCTGTCGCTCGGTTTGTTTGGGACTTAACGCTGATGTCAACAGTATTCTAGTCATTTTGATGACATTATCATCTGTTTTATTTTCCACGTAGAGCAATTTCGTGGGTTTGTCCAATGAGACATGTCGCATTGACTTCTTATACCATTACCAAACAATAACGACATTTGACCAGTTTGTTGGAGGCGACTTTGGAAAACGTTGTGGGAAAATGAGAAATTGCTCTTCACCAGCAATTTCTCCTTTTCCCACAATGTTTTCTCCTCTATTCGAAGATCAGTTTTCAAATTCATCGCATTCAGAAATGGCGTCTGAAACTCCTCCAGTTAGGGACTGTCTAAACTTTTTTCAACTTTTTTTTGGTAAAGGGTTAAACAAACAAAAGTTTGATCTGGCCAGGTCTCAAACTTCAGACTCCAGCCTCCCAAGTCATGAATGGGACAATCCAATGAACAAGTTAGCATACATTGAAAACAGTGTGTGGAAAAGGACTTGTGTAATGAGTAATGTGAACTCTTTATGCATGCATGCATTCAAACAATAACAAAGAAAAAAGGGAGACAACAACGCCCATCTTTCCCCAATGAGTAAACTTGCTGTTGATCCCCTTACTCTGACTTTCACGGCATACTATTTTAAGCAGCAGCGTGCATAAAGAAATTGCCTGTTCACAAGGAGCATTTCTACGCTTTGGACGGGGGTCGGGTGTGGGGGTCTGGTTTTTTGGGGGAAGTCTCTCTGTGCGGATATGAACATATACAATAACAGTCTTGCCAGATTATGGGTAAAGGGTTAGCAATCAGAAACATAATAATCAGTAGAATTACTCAGTAAAACACTGTAGGAAAAGGGACAATGACTTATTTGATTATCTCCATATGGAAATATTGATCGGACGGGGTCTCGAACAAACGACATTCTGGTTAACGTGGTAAAATCAGAAGCGTCGTCTGCATGCTTCTTTAGAATAGATTGCCTTGAAAGACTGAATCCCTAATTACCCTATTTTACTATCATAAAGTACCCACACGTTTCAAAGTATTTCATTCTGTCGCTCGGTTTGTTTTGGACTTAACGCTGATGTCAACAGTATTCTAGTCATTTTGATGACTTTTCCATCTGTTTATTTTCCACGTAGAGCAATTTGGTGGGTTTGTCCAATGAGACATGTCGCATTGACTTCTTATACCATTACCAGACAATAACGACATTTTGACCAGTTTGTTGGAGGCGACTTTGGAAAACGTTGTGGGAAAATGAGAAATTGCTCTTCGCCAGCAATTCCTCCTTTTCCCACAATGTTTTCTCCTCTATCCGAAGATCAGTTTTCAAATTCATCGCATTCAGAAATGGCGTCTGAAACTCCTCCAGTTATATAGGGGCTGTCTAAACTTTTTTTCAACTATTTTTGGTAAAGGGTTAAACAAACAAAAGTTTGATCTGGCCAGGTCTCAAACTTCAGACTCCAGCCTTCCAAGTCATGAATAGGACAATCCAATGAACAAGTTAGCATACATTGAAAACAGTGTGTGGAAAAGGACTTGTGTAATGAGTAATGTGAACTCTTTATGCATGCATGCATTCAGACAATAACAAAGGAAAAAGGGAAACAACTTTGCCCATCTTTCCCCCATGAGTAAACTTGCTGTTGATCCCCTTACTCTGACTTTCCCGGCATACTATTCTAAGCAGCAGCGTGGATAAAGAAATTGCCCATTCATAAGGAGGATTTCAATGCTTTGGGTGGAGTCGGGTGTGGGGTCGGGTTTCTGGGGGGAAGTTACTCTGTGCGGATATGAACATATACACTAACAGTCTTGCCAGATTATGGGTAAGGGTTAGCAATCAGAAACATAATAATCAGTAGAATTACTCAATGAAACACTGTAGGAAAAGGGACAATGGCTTATTTGATTATCTCCATATAGAAATATTGATCAGACGGGGTCTCGAACAAACGACATTCTGGTTAACGTGGTAAAATCAGAAGCATCGTCTGCATACTTCTTTAGAATAGATTGCCTTGAAAGACTGAATCCCTATTTACCCTATTTTACTATCATAAAGTACCGATACGTTTCAAAGTATTTTATTCTGTGGCTCGGTTTGTTTTGGACTTAACGCTGATGTCAACAGTATTCTAGTCATTTTGATGACTTTATCATCTGTTTTATTTTCCACGTTGAGCAATTTGGTGGGTTTGTCCAATGAGACATGTCGCATTGACTTCTTATACCATTACCAAACAATAGCGACATTTGACCAGTTTGTTGGAGGCGACTTTGGAAAACGTTGTTGGAAAATGAGAAATTGCTCTTCACCAGCAATTTCTCCTTTTCCCACAATGTTTTCTCCTCTATCCGAAGATCAGTTTTCAAATTCATCGCATTCAGAAATGGCGTCTGAAACTGCTCCAGTTATATAGGGACTATCTAAACTTTTTTTCAACTATTTTTGGTAAAGGGTTAAACAAACAAAAGTTTGATCTGGCCAGGTCTCAAACTTCAGACTCCAGTCTTCCAAGTCATGAATGGGACAATCAATGAACAAGTTAGCATACATTGAAAACAGTGTGTGGAAAAGGACTTGTGTAATGAGTAATGTGAACTCTTTATGCATGCATGCATTCAAACAATAACAAAAGAAAAAGGGAAACAACTTTGCCCATCTTTCCCCCATGAGTAAACTTGCTGTTGATCCCCCTTACTCTGACTTTCACGGCATACTATTTTAAGCAGCAGCGTGGATAAAGAAATTGCGCGTTCACAAGGAGCATTTCTACGCTTTGGACGGGGGTCGGGTGTGGGGGTCTGGCTTTTGGGGGGAAGTCACTCTGTGCGGATATGAACATATACAACAACAGTCTTGCCAGATTATGGGTAAAGGGTTAGCAATCAGAAACATAATCAGTAGAATTACTCAATGAAACACTGTAGGAAAAGGGACAATAGCTTATTTGATTATCTCCATATAGAAATATTGATCGGACGGGGTCTCGAACAAACGACATTCTGGTTAACGTGGTAAAATCAGAAACATCGTCTGCATACTTCTTTAGAATAGATTGCCTTGAAAGACTGAATCCTAATTACCCTATTTTACTATCATAAA
>OX401416.1:21008367-21015867 GCA_947846245.1 Cerastoderma edule
CTGGCTGGCTGGCTGGCTGCTGGCTGGCTGGCTGGCTGGCTGGCTGGCTGGCTGGCTGGCTGGCTGGCTGGCTGGCTGACTGACTGACTGACTGACTGACTGACTGACTGACTGACTGACTGACTGACTGACTGACTGACTGACTGACTGACTGACTGACTGACTGATTGACTGACTGACTGACTGACTGACTGGCTGGCTGGCTGGCTGGCTGGCTGGCTGGCTGGCTGGCTGACTGACTGACTGACTGACTGACTGACTGACTGACTGACTGACTGACTGACTGACTGACTGACTGACTGACTGGCTGGCTGGCTGGCTGGCTGGCTGGCTGGCTGGCTGGCTGGCTGGCTGGCTGGCTGGCTGGCTGGCTGGCTGGCTGGCTGGCTGGCTGGCTGGCTGGCTGGCTGGCTGGCTGGCTGGCTGGCTGGCTGGCTGGCTGGCTGGCTGGCTGGCTGGCTGGCTGGCTGGCTGGCTGGCTGGCTGGCTGGCTGGCTGGCTGGCTGGCTGGCTGGCTATCAGGCTGGCTGGCTGGCTGGCTGGCTGGCTGGCTGGCTGGCTGGCTGGCTGGCTGGCTGGCTGGCTGGGCCGGCTGGCTGGCTGGCTGGCTGGCTGGCTGGCTGGCTGGCTGGCTGGCTGGCTGGCTGGCTGGCTGGCTGACTGACTGACTGACTGACTGACTGACTGACTGACTGACTGACTGACTGACTGACTGACTGACTGACTGACTGACTGACTGCCTGGACTGACTGACTGACTGACTGACTGACTGACTGACTGACTGACTGACTGACTGACTGACTGACCGACTGACTGACTGACTGACTGACTGACTGACTGACTGACTGACTGACTGACTGACTGACTGACTGACTGACTGACTGACTGACTGACTGACTGACTGACTGACTGACTGACTGACCGACTGACTGACTGACTGACTGACTGACTGACTGACTGACTGACTGACTGACTGACTGACTGACTGACTGACTGACTGACTGACTGACTGACTGACTGACCGACTGACTGACCGACTGACTGACTGACTGACTGACTGACTGACTGACTGACTGACTGACTGACTGACTGACTGACTGACTGACTGACTGACTGACTGACTGACTGACTGACTGACTGACTGACTGACTGACTGACTGACTGACTGACTGACTGACTGGACTGACTGACTGACTGACTGACTGACTGACTGACTGACTGACTGACTGACTGACTGACTGACTGACTGACTGACTGACTGACTGACTGACTGACTGACTTGACTGACTGACTGACTGACTGACTGACTTGATTGAGATCATTGATGATTTGATTGATTGATTCATTGATTCATTGATTCATTGATTCATTGATTGACAGAACAGAACATATATCGTCTAATCTTCCCAAATATACAGATCACAATTAGGAAGTACAAAGCATAATTTAAAATGATTTAAGTAAAGTGAGGAGTGGGATAGTTTATAAGAGACAGAGACAAAGACAGAAAGAAAGGCAGAGGTGTATGAGTTATTTAGAATTATGAAAGGAAGAGACAAATAATAAAAAAAGTATAAGCTACACGCTTGAATAAATGATTGAAATACGGTAAAAAATATTCGATGGGTTAGTTGAGAATTTGATTTGTAAGATTGTATTCTGATTGATAAGTAGGTTGGTCGGTTGACAATTTGATGTTATTTTTGGGTACTTGATAAGAAGGTTGATCGAGCAATTGATTTATCGATTAGTTGACTAATTCGTTTTGCAAGATGCTAGTTTTAGCCGTGATGCAAAGTTGAATGTTCCCGTTTGCTCAATTTATTTTAAACTGTATACTATTAACCCTTATAGGGCTGGGATCGACTTCATGCTTTTGCAAACAGGTTGGATCCAGGCCAGCCGCCAAGCAAATTGGCGGGTGGCCTTTGATCTAACCTGTTTGCTTTACTGAGTATCTTTCCTCAACAAAATTAAGCAGATGTTTAAGGTTTTGGAATACAGATGACACCAATCTCTATTTTTAGAAAATTACCCAGCATTCTAAGGGTTAAATACCATATGCAATAGGTTATTTTCAAGACATAAGCTCGAAATAACCATGCAGTGGAATGGTATATATATGACAAAAGAATGCCTTTACGTATGACTATTAATTTTCACTTACGTCATTTGCCATTCAATTCTAATCTCATAAAAATACACTTTAATTAGTTTTCGACGAGATGAATGTGTAACTTCCATAGAAAGATATTTAAGGAAAGGACTCGGCTACTTTGATAGAGAAAGAATACTTTTACAGAACAGTATGATCTTTTAACCCATTACCAAACAATAACGACATTTGACCACTTTGTTGCAGACGACTTAAGAAAACATTGTGGAAAAAGGAGAAATTGCTCGTGACGAGCAATTTTTTCTTTTCCTACAATGTTTTCTACCCTATCAGAAGATTGTTTTCCAATTCCTTCACATTTTGGAATGTCGTCTGCAACTCTTTCAATTTGAGACAGTCGAAAAATTGTCGTTTGGGAAAGGGTTAAAGGCGCTCGATCACAAAAAAGGAAATTTGAGGGTTGAATTGAAATGTCGATGAAACTTTACAGTGTTTGTATTGTATTGTTGTTTGATACACAAGTGTCTTTTTTCAACTTATCATTAAAAGCATAATTGAGAACGCGACAATTTAGATAAATATGTGCAGAATCCATGCAGTAGATCTCAAGATTAAACTACAAGTTAATTCACTGTATACGCACTTTAAAGAAGTAAAAACGATCTTATTTTGCTTCCAATGACTTTTCGTCAGTACATACATGTACCACAAAACAATGAAGTTTTAAAGAAATGTTTTCTTTACTTCCAAAGTACCTTCAATGACGATTAAATGAACTTAATAAAATATCAACGGATTGACTGACGCCGTGATATAAGTGCAATATTGTCAAAAGGCTACTGCGGGAACAATACCAGCCAGTTAAACGAACGAAATTATCAAGAGCCTAATGACTTCACAGGACTTCTGAGATTAAAAAAGAGAGATTTCGTGCCGCTAGACACTATAAATGCATTAAGCAAGACTTCCCCGCGAAAACATCGTTTGCCCCCCCCCCCCCTTTTTTTTACCCGTTTCCTCATCGAACACCGAAATACCTTTGTTGATCAATCTCGATGGAATTCTAAAAATATTGTGCGAAAAGGGGGAATTTTCTCCTAAAGAGCAAAGCAAATCCGCCCTAATGTCACAATGCTCTAGAAACGTATTGATTAGTGGTATGACAGTCAATGGCTATTTCATTCTTCTCTATCTCTTTGTTACTTCGGTAATTGGTTTTAAATTACATTTTATATGGAACATCACACTCAGGGTCACGAACAAACATCACGCTCTCATTTCAAAGGTGTCGTTCCACAGATCGGTAAAAACCATTATATCAAAAAGGAGTCTAAAGGTAAGCCTGTAAAGAGTGTTTAACCCTTATAGTGCTGGAACAAAATTCATGCTAACATGTATACGAACATGTTAGATCCAGACCAGCCGCCAATTTACAAGTAAATTGGCGGGTGGTCTGTGATCGAACCTGTTTGCTACCATGGCTACCTCTCCTCATCAAAATTTAGCAGATCTTTAAAGTTTTTGGAAAGCAGACGACACAAAAACCTTTTTCATAAAAAATGACCCAGAATTCTAAGGGATAATATTTCATCCATTAACCGCATTGTCGTATAACCCTATCAAAAATGAATAACTCTTCCCATGCTTGTCTCGTCTTTCTAAACTAAACTGTCGTCGGTTTATAGCAGTGTTTACCGATATAATCAATCCGAAAGTGTGTACTTTGCATGCGAACGGGTTGAGAGATTCGTCTTTTGTACCAACATGTAAGCAATCTTGTTAAAAGAAACGGTTTCCATGGTTACGGCGTTAATTATCACCTCCGTGCATGTACATTGTTGCGTTCATTGAAAAAAGCAATCCTTTCTGAGATGTTGAACCGATGCCAAGCGTCTACTTACAATGTTTTGTTTCAAATGGAAAGTAGCCAATAACCGTGCTTGGAAAGCGCCTTGGTAATCGAGTGGATCCATATAAAGAATTGTCACAGATCTTTGGCATAATCAAAATGCATACGAAAGTTATTGTGAAATGAATAGTTTTATTCTTGAACGCAAACGATCCTACTCTGTCCAATGCGTGTTTTCCCCGTGCCTTATTTTAGAAGTATATCTAAAAATAGTCGCAAATAGTAAGCCAATGCAATTATGAAATTCTCCCATTGTTTGCATATTGAAACGTTATAACCTTTTGCACGGCATTATGCGCCCAAGCTGCTTGGATACACTTCCAAAGAGATCCCAACAATGGTATCCCATCATACCATGACACTCATCACATCCATTAACCCTTTCCCATACAACAAATTTTCGACTGTCCCAAATTGAAAGAGTTTGCAGACGATTTTCAAAATGTGATGAAATTAAACAGTAATCTTCTGATAGGGCAGAAAATAAATTGTGGGAAAAGGAAAATTTGCTCGTCACGAGCAATTTCTCCTTTTCCCACGATGTTTTCTGAAGTCGCCTGCAACAAAATGGTCAAATGTCGTTACTGTTTGGGAAAGGGTTAAAAGAAATTATTCAATATTTCAAAAGAATCTGTCGCTGACCCAACATATTCTCCCGTTTCTTATGTATAATCGAACTCCTCATAGAGATGTCCCTTTAATGGGATTTGATCACTGCAACCATAAATGTCACATGACCAACTGATTAGAAACAGAATGGCGTTTAAAATGGTGGCGACATCAAAAGAAATCAATATTTGTGCTTTACTTGTTAACAAAACGATATTTTGTTTCAGTTTGACTGGTCGTAAATCAACACAAAAAGTAATGTTACTAGATCAACCGCTATATCCGGAAAAATGAAAAAAAAATATTTGAACTTCCTTTTTGATAAAATTCCTGTGGTGTCAGTGTTCGATGCAGAGTGGGAAGGGGAGATCACTGTGCGGAGATTGGGCTAGGACGTGTATTACGTTATTCTGCCAGGAGACTTCTTCTCATGAACCAAGCTTCACAAACTGTTACTTTCGTTACCCTACGCTTGCGTACGTTGTAAAGCATGACGTCGGTAAATAAGGGAGAGTTTGACATACAAATCTAGAGCTTTCTGGGACTAGAACCTTTGCGAAGAGTGGCCCAGCAATTTAAACCTTGAGGATGCTGGGTAATTTTCTAAAAATAATTTTTTGTTTCATTTGCTTTCCAGAACCTTAAACATCTGCTTAATTTTGATGAGGAAAGAAACGCAGAGTAGCACACAGGATAGATCACAGGCCAGCCGCCAATTTACTTGGCGGCTGACCTGGAGCCTACTTTTTTGGATGAGTATTTAAGTTTAAACTTATTCATTTTCCATCGATTGTCAAACAAGTTTTTACAACTTTAATTAATAACTCTCGATTCTGCTTCCTGGATACATAACCAGTAATCGCGCCTAATATGGATTAATGACCGATCGCAAGGCAGATCCCGCTTTTCACAGGATTCGAACTCACGACCCTCGTGTCCAGCAGCCGACGCTCTACCCCTGGACCACTGTCCTCCCATGAGTATGACGTCATTCTAGCACTATAAGGGTTAAGCCGATAATTAAAACCTCTAGGACACATTGGTCAAACAAGTGCTTTCTGTCCGGCGTTGAAATGGACTCAAGTTCCTCGCTTTCCGAAACCAACATTCAATTGTCTTGCCTACTCATACCTCCTTAATTAATGTGACAGTCGTGTTTCGGGGTTGTTTTTTGAAGAACCGTGACAATTCTCTTCCTTATGAACCACATTAAGACATTGGCTTAACCCTTTCCAAAACAATAACGACATCTGACCACGTTGATGCAGACGACTTTTGAAAACATTGTGGGAAAAGGAGAAATTGCTCGAAACGAGCAATTTTTTCTTTTCCCACAATGTTTTCTGCCCTATCAGAAGATTATTTTCCAATTTTATCACATTTTGAAATGTTGTCTGCAGACTCTTTCAATTTGGGACAGTCGAAAGTGTGTCGTTTGGGAAAGGGTTAAACGACGTTATCATCGCCTGTAAATCTTGTCACACAGGTTCTAAGTTCTTAAGTACTTCCGGAACCATGGTTACCGCTTCTCATTGGAAGGTTTTCAATGCAAACCAAGTTGAGAGCCTCGCAAGATCCTGGGGGAAAGCCGACAATTATAATAACAGTGCACTATCTTCTCTCAAGGAATAAACTGATATTATATCGTCTTGAATACAAGAAACGTCTTTCTTTACCGAGTACAAAGAACTATTGACAACGATTACAATGACGATCTTTTTTGTAATCAACTATTTCATTTTCTGATATCAATACACTAATTACAAGTTGCAGAGCATACGTCAGTATTAAGATGAAAGAACCATCCTTCCTAATTACAAAGGACTTTCCCTTTTTTCGTGTACATACACACAATACTTTTTCTGGATTCAAATTACTTTCTTAACTGAGGTACTATAATCATATGTTTTAATGGGGTTTTAACGCCGTGTCAACATTTTTGTTACGATACGGCTTTCCCGGATTCAATATTACTAGGATAGGTTCTAAAGTGTCTTGCCAAAGGACGCTCGACCCAAACCACAGGAACACACAGAACAGAACAGAACATACATTGTACTCGACGAACAATCGGAACTACTCGGGTATTTCCGTGAGCTGTGAAATACACCTCGGATATAAGTGTAGGGTTACAATTTTTCGGGTAAATCGGCATCCGCCAATTAACACCTTTTCTAAGCGTGCAAAGTAGTTTAATGTGTATGGAAGGGTTGGACATCCTTTTAAGTAATCTTTTTATCAGTAACTCATACCAAATGGCAAAAGTGTTGTTGTGACATGTTAAGTTGTTTCCTCAATCAAATTTAAAGACTTTTTAGATTTCACATTTAAGATCTATTTTTAGACACGAAAGTGAAGTGACGTCATTCCGCTGGGAACCAATATGGCGTCATCCCTATTATTTCAGAGGTGTTTTCATTTGATAAACCCGATGTGTTCAGATTGCTCGACGAGTACACGGTGTATAGTCATGTTCACATACAAATGTAATCTTGATTTAAGGCCGCAATCATTCCCTCAAAACTCTCACTCCTCTCTTTCCCTCACTCTCTCTCCCTCCCTGCTCTCTTTCAAACACCATCAATAATACATACGGATACATACACACACATATAAATGTACAGTGATGTCTCGTTAATCCGAACACGCCCGTTCCCAACAAAATTTCCGGATGGCCGAATCATCCGGACTAATGAAGCAGACCATGTCCTCATACACATTAAGACATAAACAGTCTGCAAGCAGGTGTATACTTAAAACCCTGTAGCACACGCCGAATTGTCGACCGTCCCAAATTGAAAGAGTTTGCAGACGACATTTCAAAACGTGATTAAATTCAAAAATAATCTTCTGATATGGCAGAAAA
>OX401416.1:21020867-21293367 GCA_947846245.1 Cerastoderma edule
GGGTAAATACACTTGTAAAGAAGAATAAATGCACTTGAGAAGTAGGGTAAATACACTTGTAAAGTAGGGTATATACACTTGTAAAGAAGGGTAAATACACTTGTAAAGTAGGGTAAATACATTGCAAAGTAGGGTAAATACACTTGTAAAGTAGGGTAAATACACTTGTAAAGTAGGGTAAATACACTTGTAAAGGAAGGGAAATACACTTGTAAAGTAAGGTAAATACACCTGTAAAGTAGGATAAATGCACTTGTAAAGTAGGGTAAATACGCTTGTAAAGTAGGATAAATACGCTTGTAAAGTAGGGTAAATACACTTGTAAAGTAGGGTTAATACACTTGTAAAGTAGGGTAAATACACTTTTAAAGTAGGGTTAATACGCTTGTAAAGTAGGGTAAATACTCTTGTAAAGTAAGGTAAATACACCTGTAAAGTAGAATAAATGCACTTGTAAAGTAAGGTAAATACACTTGTAAAGTAGGGTAAATACGCTTGTAAAGTAGGGTAAATACACTTGTAAAGGAAGGGAAATACACTTGTAAAGTAAGGTAAATACACCTGTAAAGTAGGATAAATGCACTTGTAAAGTAAGGTAAATACACTTGTAAAGTAGGGTAAATACGCTTGTAAAGTAGGGTAAATACACTTGTAAAGTAGGGTAAATACGCCTGTAAAGTAGGGTAAATGTACTTGTAAAGTAGGGTAAATAAAATAGTAAGGTAGGCTTAAAACACATGTAAAGTAGGCTTAAAACACTTGTAAAGTAGGTAAATACCCTTCTACAAAAGATATGAGTGTTCTTTAGGAGCAATTTATCTTTTTAACACATTACTTCCTAGAAGACTCTGTTGCAGTTGTTCGAAGGACAGCCTCGGGTACAGGCCCGTGCGAATTCCCCGCACTACATAGTGTGCGATATACGCACGGGCCTTTGCCAAAGGCTATTGGAATGTGAGGTATTATTACATACATGTATGAGGTAGAATGCTACGACACGATATACGGGTAAATAAGCATTCTTTGGCTCTGAGATAATATCTACAGTTTCGATGTCCCAGAATTCAACATGACGGATGGTGTCTATTAACACCTTACCACCTTACGCCACATTTCCTCGTATTGCAGCAGACGACTTTCAAAAAGCATTGTGACAAAAGAGGAAATTGCTTGTCGCAAGCAATTTCTCCTTATGCCACAACGGCTTTTCAATATATTTACATATCGCAGCAGCAGAACTGCAAGTTTTTTTTACATGTTTACAAAGCTCTTCTGAAGTCATCTGCTTCAAGCAAACAAATGCTATCTGCTAGTGGTAAATAATTAACCCTTTCCCAAACAATAAAGACATTTGACCACTTTGTTGCAGACGACTTTAGAAAGCATTGAGGGAAAAGGAGAAATTGCTCATAATGCTTTCTGCCCTTTCAGAAGATTATTTTCCAATTTCATCACATTTTGAAATTTCGTCTGCAAACTCTTTCAATTTGGGACAGTCGAAAATTTGTTGTTTGGGAAAGGATAGATTGCATTTGCTTGAGCAGGCTAAATCATGCTTTAGGAAGTCAATGCTGTAATAAGTATTTGTGGTCTATGCGATGCACGGAAATAAGCCAAAGAGCGATAAAAGGGTTAATTTATAAAGACTCATAAGGAGCTTAAATCCAATAAGACTTATTTAAGACTGATTCGAAACGAAGCATATCTAATGTGATTTGGTTTGGTGATTCTGTCAAAGCAAATGATTCTATCTCATTAATAAACGCAAGAAGGTATGACACTTTTCGTATAGGAGCAAGAAATACCCCTTTTTACTCTTTTTAGTTTCCTGATAACGAAACGGATGGCTATGGCTTTGTATGACCTTCAAAAACAATTGAAGACGATGACGATAATGATAATGATGACAGCCTTGGTAATGATGATAGAAAAAAGAAGTTTTGGAGATGGTGTTGAAAGTGATTAATAGTATGATGATAAGGAATATAATAAGACTGATGGAAGTGCTGTTAGAAATGATTTCGCTTAATCGAGGACCATTTGAGAACCGTTCCGGATGCATTATGTACTGAAAGGTTGTTGTGGAGCTTAACAAAAAAGACGTATTCGAGAGGACTATGCTACTGATTGAGTTTTAAATCTGATTAACCCATCACCAAAAACTAACGACATTTGACAAGTTTGTTGCAGACGACTCTGGAAAACAGTGTAGGAAACGGAGATTTTGCTTTTTACAAGCAGTTTCTTCTTTTCTTACAATGTTTTCTGTCCTATCAGAAGATTATTGTTTCAATTCCATCACATTTTGAAATGTCGTCTGCAAACTCTTTCAATTTGGGACAGTCCAAAATTAGGCGATTGGTAAAGGGTTAAAAGAAGACATAAGATTAAGACATGGCTTACATATGTTTAAAATCGAAATCACAAACCAAATTTTTAAAATAATTTAAGCAACGAAGAAAACACTTAACGTTAGTGGTACATTATCGTTACAATTTGCTTTAAAATTCAAATATCAAAATAGAGACCATCCAGGTGTTAAGAGCTGCGTTTAACCCCCTAAAAAGACTACACGGTCTCAAAAGAGGGGTTCTATGAAAGGTGTGTACTAAATAAACGCTCACCTTGAATCATTAACTTGAGCGGCATATGATATTTACAATTTTGTTTTAAAATTCAAATATCAAAATAGAGACCTTTCAAATGTTAATAGCTGCGTTTAACCCCCTAAAAAGACAACACGGTCTCAAAAGAGGGGTTCTTTGAAAGGCCTGTAATAAATAAACGCTTACCTTGAATCATTAAATCATCCTCGACAACGGAAACAAAAGTAGGTATGGCAAGGATACGTTAATCAATACTCGCTTGGTTTTCTTCCTTGGATGACAAAATACGGATGAGAGTGGTGGGGGAAGCGCGTTGGATATATAGACGTCACCAGGGCTCCAGATAACAAACCTATTTCTCCCGAAAGCGTCTTAAGGACATGTTCTACAGTTTTATATATATAAAAAAAGATCGTTTCATAGAATTTTCTAAATTTTCGATATGTCATTTAAAATTTTATTGTGAATCCAGAAATGAAAAGAAAAATGCAGAGTTGGATTTTTTTGTAAAATGACAGTTTCCATGGTAACCGTTTGGGGCAAAAATGTCATTATGACCATACCATCTTCAAAGGTAATAAGATCATTTCTGGAAGGTTGATTAACACGAAAAACATGAATTCATACATTCAATACTTTATAATTCAATGGTATTTTAAATAACTAAAATCTGAATAATTTTTGTAATCCAAATTAGTTTTTCAAAGTTTTGTATTTGACAAAAAACAATAAAAATTGATATGCATACTGCAAAAAATGAAGATATTTCAAAATTCCTTTCATAGAATTTTTTTATTTTTCAGTATGTGAAGTAAAATTCATTCTTTAAATGCAAACTGCAAAAAAAAAGGATATGTTGACGAGTTAGTTTTTTCTGTAAAATGACAGTTTCCATGGTAACCGTATTTGAAAAACATTTATAAAAACTAGTAGAATAACTTTAAACTTGAATAATAGAAGCTGGGGGCTCAGTATGTATGAGAAATATATAATAATATTAATAACCTTTCATAGTTTTATGGATAAAAATGATCATTCTTTGAAAAAAAAAATACATACAGTAAATTTCATCCGAATACAAACGTTAGTCCGACTACTATGCAAGTTCCTCTTCGGTAGCAGATTATCATCTCCCTTGGATGCGCAGATGAAGTGAGCAAAAAAAACTACCGAGAACGTCTTTAATTTGCCACACGAACCCTAAAGTGTGGGTTCTCACAAAGTACCCACACAATCAGGCTTAACCCATTACCAAACAATAACGACATATGTCAAGTGTATCGCACACGACTCTGGAAAATATTGTTGGAAAAGAAGTAATGCTCTTAACGATTAATTTCTCCTTTTCCCACAATGTTTTCTGCCTTATTAGAAGATCTTTTTTTTTCATTTAGATCACATTTTGAATTGTTGTCTGCAAACTCTTTAAAGTTGGGACAGTCAAGCATTTTGTGTTTGGTTAACAATGAACAATGAACAATGAACAATGAATCTTTTATTTTGAGTTCTAACAGGGTTCACACAAAATCAGGTTTAAACAATAGAACACGAAATACCGCGTAAAAATGAGACCATTACCCCACCCGCTTAACTCGAACTTTTAATATGCAGTCGAGCCTCGATAGTCCGGTCGTCGTTAATCCGGATTATTCACCATCCGGAGGGAATTTGTAGGGAACAGTCCTTACCTTCATGAAATGTACTGTTTAATCCGGAAAATCCACCTTCCGAAACCGGACAATAAAATTCGGGAACCAAACTTTTTATAGTATATGCGTACTGCTAATCCGGAAACCAGTATAATCATTTATTTTGCGGTTACCTCTGCGAACTAACAAATCCTGCACATATATACACAGAACGGCGAAAGAATTATTCGTATGAATATCGATCCATCCGTCCCAATAGGTAGGGACGAATGCCGTGACATCAATGATGGAAGTAGTGCCTAATATACTTCCAATGACAGTTTAATGACTTCCGAGTTATATTAATGAAATGGGATTAGGTGCGTTAAGTTGGAACGTTGGCAAGAATCGTGTATTTTATGAGAGTACAGGCAGCTTTTAACCCTTTACCAAACAATAATTACTTTTGACCAGTTTATTGCAGACGACTATGAAAACATTGTGGGAAAAGGAGGATTGCTTTTAACGAGCAATTTCTCCTTTCCCCACAATGTTTTCTGCCCTATCAGAAGATAATTAATCAAATTCATCACATTTTTAAATATCGTTTGTATACCCTTCCAAATTGTGACAGTCAAATATTTGTTGTTTGGTAAAGGGTTAATACATCGATCTTTTCATGTGTTTATCTATCTTGTCTATATATTGTACATCAACTGATGTTTTTTCTTAAACAAAATATAATGTTCTTGGCCTAATTCTTTCTTCATTCTTTCAGAGACATAGATTGTTATCTATGTCTTTGATATTTTCTTCCTAATTGTTTTTTTTTATTGTTTACTTATTTACTGAGATATTGATCTAAAAAACGATCTGAAGCAACCCGGCTATTAAATCACCCATCGGTACTGATTTTCCCATATCAACATTGATTCTAAAGATGTGTTGAGATCAAAATCCAAAGGAATGTTCGGTTAATATGTAACGAAAATGGACATTAACTAATTGGTCAACTGATTAAGGTTGCATAAGATGTAAAATGAAATCAAATGCCTTTCGCATATGTAAAGTGGTCAATTTGACAGAAAGTATATCGTGCCACTCGATTTTCCTCATTTTTAGGAAAAACCAATTATTGAACCCTTAACCCATTGCCAAACAATAACGATATTTGGTCACTTTGTTGCAGACGACTCTGGAAAACTTTGTGCCACAATGTTTTCTGATCTATCAGAAGATAATTTTCCAAATTCATCACATTTTGAAATGTCGTCTGCAAACTCTTTCAATTTTGGACAGTTGAATATTTGTTGTTTGGTAAAGGGTTAAGGGACTATCTAACAGATTGTGTTATGTGAGGAATAAACATTAAAATGACGATTTAAACGATCCTTGTTTCTTAAGAAAAAGTCATTTTAATATCTTTATTGTAAATTTTCAGCATTCATGTGTTTTCACTAGACAATGAGCAACGAGTGTCCATGCCAAAATAATACAGTCTAACTTGTGTTAAGCAACCAACCTTTTAAGCAGCCTACCTTCCTTAAACAACCACTACAGAGAGTTTTTGTTAGATTTATAGTGTACATCAATTTGTGTTAAGCAACCAACCTGTTTAAAACAGCCAATTTACTCTGTCCGATAGGCTGGCATCTTAACACAAGTTTGACTGTACTAGTATGTGGAGCTCTCAAACGTCATTATTATTATTATTATTATTATTATTATTATTATTATTATTATTATTATTATTATTATTATTATTATTATTATTATTATTATTATTATTATTATTATTATTATTATTATTATTATTATTATTATTATTATTATTATTATTATTATTATTATATTATTTATTGTTTTTATTATAATTTATCTTTTTTTAAGCATAATTAGTATGGTTTTTTTTAAAATCATCAGAATAACCAAATAGTAATTATATGCAGCTAACTGTTTTCCAACTTTGTCGTATTTGGTTTTTGGTTAGAAATGATACACCAAACAAAGCTTTGTTAACATGTACAGTGAAGCCTTGTTTATCCGGACCCAAATTATCCGGATGTCTCACAATCCGAACGAAATTTTAAGGGAACTGAATTATTGTGCAGTAATTTGCTTAACCAATTACCAAACAATAACAACATTTGACCCGTTTGTTGCAGATGACTTCAGAAAACATTGTGGTCAAAGGAGAAATTGCTCGTGACGAGCAATTTCTCCTTGACCCACAATGTGTTCTGCCATATCAGAAGATTAATTTTGAATTTCATCACGTTTTGAAATGTCGTCTACAACCTCTTCCAACTTGGGACGGTCGGAAATCTGGCGTTTGGTAAAGGCTTATAACTATACACGTGCATAGACCGTTTATAAATGTCTAAATATGTACAAGACCAGGCCCTGCTTCATTAGTCTGGATAATTCGTTAATCCGGTAATTTGGTTGGGAACGGACGTGTTCGGTTTAACGAGAGATTACTGTATCTGTGCTATACATATTATTTTGTTTCAAAACCCAGGTGTTTCACATAGAGGGTAACATGCGAGTGGCGGTCATATTGTGGTGCATGTTGGGAATTTCCGGAATTGGTGGGCAGTTGGTGACTGAAGTAAACGCTGAGAAAGTATGGGAAAAGTTTAAAGCGATTGAAGAATATTGCATTGAAGCACTGCAAGAGCATATTAGAAATAATGAAACAAAGAGCAAGGGACAGATTCTCTGTGTGAATATCATGACAGCGGATGAGGTCAACGCCCCTGTATTTCCTGGCATTAATAGAACCGAAAGCATTCCTAACATGAAAAGAAAGGATATAAGGGGATTATTTGCCTCAACCACCAAGTAAACCTATACACGGTGAGATATTAGCAATGGAAATGCAATGTAGACCAAACCATAGAAAAATTGTTTAGAAATTTAAACGAATCAAAAACGTATCAGGATGGTAGCATGCCCTATGTGTTCGTGTACTCCAAACTAATTCCATGTTACGGGCTAATAAAATGGCCATATTCTTGTGCTGAAGAACTGGCGGTTTACGGGAGAGTCAATGAAAAGCGTTTTCATCTATTGGTAGGCTATTCTGAACTATACGAACACACCAATGAATCCATAGCAAAAGGGTACCTTCACCAGCGGGGTATTTTTGCAATTGCTGATCTTTCGTCGCAGATCAGACAAGCTGAACTGGCACAGAATGGTTTCAACGAACCTTCAATCGAGATATTCCAACTGCAGTTCCACAAATGCGTCAACGAAAATGAAAAATTTTGTGGACGGGGATGTGAACATTGTAAAGATGTTAAGGAAGATGTGGTATTTAATAGAGTCAACGAGCTAGTTCACGAAATGATTTTAGGAGATAACAGAAATAGCCCACATGCCGATTACAAAAAGGGACCACTTACCAAGCTTAAAATGACACATATCAAAATATCATTTGATAAACAAAAATGGGCGAAATGCTGTGATGCGGGTCAACCCGAGGAGAGTACGGTAATGAGAGAGTGTTTCAGTGAGATAATGGACGAGAACTATGGGGATCCTGCCACACTCCTTGTACTGGGCAAGCCCTACGGTAATACATGGTTGCCTAATAGGGAAAACCTTGGAATGATGTGGGACCAGTTCTACAAAGGCTTTGAACTTCCACCAAAGATAATTTCGGTCGGAAAACCGGCCAAAATAAGAGAGAGGGTTGGAAGTAACGATGCAAAATCACAGCCCGGTGCGCAGTTCACTCAGTCTCGTAATGGGGAAAAGGACAACAGCTGTTAAAGTTACATTTTTATCGCAAATAAGTTAAGATAACGCTTATTAAACAGCGTGACCTGTTTGAACAATGCAAACTTGCACATGTTAATTGACAATCGGAACTACTCGGGTATAAGAGCGTGTATGAGGTGTCTACATTGAAAAATAAAACGTAACAACACACGGCTGGCAATGTAGAACATACACAGAAAGAACAACAAAGTGCACGGGCTTCATTATTATCAAAAAAGAGAGGGAAATTTAAAAAAAAAATCATTTCTTACAGAATAAGGATACCTTTTCCAGTCGAAAGTGAAGTCGATATGCAAGTTTATCGTGTGTAGACACGTCCATTCTACTATTCTGATGATTCCATTTCACCCGAGTATTGTCCGACAATCCGACCATATGTCTAGACTGTAAATAAATCCGCAATGTAACTTCTCTGTTTTTGTTTTGGTGTCATTTTGATTCTGGACTAAGCCGCGTCATCCGGACTGTTACTCTTATTTTGGTGTGCATCGTCACGTGAAAGCCTACATGAAGTAACTAATTGCAATATCGGATGCATCATCCAGTCGGTGATGCCGTTTAAATTGATTTTTCCTTCATTATCTTCATTTTTATAGCATTTCCAGTGAATTTCTTTTTATGAATATAAGTTTGAAGCATAGCTGAACCACTCTTTAGATTTATGTATTTTTTCTTTATTTGAATGACGTCCGGAAACTTTGAATATCACAATTGAATGTTGTTGTTTTTTCTTACTCTCTATCCTATTTACTCGGCAATCCCCGGTACAGATCGGGGATTGCCGAGTACATACGATTGCAAACGGAGATGCCCTTCGTCGTCGCCATGTTGCCGGACTATTTACAAAATGGCAGCTCAATACATCCAAGGTTATCTTAACTTAATAAATCACCAAGGTGTTCCGAATGGGATCGCATCGGTAATGAAACGCCTTTAAAGAGACTCTCCCAGATATTGAGAATACAACTTCAACCGTAAACTTAACAACGTATAATTCTAAACTAACATTCAACTAAATTATAAACGTAATCCGAACCCTACCCATAGCTGTACAGACAAAATAAAGAACATTTAAATCGCAGATACATGCTTTACAGACCGTTTAAACGGGTTTATTTTTGTAAACAACCAAATTTTTTAAAAGAATTCAATCAACGAAGAAAACACTTAACGTTAGTGATACATTATCGTTACAATTTGCTTTAAAGTTCAAATATCAAAATAGAGACAATCAACATGTTGAGAGCTGCGTTTAACCCCCTAAAAAGACTACACAGTCTCAAAAGAGGGGTTCTTTGAAAGGTATGTACTAAATAAACGCTCACCTTGAATCATTTACTTGAGAGGCAAATGATCTTTACAATTTTGTTTTATAATTCAAATATCAAAAAAGAGAACATCCAAATGTTAAGAGCTGCGTTTAACCCCCTAAAAAGACTACACGGTCTCAAAAGAAGGGTTCTATGAAAGGTATGTACTAAATAAACTCTCACCTTGAATCATTAACTTGAGCGGCAAATGATATTTACAATTTTGTTTTAAAATTCAAATGTCAAAATAGAGACCATCAAAATGTTAAGAGCTGCTTTTAACCCCCTAAAAAGACTACACGGTCTCAAAAGAGGGGTTCTATGAAAGGTATGTACTAAATAAACTCTCACCTTGAATCATTAACTTGAGCGGCAAATGATATTTACATTTTTTTTTTAAAAATCAAATATCACAAAAGAGACCATCAAAATGTTAAGAGCTGCGTTTAACCCCCTAAAAAGACTACAAGGTCTCAAAAGAGGGGTTCTATGACACGTATGTACTAAATAAACGCTCACCTTGAATCATTTACTTGAGCGGCAAATGATCTTTACAATTTTGTTTTAAAATTCAAATATCAATTTAGAGACCATCAAAATGTTAAGAGCTGCGTTTAACCCCCTAAAAAGACTACACGGTCTCAAAAGAGGGGTTCTATGACACGTATGTACTCAATAAACGGTCACCTTGAATCATTAACTTGAGCGGCATATGTTATTTACAATTTTGTTTTAAAATTCAAATATCAAAATAGATACCATCCAAATTTTAAAACCTGCGTTTAACCCCCTGAAAAGACTACAAGGTCTCAAAAGACGAGTTCTTTGAAAGGCCTGTAATAAATAAACGCTTACCTTGAATCATTAAATCATCCTCGACAACGGAAACAAAAGTAGGTATGGCAAGGATACGTTAATCAATACTCGCTTGCTTTTCTTCCTTGGATGACAAAATACGGATGAGAGTGGTGGGGGAAGCGCGTTGGATATATAGACGTCACCAGGGCTCCAGATAACAAACCTATCTCTCCCGAAAGCGTCTTAAGGACATGTTCTACAGTTTTATATATATAAAAAAAGATCGTTTCATAGAATTTTCTAAATTTTCGATATGTCATTTAAAATTTTATTGTGAATCCAGAAATGAAAAGAAAAATGCAGAGTTAGATTTTTTTGTAAAATGACAGTTTCCATGGTAACCGTTTGGGGCAAAAATGTCATTATGACCATACCATCTTCAAAGGTAATAAGATCATTTCTGGAAGGTTGATTAACACGAAAAACATGAATTCATACGTTCAATACTTTATAATTCAATGGTATTTTAAATTACTACAATCTGAATAATTTTTGTAATCCAAATAAGTTTTTCAAAGTTTTGTATTTGACAAAAAACAATATAAATTGATATGCATACTGCAAAAAAATGAAGATATTTCGAAATTCCTTTCATAGAATTTTTTTATTTTTAGGTATGTGAAGTAAAATTCATTCTTTAAATGCAAACTGCAAAAAAAAGAGGATATGTTGACGAGCTGGTTTTTTTCTGTAAAATGACAGTTTCCATGGTAACAGTATTTGAAAAACATTTATAAAAACTAGTAGAATAACTTTAAACTTGAATAATAGAAGCTGGGGGCTCAGTATGTATGAGAAATATATAATAATATTAATAACCTTTTATAGTTTTATGGATAAAATGATCGTTCTTTGAAAAAAAAATACATACAGTAAATTTCATCCGAATACAAACGTTTGTCCGACTACTATGCAAGTTCCTCTTCGGTAGCAGATTATCATCTCCCTTGGATGTGCAGATGAAGTGAGCAGAAAAAACTACCGAGAACGTCCTTAATTTGTCACACGAACCCTATAGTGTGGGTTCTCACAAAGTACCCACACAATCAGGCTTAACCCATTACCAAACAATAACGACATATGTCAAGATTATCGCACACGACTCTGGAAAATATTGTTGGAAAAGAAGAAATGCTCTTAACGATTAATTTCTCCTTTTCCCACAATGTTTTCTGCCCTATTAGAAGATCTTTTTTTTTCATTTTGATCACATTTCGAATTGTCGTCTGCAAGCTCTTTAAAGTTGGGACAGTCAAGCATTTTGTGTTTGGTTAACAATGAACAATGAACAATGAACAATGAATCTTTTATTTTGAGTTCTAACAGGGTTCACACAAAATCAGGTTTAAACAATAGAACATGAAATACCGCGTAAAAATGAGACCATTACCCCACCCGCTTAACTCGAACTTTTAATATGCAGTCGAGCCTCGATAGTCCGGTCGTCGTTAATCCGGATTATTCACCATCCGGAGGGAATTTGTAGGGAACGGTCCTTACCTTCATGAAATGTACTGTTTAATCCGGAAATTCCACCTTCCGAAACCGGACAATAAAATTCGGGAACCAAACTTTTTATAGTATATGCGTACTGCTAATCCGGAAACCAGTATAATCGTTTATTTTGCGGTTACCTTTGCGAACTAACAAATCCTGCACATATATACACAGAACGGCGAAAGAATTATTCGTATGAATATCGATCCATCCGTCCCAACAGGTAGGGACGAATGCCGTGACATCAATGATGGAAGTAGTGCCTAATATACTCCCAATGACAGTTTAATGACTTCCGAGTTATATTAATGAAATGGGATTAGGTGCGTTAAGTTGGAACGTTGGCAAGAATCGTGTATTTTATGAAAGTACAGGCAGCTTTGAACCCTTTACAAAACAATAATGACATTTGACCAGTTTATTGCAGACGACTCTGAAAACATTGTGGGAAAAGGAGGATTGCTTTTAACGAGCAATTTCTCCTTTCCCCACAATGTTTTCTGCCCTATCAGAAGATAATTAATCAATTTCATCACATTTTTAAATATCGTTTGTATACCCTTCCAAATTGTGACAGTCAAATATTTGTTGTTTGGTAAAGGGTTAATACATCGATCTTTTCATGTGTTTATCTATCTTGTCTATATATTGTACATCAACTGATTTTTTTCTTAAACAAAATATAATGTTCTTGGCCTAATTCTTTCTTCATTCTTTCAGAGACATAGATTGTTATCTATGTCTTTGATATTTTTTTCCTAATTGTTTTTTTTTATTGTTTACTGATTTACTGAGATATTGATCTAAAAAAAGATCATAGGCGTAGGAGCCGGGGGGGGGGCCAGGGTGGGCCAGCCCCCCCCCCCAATATCCAGACTGGGGGGGGGCAGAGTATACTTTGGCCCCCCCAATATTCACAATGGAAGATGAAGATTTTTGGAAAGAAAAAATGAAAGAAATGATATTTAACAGCATAATTAATATAAAAGTGTATTTTGTGCTTTATCTAATACTAATTAGCCATTTGTTACGAACAATAACCAAAACATGTTGACGTCATCATCGCAAATGGCAATCTGAATACATCGGGTTTATCCAATGAAATCTCAGCTCACGGAAAGTAGTTTCGACTAACGAAAACAGTGATGCAAAACGTACTCTAAGCAGTCAGACCCTATTTTGTATTCAAATATAAACTCCTTTTTTTCTTTAGAAGTCTAGACGAACTCGTGGCTGTGACAGCATGGTGGCTGTCACTTTTAGTTAATATCAATACAATATGCTTTCCGCGTGAGATCGAGACTTGGCCAATCCTATTTTCTTTTTCTTTTGGTTATTTTGTCTTAACTAAGAAACACATTTTCATACGCTTTCTTTTAATTTATTTAATGATATTGAATTTGTAGACGCATGATTAGTCATGAGAAAGTTTAGGAACATTTATTCTTAAACCGGTCCTCATCTGAAGAAGTTGCCCCCCTCCCCCCCACCCCAATGTTGAAAACGCTCCTACGCCTATGGTTAAAACTATACAGATATCACTCACAGACAGACTCAACTATCTTTGAGATAGTCCATTTTAGTATGTTACTCTATGTATATATAATTGGATCATGTGACATACAACGGAAGTGGGCGTTTCTCGTCATGTGACCAGGCAGAGTTATAAGCTCGCCTCGATCTCGGAACTTCTTTCCTGCTAGGCACACTCTCATATCAGTTGTAACTTTTGTGAATCGAGCGACCAAAACTTGGCGCAGAAATTGTGTTTTCGGAGTCAGCAATAATTCAATTTTTTATTTAAAACGTGAAAACGTAAGTTTTTTCAATATCCTTTCTTCCTTAATTTACTGAACATTTTTAACGTCATTACTGTTATTATTAATGTAACGTTATTACCTATAGTACCCTAATTTTCCTCATGGTTATGGCAGAAGTATCACCCTTTGCATATGTATTTTTAGTCAAATTAATTTGACGCAATCGGGTAATATTGAGAAAATCTTGTATCGGGCAATGTCTTCTGTCACGTCAAACTTTCGAACGATTCATTAAATGGAGGACAAAAGCGACAGAATGTTTGTCGCACTCTTTGAAGACACATATTGCCATTGTTATTGAAAATTATGTATTGTTATAATTATCATAACCGTCATCATCATCATCATTTCTACTAAACTCTCCCCTAGTCAAACTTATTTGACGCGATCGGGCAATTATTGAGATATTGTTGTATTGTGCATATCCCCCGTCGAATCTTCAATCTTCACGTCGAATTATTTTGACTAACTCTTCCCCACCCGAAAAGTTTTAGTTCAAACTTCACACAATCCAATCGGACACAAACAAACACCATCTCAACATTCTATATGGCTGTGTGAAGCTAAAAAAGGACATAAGTGAAATATTGCAGAACGCATTTAAAATGGCTAGGGATCTGAAAGGATAAATAGCTGTTGGATGTCCTACTTTCCTATATACAAACACGGTAATCTTTCAATGATCAAATATAGCAGACGACATGAAGGCTAAATAAAGCATGTCACACATAAACATTATCAAAACTATACAGATATCACTCACAGACAGACTCAACTATCTTTGAGATAGTCCATTTTAGTATATTACTCTATGTATATATAATTGGGTCATGTGACATACAACGGAAGTGGGCGTTTCTCGTCATGTGACCAGGCAGAGTTATAAGCTCGCCTCGATCTCGGAACTTCCTTTCCTGCTAGGCACACTCTCATATCAATTGTAACTTTTGTGAATCAAGCGACCAAAACTTGACGAAGAAATTGTGTTTTCGGAGTCAGCAATAATTCAATTTTTTATTTAAAACGTGAAAACGTAAGTTTTTTCAATATCCTTTCTTCCTTAATTTACTGAACATTTTTAACGTCATTACTGTTATTATTAATGTAACGTTATTACCTATAGTACTCTAATTTTCCTCATGGTTATGGCAGAAGTATCACCCTTTGCATATGTATTTTTAGTCAAATTAATTTGACGCAATCGGGTAATATTGAGAAAATCTTGTATCGGGCAATGTCTTCTGTCACGTCAAACTTTTGAACGATTCATTAAATGGAGGACAAATGTGACAGAATGTTTGTCGCACTGTTTGAAGACCCATATTGCCATTGTTATTGAAAATTATTTATTGTTATAATCATCATAACCGTCATCATCATCATCATTTCTACTAAACTCTCCCCTAGTCAAACATATTTGACGCGATCGGGCAATTATTGAGATATTGTGCATATCTCCCGTCGAATCTTCAATCTTCACGTCGAATTATTTTGACTAACTCTTTCCCACCCGAAAAGTTTTAGTTCAAACTTCACACAATCCAATCGGACACAAACAAACACCATCTCAACATTCTATATGGCTGTGTGAAGCTAAAAAAGGACATAAGTGAAATGCTGCAGAACGCATTTAAAATGGCTAGGGATCTGAAAGGATAAATAGCTGTTGGATGTCCTACTTTCCTATATACAAACACGGTAATCTTTCAATGATCAAATATAGCGGACGACATGAAGGCTATATATAGCATGTCACACATAAACATTATCAAAACTATACAGATATCACTCACAGACAGACTCAACTATCTTTGAGATAGTCCATTTTAGTATGTTACTCTATGTATATATAATTGGGTCATGTGACATACAACGGAAGTGGGCGTTTCTCGTCATGTGACCAGGCAGAGTTATAAGCTCGCCTCGATCTCGGAACTTCCTTTCCTGTCACACATAAACATATGTGTTCCTTGTCATAATATTAATACGAATACAATCATCCTGGCAACATTTATGTATAATCTTAATCAAATTAGCCTGACTTTCCCCAAAGTCCGAACGTACCAGGAACGTAGCCTATTTAGTGGTAAGAGTATACATTATTCATTTACTTCATACGCTGTGAACGCCGTGTAAAACGATGGTTGGTTTTCAAAAGGGATATTAACAATGGGGTGGTCTTCTTTTTCATAATCAGAAAACCGTGATCAGAAAATACTTCCCAGCATAAGGCGGTCTTTAAACGAGCATAGGCGTAGGAGCAGGGGCCCAGGGGGAGCCCGGCCCCCCAAATATCCAGACCGGGGGGGCAGAGTATGCTTTGGCCCCCTATATTCACAATGGCAAATGAAGATATTTGAAAAGAAAAATGAAAGAAACAAAATTTAACCGCAGAATAAAAATAAATATGTTTTTTTTGTGCTTTATCTTATACCAATTCGCCTTTTGTTACGAACAATAACCAAAATCTTTTTGACGTCATCATCGCAAATGGCAATCTGAACAAATCGGGTTAGCTAAAACTTAAACAATAATTTTAATGTACCCATAGTTGAATCCGTGGCTGTGACAGCCTGGTCGCTGCTACTTTTTGTTTAGATCAATACATCTGATTTCAGCGTGAGATCGAGATCTGGCATATCCTTTTTTATTTTTTATTTTTTTTTAATTAAAGATACACATTTTCATACGCTTTCTTTTAATTCTTAAAATGTTATTGATTTTGTAAATGCATGAATAGTCATGAAAAAGTTTAGAAACATTTATTCTTAGACCGGTCCTCATCTGAAGTTGGCCCCCCACAATGTTGAAAACGCTCCTACGCCTATGCGATCTGAAGCAACCCGGCTATTAAATCACCCATCGGTACTGATTTTCCCATATCAACATTGATTCTAAAGATGTGTTGAGATCAAAATCCAAAGGAATGTTCGGTTAATATGTAACGAAAATTGACATTTACCAATTGGTCAACTGATTTAGGTTGCATTAGATGTAAAATGAAATAAAATGCCTTTCGCATATGTAAAGGGGTAAATCTGACAGAAAGTATATCGTGCCACTCGATTTTCCTCATTTTTAGGAAAAACCAATTATTGAACCCTTAACCCATTGCCAAACAATAACGATATTTGGTCACTTTGTTGCAGACGACTCTGGAAAAACTTTGTCCCACAATGTTTTCTGCTCTATCAGAAGAAAATTTTCCAAATTCATCACATTTTGAAATGTCGTCTGCAAACTCTTTCAATTTTGGACAGTTGAATATTTGTTGTTTGGTAAAGAGTTAAGGGACTATCTCACAGATTGTGTTATGTGAGGAATAAACATTAAAATGACGATTTATACAATCCTTGTTTCTTAAGAAAAAGTCATTTTAATATCTTTATTGTAAATTTTCAGCATTCATGTGTTTTCACTAGACAATGAGCAACGAGTGTCCATGCCAAAATAATACAGTCTAACTTGTGTTAAGCAACCACCCTTTTAAGCAGCCTATCTTCCTTAAACAACCACTACAGAGAGTTTTTGTTAGATTTATAGTGTTCATCAATTTGTGTTAAGCAACCAACCTGTTTAAAACAGCCAATTTACTCTGCCTGATAGGCTGGCATCTTAACACAAGTTTGACTGTACTAGTATGTGGAGCTCTCAAACGTCATTATTATTATTATTATCATTATTATTATAATTATTATTATAATTATTATTATTATTATAATTAATATTATTATTATTATTATTATTATTATTATTATTATTATTATTATTAGTATTATTATTATTATTAGTATTATTATTATTATTATTATTATTATTATTATTATTATTATTATTATTATTATTATCATTATCATTATTATTATTATTATTATTATTTATTATTATTATTATTATTATTATTATTATTATTATTATTATTATTATTATTATTATTATTATTATTATTATTATTATTATTATTATATTATTATTATTATATTATTATTATTATTATTATTATTATTATTATTATTATTATTATTATTATTATTATTATTATTATTATATTGTTTTTATTATAATTTATCTTTTTTTTAGCATAATTAGTATGTTTTTTATAAATCATCAGAATAACCAAATAGTAATTATATGCAGCTAACTGTTTTCCAACTTTGTCGTATTTGGTTTTTGGTTAGAAATGATAAACCAAACAAAGCTTAGTTAACATGTACAGTGAAGCCTTGTTTATCCGGACCCAAATTATCCGGGTGTCTCACAATCCGAACGAAATTTTAAGGGAACTGAATTATTGTGCAGTAATTTGCTTAACCAATTACCAAACAATAACAACATTTGACCCGTTTGTTGCAGATGACTTCAGAAAACATTGTGGTCAAAGGAGAAATTGCTCGTGACGAGCAATTTCTCCTTGACCCACAATGTGTTCTGCCATATCAGAAGATTAATTTTGAATTTCATCACGTTTTGAAATGTCGTCTGCAACCTCTTCCAACTTGGGACGGTCGGAAATCTGGCGTTTGGTAAAGGCTTATAACTATACACGTGCATAGACCGTTTATAAATGTCTAAATATGTACAAGACCAGGCCCTGCTTCATTAGTCTGGATAATTCGTTAATCCGGTAATTTTGTTGGGAACGGACGTGTTCGGTTTAACGAGAGATTACTGTATCTGTGCTATACATATTATTTTGTTTCAGAACCAAGGTGTTTCACATAGAGGGTAACATGCGAGTGGCGGTCATATTGTGGTGCATGTTGGGAATTTCCGGAATTGGTGGGCAGGTGCTGAATGAAGTAAACGATGAGAAAGTATGGGAAAAGTTTAAAGCGATTGAAGAATATTGCATTGAAGCACTGCAAGAGCATATTAGAAATAATGAAACAAAGAGCAAGGGACAGAATCTCTGTGTGAATATTATGACAGCGGATGAGGTCAACGCCCCTGTATTTCCTGGCATTAATAGAACCAAAAGCATTCCTAACATGAAAAGACAGGATATAGGGGATTATTTGCCTCAACCACCAAGTAAACCTATACACGGTGAGATATTAGCCATGGAAATAGACCAAACCATAGGAAAATTGTTTAGAAATTTAAAAGAATCAAAAACGTATCAGGATGGTAGCATGCCCTATGTGTTCGTGTACTCCAAACTAATTCCATGTTACGGGCTAATAAAATGGCCATATTCTTGTGCTGAAGAACTGGCGGTTTACGGGCGAGTCAATGAAAAGCGTTTTCATCTATTAGTAGGCTATTCTGAACTATACGAATACACCGATGTATGCAAGGCAAAGGGGTACCTTCACCAGCGGGGTATTTTTGCAATTGCTGATCTTTCGTCGCAGAACAGACAAGCTGAACTGGCACAGAATGGTTTCAACGAACCTTCAATCGAGATATTCCAACTGCAGTTCCACAAATGCGTCAACGAAAATGAAAAATTTTGTGGACCTGGATGTGAACATTGTGAAGATGTTAAGGAAGATGTGGTATTTAATAGAGTCAACGAGCTAGTTTACAAAATGATTAAAGGAAAACACGACGACGGAACGGACCCACATGCCCGTTGCAAAAAGGGACCACTTACCAAGCTTAAAATGACACATATCAAAATGTCATTTGATAAACAAAAATGGGCGAAATGCTGTGATGCGGGTCAACCCAAGGAGAGTACGGTAATGAGCGAGTGTTTCAGTGAGATAATGGACGAGAACTATGGGGATCCTGCCACACTCCTTGTACTGGGCAAGCCCTCCGATAATACATGGTTGGAAAATGAGCTAAACCTTGGAATGATGTGGGACCAGTTCTACAAAGGCTTTGAACTTCCACCAAAGATAATTTCGGTCGGAAAAGCGGCCAAAATAAGAGAGAGGGTTGGAAGTAACGATGCAAAATCACAGCCCGGTGCGCAGTTCACTCAGTCTCGTAATGGGGAAAAGGACAACAGCTGTTAAAGTTACGTTTTTATCACAAATAAGTTAAGATAACACTTATTAAACAGCGTGACCTGTTTGAACAATGCAAACTTGCACATGTTAATTGGCAATCGGAACTACTCGGGTATAAGGGCGTGTATGAGGTGTCTACATTGAAAAATAAAACGTAACAACACACGGCTGGCAATGTAGAACATACACAGAAAGAACAACAAAGTGCACGGGCTTAATTAATATCAAAAAGGAGAGGGAAATGAAAAAAAAATAGTTTCTTACAGAATAAGGATACATTTTCCAGTGAAGTCGCTATGCAAGTTTATTGTGGGTAGACACGGCCATTCCACTTTTCTGACGATTCCATTCCACCCGAGTATTGTCCGACAATCCTACCATAGGTCTAGACTGTAAAAAAGTCCGCAATGTAACTTCTCTGTTTTTGTTTTGCGTGTCATTTTGATTCTAAACTAAGCCGTGTCATCCGAACTGTTATTCTTATTTTGGTGTGCATCGTCACGTGACAGCCTATATGAAGTAACTAATTGCAATATCGGATACATCATCCAGTTGGTGATGCCGTTTAAATGGATTTTTTCCTTCATTATCTTCATTTTTAAAGCAATTTCAGTGACTTTCTTTTTATGAATATAAGTTTGAAGCATAGCTGAACCACTCTTTACATTTATGTATTTTTTCTTTTTTTGAATGACGTCCGGAAACTTTGAATATCACAATTGAACGTTGTTGTTTTTTCTTACTCTCTATCCTATTTACTCGGCAATCCCCGATACAGACCAGGGATTGCCGAGTACATACGATTGCAAACGGAGATGCCCTTCGTCGTCGCCATGTTGCCGGACTATTTACAAAATGGCTGCTCAATACATCCAAGGTTATCTTAACTTAATAAATCACCAAGGTGTTCCGAATGGGATCGCATCGGTAATGAAAGGCCTTTAAAGAGACTCTCCAAGATATTGAGAATACAACTTCAACCGCAAACTTAACAACGTATAATTCTAAACTAACATTCAACTAAATTATAAACGTAATCCGAACCCTACTCATAGCTGTACAGACAAAATAAAGAACATTTAAATCGCAGATACATGCATTACAGACCGTTTAAACGGGTTTATTTTGTAAACAACGATCTAAACTTAGAAAAAGAAGTGGGGTCTTTAAATACCATCATCACATGGGTCTTTAGAAACTTTGACCGCGTATGGACGTTTACCTCATCACCGATATACGAAAAATGGGACGAACGAGGGGGGAAATCAAATAGCGAAAACATTAATATATTGAATCATGCCCATCTTTTTTGACATTTATTTCTCTCAAAGCAAAAAGATCTGAGAGAGTCTCTTTAAAACACATAAAATATATACAGTGTTGCAAATATTATATAAGGTATATAAGCTTAACTTTCCATCAACGGAGGTTCGACTGTTAACAGGAATGTCTCGGAATGGACTTTTGGAATACATCGTCAAAACAGCCGTTTACAATTTTGTTTTAAAATTCAAATGTCAAAATAGAGACCATCAAAATGTTAAGAGCTGCGTTTAACCCCCTAAAAAGACTACAAGGTCTCAAAAGAGGGGTTCTATGACACGTATGTACTAAATAAACGCTCACCTTGAATCATTAACTTGAACGGCATATGATATTTACAATTTTATTTTAAAATTCAAATATCAAAATAGAGACCATCAAAATGTTGAGAGCTGCGTTTAACCCCCTAAAAAACTACACGGTCTCAAAATAGGGGTTCTATGACACGTATGTACTCAATAAACGCTTACCTTGAATCGTTAACTTGAGCGGCATATGATATTTACAATTTTGTCTTAAAATTCAAATATCAAAATAGAGACCATCCAAATTTTAAAACCTGCGTTTAACCCCCTGAAAAGACTACAAGGTCTCAAAAGAGGGGTTCTTTGAAAGACCTGTAATAAATAAACGCTTACCTTGAATCATTAAATCATCCTCGACAACGGAAACAAAAGTAGGTATGGCAAGGATACGTTAATCAATACTCGCTTGCTTTTCTTCCTTGGATGACAAAATACGGATGAGAGCGGTGGGGGAAGCGCGTTGGATATATAGACGTCACCAGGGCTCCAGATAACAAACCTTTTTCTCCCAAAGCGTTTTAAGGACATATTCTTCAGTTTTATATATATAAAAAAAGATCGTTTCATAGAATTTTCTAAATTTTCGATATGTCATTTAAAATTTTATTGTGAATCTAGAAATGAAAAGAAAAATGCAAAGTTAGATTTTTTTGTAAAATGACAGTTTTCATGGTAACCGTTTGGGGCAAAAATGTCATTATGGCCATACCATCTTCAAAGGTAATAAGATCATTTCTGGAAGGTTGATTAACACGAAAAACATGAATTCATACATTCAATACTTTATAATTCAATGGTATTTTAAATTACTACAATCTGAATAATTTTTGTAATCCAAATTAGTTTTTCAAAGTTTTGTATTTGACAAAAAACAATATAAATTGATATGCATACTGCAAAAAAATGAAGATATTTCAAAATTCCTTTCATAGAATTTTTTTATTTTTCAGTATGTAAAATTCATTCTTTAAATGCAAAATGCAAAAAAAAGGATATGTTGACGAGTTGGTTTTTTCTGTAAAATGACAGTTTCCATGGTAACCGTATTTGAAAAACATTTATAAAATCAAGTAAAATAACTTTAAACTTGAATAATAGAAGCTGGGGGCTTAGTATGCATGAAAAATATATAATAATATTAATAATCTTTCATAGTTTTATGGATAAAATGATCATTCTTTGAAAAAAAAATTACATACAGTGAATTTCATCCGAATAAAAACGTTTGTCCGACTACTATGCAAGTTCCTCTTCGGTAGCAGATCATTATCTCCCTTGGATGCGCAGATGAAGTGCGCAGAAAAAACTACCGTGAACGTCCTTAATTTGACACACGAACCCAATAGTGTGGGTTCTCACAGAGTACCCACACAATCAGGCTTAACCCATTACCAAACAATTACGACATATGTCAAGTTTATCGCTCGGGACTCTGGAAAATATTGTTGGAAAAGAATAAAATGCTCTTAACGATTAATTTCTCCTTTTCCCACAATGTTTTCTGCCCTATCAGAAGATTTTTTTTTTTCATTTTGATCTCATTTTGAATTGTCGTCTGCAAACTCTTTAAAGTTGGGACAGTCAAACATTTTGTGTTTGGTAAACAATGAACAATGAATAATGAATCATTTTATTTTGAATTCTAACAGTGTTCCCACAAAATCAGGTTTAAACAAAAGAACACGAAATACTGCGTAGAAATGAGACCATTACCCCACCCGCTTAATAGGCCATTCAATATAAGATTCGACCTAGACAAAATTGCAAAAGAATTTCTCAATGTTATGTGCGAAACTAGACATACATGATAGCTCTATGCAAAAAGTTGCACTTTGAAGTAGGTGGGGAAAGTTATATAAAAACGATTTTAAACCCTGCATTTTGAAGCAAAATTAGTTGGCCAATATTATACACCATAGCAGTATTTCATGACGTAATATTTAGAAACGTCATCATTATGACGTCATTTCGGCTAACAAAATGGCTAGCACGTGTTACCATGTAGGATCAAATATTGAGGAGTTTGTTCCTTTTTTATCAACTAAAAGGTTATTTTGCGTAACAATGCTAAAAATATGAACTTTGAAACAGGACTTATAAACAAATGAGTGTCGAAAGTAAAAGTTTAATTAAATAATGCGTTGCTTTGGTCGATTTCATGAAACTACGGAAGGACATAACTGTCATAAATTCACTGGATATTCAATGCTTTTCGTGGATTTCATTTTTTTTATTTGTCTTCTTCTGTGACGTTGAACACCGTTTCAACTTTTTTCTTAGAATAGTATAATGTTGTTGATTTTAAATCCTGATCAGGCCTTGTATTCGGCTTACAGTAACTATATGACTAATCAACCCATCTGCTTATATTCGCTATGTGATTTGTTTTTTATTCATTTGCATATATTTACAGAATCTTTAGAAATAACTTTGATAAAAGTTTTCTCATTTGACAGATAGCATAATGCTTTTAAAGAAAAATCTTTTGGAAGTGGTTCATTTTAAATCTGTCAATGCCAGGCTCTTTCTTAGGTCTGTTAAGCAGAGGTGCTTTGGTTCTTGAAATAAAACGTCACATTAACTGTACATTCAAATATCATTCAAGCCACAAACTTTGACCTAAGCCGTACTCTATTTAAAGATATGGTAAAGATGTAGCTGAACGTCAGTGGTTCTTTTTGAACTAATTGTCTCCCAGATTTCCTGATAAATTCCCGGAAAAAGAGCCAGAATTATAAACGGGTTCCCTGTAATATGATCACAAACTATGGAGGATATGAATAATGATTTAACTCAGATGAGCACAATCCTGATAACTATAAGATTCAGCATTTTCCATCGAAATTAAATATATCAATATTCAATCAAAATTCGGCCTTGATCCAAGGGAAACTTCTTAAGATTGTCGGAATTAAATAAGTTTCTTAACACCTTTATGATCATTATACGCTAATAATCACTTATAAAATAAACCTCAAGATTTGCTTTGTTTTCATGAATTGCAACTACAATCAGATTTACATTAACTTTTGTTTAGCCCCACTTCAGCTTTTCATTACAACGTCTTTTTTTTGTTCTTCAACTTTCCTTTCACAATTGAGGGAAGAGTGCCATTTATCAAATAACATACAAATCACAGGAACCAAAAGATAAATGATTTAGAAAATCGATGGCTTTTATGTTTTTAAATTCATTTATACAACTGTCGAAGTCTAATTGTCTTAAATATCAAGAACCATCACCACCAAATTATTGTTTAGTGTTTGATTTTTATCGGCGTTTTCTCTGTGTTATATGCATTTTTGACTTATACAAGAATTGCATTCATTGTTGAATTACGCTCTCACTTTTTGCATTCATAACAATGTGACGATGAAACATGTATTTCGGTAGTTGCAATGTGGAAAGGTAAATTCTCTCTTTACAACAATGTTTTTAACGTAACTGTATGGATCGTGACAATAGTTTTTAAGTCACATGTTTAGCAGATATCCCGAGTACAGAACATCAACTTCTTATGGGACTTGGTTTTCATAAGAAAAATGGTGAATATATTGAAAGAGTTAAATATCAAAGCACTCGTCTTTATACACTAACTTGTTAAACTGTTGAAATACCAAAACATAACATTCGTACAGGGGGCAATTTTTTTTACAATAAGTTCTGTGACAAAACGTCAAGAAGATTTAGGTTGGAATACTGCTGTCATGGTAATATTTCTTGTGGATCAGGAGTGCTTTCAGTTTACTGTCCAATAAATGCATGTTTTATCGGAAGTGGATATCTTAAGATATAATTAGCAATGTATAGTCAAGCTTGATGACGCTTCTTCCAAGCTTGTCAATATTCAACCAACGGATAACTTTTTATGATTGCTGAAATTAAGCAAGTTCTGAACACCTTTACGTTCATAAAATTACACTAAAATTCACTTAGAATAGAGACTAAAGCTTTGCTTTGTCTTATGAATAGTAACTTTGGTCAGATTTATATTAATTTTTATGTAGTCCCACTTCCGCTTTTCATTACAAAGTTTTTTTCTTTCTTTTCCAGTTTTCCAAGCGCAGTTGAATAAAAAGAATTCCACTTTTAAAATAACAAACAAATCTTAGTGAAGCATGAGATTATCGATTATGATATCCAATCATAAAAGTTTCCCGTAGATCAATGCCGAATGTTAATTGAATATTGACACAGTTGAAAATGCTGATTCTAATATTCTTATAGTTATCAAAACTGTGTTCCTCTGAGTTAGTTCGTTTAAACAAACCACTGTCTAAAGATTCTTTTCACCTTTTTTAAGAACCATGCTTTCTGTCAAATGAGAAAACCTATGTTAAAGTTATTTCTGCAAATTCTATAAATTTATGCAAATAATTTACATACTAGATACATAGCGAACATATAAAAAAGATGGGTTGAAATAGCTACTGTAAGCTGAATACAAGGTCTAATAAGGATTTAAAATCAACGAGATGGCATCCCACGAAAGTAATTGAATAATCAGGAAAATTATGACAGAAATGGCCTTCCGTACTTTTATGAAATAGGGCGATACATGCATTATTTCATTAAATTATTGATTGTTTCACTTATTTCCTTATATATTTTGTTACAATGTTCTTTTTTTGTGTGCAATTTTTGCATCAAAAGCATCTATTCAATAAAAGACGAACGAAAATATGCAATATTTGATCGTGTAATTTACCACGTGGTTACCATTATGTTAGCCAAAATGACGTCACAGTGATGATGTTTCTCGATTTTACGTCATAAAGTACTACTATGGTTTACCATACTGGTCATTTGATTTTGCCCGAAGAAGGACAGGTTTAAATCGCTTTTATATAACTTTCCCCACCTACTACAACATGCAACTTTTTGTAATGAGCTATTATCTATGTCTAGTTTCGCACATAACATTCAGAAATTCTTTTGCAATTTTGTCTAGGTCGGGCCCTTTTTTCGGCTAGATTGAATGGCCTATAACTAGAACTTTTAATATGCAGTCGAGCCTGATAGTCCGGTCGTCGTTTATCCGGATTATTCACCATCCGGACAGAATTTGTAGGAAACGGTCCTTACCTTCATTAAATGTACTGTTTAATCCGGAAACTCCACCTTCCGGAACCGGACAATAAAATTCGGGAACCAAACTTTTAATGCGTACGGCTAATCCGGAAACCAGTATAATCGTTTATTTTGCGGTTACCTTTGCGAACTAACAAATCCTGTACATATATACACAGAACGGCGAAAGAATTATTCGTATGAATATCGATCCATCCGTCCCAACAGGTAGGGACGAATGCCGTGACATCAATGGTGGAAGTAGTGCCTAATATACTTCCAATGACAGTTTAATGACTTCCGAGTTATATTAATGAAATGGGATTAGGTGCGTTAAGTTGGAACGTTGGCAAGAATCGTGTATTTTATGAAAGTACAGGCAGCTTTTAACCCTTTACCAAACAATAATGAAATTTGACCAGTTTATTGCAGACGACCCTGAAAACATTGTGGGAAAAGGAGGATTGCTTTTAACGAGCAATTTCTCCTTTCCCCACAATGTTTTCTGCCCCATCAGAAGATAATTTATCAATTTCATCACATTTTTAAATATCGTTTGTATACCCTTCCAAATTGTGACAGTCAAATATATGTTGTTTGGTAAAGGGTTAATACATCGATCTTTTCATGTGTTTATCTGTCTTGTCTATATATTGTACATCAACTGATGTTTTTTCTTAAACAAAATATAATGTTCTTGGCCTAATTATTTCTTCATTCTTTCAGAGATATAGATTGTTATCTATGTCTCTGATATTTTCTTTCTAATTGTTTTTTTTGTATTGTTTACTTAATTAATGAGATATTGATCGAAAAAAAAAACGATCTGAAGAAACCCGGCTATTAAATCGCCCATCGGTACTGATTTTCCCATATCAACATTAATTCTAAAGATGTGTTGAGATCAAAATCCAAAGGAATGTTCGGTTAATATGTAACGAAAATGGACATTAACCAATTGGTCAACTGATTAAGGTTGCATTAGATGTAAAATGAAATCAAATGCCTTTCGCATATGTAAAGGGGTAAATCTGACAGAAAGTATATCGTGCCACTCGATTTTTCTCATTTTTAGGAAAAAACAATTATTAAACCCTTAACCCATTGCCAAACAATAACGATATTTGGTCACTTTGTTGCAGACGACTCTGGAAAACTTTGTCCCACAATGTTTTCTGCTCTATCAGAAGATAATTTTCCAATTTCATCACATTTTGAAATGTCATCTGCAAACTCTCTCAATTTTGGACAGTTGAATATTTTTTGTTTGGTAAAGGGTTAAGGGACTATCTCACATATTGTGTCATGTGAGGAATAAACATTAAAATGACGATTTAAACGATCCTTGTTTCTTAAGAAAAAGTCATTTTAATATCTTTATTGTAAATTTTCAGCATTCAAGTGTTTTCACTAGACAATGAGCAACGAGTGTCCATGCCAAAATGATACAGTCTAACTTGTGTTAAGCAACCACCCTTTTAAGCAGCCTACCTTCCTTAAACAACCACTACAGAGAGTTTTTGTTAGATTTATAGTGTACATCAATTTGTGTTAAGCAACCAACCTGTTTAAAATGACCAATTTACTCTGTCCGATAGGCTGGCCTCTTAACACAAGTTTGACTGTACTAGTATGTGGAGCTCTCAAACGCCGGTGAAATTCCGTTGTAAAAGGAGAAAGTGATTGTCACAAGCAACTTAAGTTTTTCTCAAGTACTTTACCTTGGCGTACGAGCCTAGAACATGGAGTAAATTGTCATGGGATAAAGTGTCAAAATTTTAATTCTAAATGAGGCACAAAGGGGAATAAACTGAAAAATACCCCTTTTTATAGCATGACTCAACCCGAAACCGAAACCAGATCAGTACAAAGATTTGTCAACCCCTTTACAACATGTGTTCGCTGTACACCACTAACAACCACGTGAAAATTGCAAACTCTACACTCATCGTTCGGTGAGTTTATAGACACTTATTTGAGAAAAGGACATAGTGCTAGGTTAGAGCAATTAACCATTTTCTAACATCTAATTTTTCTGAGGTTGTCTACTCAATGCGTGTTTAAAAACGTTTGTTTTTGTGATTAAAAGGGTTTATGGAATCGTTGAATCATGGAACGATTCAGCCGGATATGTCTAAGTATATATCCCTTTGTTTGATAAAATAAAAAGGAAAAAAGACGTCATACATTTGATCCTAAAATCATACAATCTGCGTGTTTTAATGGTAAAGGAGAGTTTCGAATTTGCTGCGATACATTCACCATTGCTTCGACGATGGTTTTCAAACTTGGAGGATATAGACGGGTCTTAGTTCGTCTCCAGGTATTGTTATTTTACTTTTGAAATATTAAAATCATCATCACCATCATCATCATCATCATCGTCCTCATCATCATCATCATCATCATCATCATTATTATTATTATAATAATATTTTACATTTTAAATTTTTTAATTATCATTATTATCCCAACTAAACTTAAGTATGGGTATATACCTGATATATGTGACATAATGATTAAGTATAACTTGAATTTTCTACTCAACACATACATGCATGAACATTGTTTCCTCCCTAATAAATCTCTATGGAGGCGCTATGTAAACAATGCTGTCGATCAGATAGAAAAAGACAAATGGCTAGTTCGCATTCAGGCGGCAGATTTTTCAAGGTTTACCCGATTGCATTCGGAGATAAAACCCTGTCACCTATATTCACTGTACGGTACAGGTATAGCTCCGCATAAAATAGCCTATATTGCTAAATTATGGATAACTATTCCAGATGAAAGCCCATTACTGTGTGATTTGTGTGATCGGTTAACCGGTGATAAAACTATTCATCTTCTTAATGAATGCTCAGTTACGAGAAGTTTGAAATGTGAATTTCTTAACTATGCATATTCAATAGATAAAAACTTGTATGTTGAACTGGTGCTTGCAACTAGCGAAAACGTCATGTTGATGGTCCTTGGTGCAAGCCCCAGCTCAATATGTAACGAAACTGAATTAATGCAGTTTAGACAAAATGCATATTTATATGTGTATCGATGTTCCAAAGGACCGTATCAGGCACTATAATTAGTGACTGATTATATTCATATGATATTACTAAACTTGGACGGAAAGGAATCTATTCAGGTCCATAAACATTCATTTCTGTACATAAAATATTGTTTGAAATGTTGAGGTTATGTAAAGTGTAATAGTAATTGTTCTATTAATCTCCGAATGAAGGAAATAAAGAGAATGAATGAATATTATTATTATAATTATTATTATCATTTTTATTATTATTATTATTATTATTATTATTATTATTATTATTATTATCATTATTATTTTTTATTATTTTTTATTATTATTATTATTATTATTATTATTATTATTATTATTATTATTATTATTATTATTATTATTATTATTATTATTTTTATTATTATTATTATTATTATTATTATTATTATTATTATTATTATTATTATTATTATTATTATTATTATTATTATTATTATTGTTATTATTATTATTATTATCATTATTATTATAATTATTATTATTATTATTATAATTATTATTATTATTATTATTATTATCATCATTATTATTTCTATAATTATTATTATTATTATTTTTATTATTATTATTGTTATTATTATTATTATTATTATTATTATTATTATTATTATTATTATTACTATTATTATTATTATTATTATTATTATTATTATTATTATTATTGTTATTACTATTGTTATTCTTATTATTATTATTACTATTATTATTATTATTATTATTATTATTATTATTATTATAATTATCATTATTATTGTTGTTGTTGTTTTAGTACTCATATGCAGCTAACTGTTTTCCAACTTTGTCGTATTTGTTTTTTGGTTAGAAATGATAAACCAAACAAAGCATAGTTAACATGTACAGTGAATCCTTGTTTATCCAGACCCAAATTATCCGGATGTCTCATAATCCGAACGAAATTTTAAGGGAACTGATTTATTGTGCAGTAATTTGCTTAATCATTTACCAAACAATAACAACATTTGACCCGTTTGTTGCAGACGACTTTAGCAAACATTGTGGTCAAAGGAACAATTGCTCGTGACGAGCAATTTCTCCTTGACCCACAATGTGTTCTGCCATATCAGAAGATTAATTTTGAATTTCATCACGTTTTGAAATGTCGTCTGCAACCTCTTCCAACTTGGGACGATCGAAAACCTGGCGTTTGGTAAAGGTTTATAACTATACACGTGCATAGACTGTTTATGTATAAATATGTACAAGACCAGGCCCTGCTTCATAAGTCCGGATTGTTCGTTAATCCGGTAATTTTGTTGGGAACGGATGTGTTCGGTTTAACGAGAGATTACTGTATCTGTGCTATACATATTATTTTGTTTCAGAACCCAGGTGTTTCACAAAGAGGGTAACATGCGAGTGGCGGTCATATTGTGGTGCATGTTGGGAATTTCCGGAATTGGTGGGCAGGTGGTGAATGAAGTAAACGCTGAGAAAGTATGGGAAAAGTTTAAAGCGATTGAAGAATATTGCAATGAAACACTGCAAGAGCATATTAGAAATAATGAAACAAAGAACAAGGGACAGGTTCTCTGTTTGAATATCATGACAGCGGATGAGGTCAACGCCGCTGTATTTCCTGGCATTAATAGAACCAAAAGCATTCCTAACATGCAAAGACAGGATGTAGAGAAGTATTTGCCTCAAAAACGAAAAAAACATATACACGGTGAGATATTAGCCATGGAAATAGACAAAACCATAGAAAAATTGTTTGAAAGTTTTAAAAATTCAAAAACGTATCAGGAAGGTAGCATGCCCTATGTGTTCGTGTACTCCAAACTAATTCCATGTTACGGGCTAATAAAATGGCCATATTCTTGTGCTGAAGAACTGGCGGTTTACGGGCGAGTCAATGAAAAGCGTTTTCATCTATTGGTAGGCTATTCTGAACCATACAAACACACCAATGAATCCATGGCAAAAGGGTACCTTCACCAGCGGGGTATTTTTGCAATTGCTGATCTTTCGTCGCAGATCAGACAAGCTGAACTGGCACAGAATGGTTTCAACGAACCTTCAATCGAGATATTCCAACTGCAGTTCCACAAATGCGTCAACGAAAATGAACAATTTTGTGGACCGGGATGTGAACATTGTAAAGATGTTAAGGAAGATGTGGTATTTAATAGAGTCAACGAGCTAGTTCACAAAATGATTTTAGGAGACAACAGAAATAGCCCACATGCCGCTTACAAAAAGGGACCACTTACCAAGCTTAAAATGACACATATCAAAATATCATTTAATAAACAAGAATGGGCGAAATGCTGTGATGCGGGTCAACCCGAGGAGAGTACGGTAATGAGAGAGTGTTTCAGTGAGATAATGGACGCGAACTATGGGGATCCTGCCACACTCCTTGTATTGGGCAAGCCCTCCGGTAATACATGGTTGCCTAATAGGGAAAACCTTGGAATGATGTGGGACCAGTTCTACATAGGCTTTGAACTTCCATCAAAGATAATTTCGGTCGGAAAAGCGGCCAAAATAAGGAGGGTTGGGAGTTACGATGCAAAATCACAGCCCGGTGCGCAGTTCACTCAGTCTCGTAATAGGGAAAAGGACAACAGCTGTTAAAGTTACGTTTTTATCACAAATAAGTTAAGATAACACTTATTAAACAGCGTGACCTGTTTGAACAATGCAAACTTGCACATATTAATTGACAATCAGGAACTACTCGGGTATAAGAGCGTGTATGAGGTGTCTACATTGAAAAATAAAACGTAACAACACACGGCTGGCAATGTAGAACATACACAGAAAGAACAAGAAAGTGTACGGGCTTCATTATTATCAAAACGGAGAGGGAAATTTAAAAAAAATCATTTCTTACAGAATAAGGATACCTTTTCCAGTCGAAAGTGAAGTCGCTATGCAAGTTTATCGTGTGTAGACACGTCCATTCTACTATTCTGACGATTCCATTTCACCCGAGTATTGTCCGACAATCCGACCATATGTCTAGACTGTAAATAAATCCGCAATGTAATTTCTCTGTTTTTGTTTTGGTGTCATTTAGATTCTGGACTAAGCCGCGTCATCCTGACTGTTACTCTTATTTTGGTGTGCATCGTCACGTGACAGCCTACATGAAGTAACTAATTGCAATATCGGATGCATCATCCAGTTGGTGATGCCGTTTAAATGGATTTTTTCCTTCATTATCTTCATTTTTAAAGCAATTTCAGTGACTTTCTTTTTATGAATATGAGTTTGAAGCATAGCTGAACCACTCTTTACATTTATGTATTTTTTCTTTATTTGAATGACGTCCGGAAACTTTGAATATCACAATTGAATGTTGTTGTTTTTTTCTTACTTATTCTATGAAAGATAATTAAACCAACACATCTGTATTTTATTACTCTCTATCCTGTTTACTCGGCAATCCCCGGTACAGGACGGGGATTGCCGAGTAGATACGATTGCAAACGGACATGCCCTTCGTCGTCGCCATGTTGCCGGACTATTTACAAAATGGGTGCTCAATAACTCCAATGTTATCTTAATAAATCACCGAGGTGTTCCGAATGGGATCGCATCGGTAATGAAAGGCCTTTAAAGAGACTCTCCCAGATATTGAGAATACAACTTCAACCGTAAACTTAACAACGTATAATTCTAAACTAACATTCAACTAAATTATAAACGTATTCCGAACCCTACTCATAGCTGTACAGACAAAATAAAGAACATTTAAATCGCAGATACATGCATTATAGACCGTTTAAACGGGTTTATTTTGTAAACAACGATCTAAACTTAGAGAAAGAAGTGGGGTCTTTAAATACCATCATCACATGGGTCTTTAGAAACTTTGACCGCGAATAGACGTTAACTTCATCACCGATATACGAAAAATGGGACGAGCGAGGGAGGAAATCAAATAGCGAAAACATTAATATATTGAATCATGCCCATCTTTTTTGACATTTATTTCTCTCAAAGCAAAAAGATCTGAGAGAGTCTCTTTAAAACACATAAAAACATATACAGTGTTGCAAGTATTATATAAGGTATATAAGCTTAACTTTCCATCAACGGAGGTTCGACTGTTAACAGGAATGTCTCGGAATGGACTTTTGGAATACATCGTCAAAACAGCCGTTTTGGTGGGATGGCATATGAGCAGTGTTAAGACGTTAAGGGCATAAATATAAATCTAAAAGCAATGAAACGATAAAAAGCGTTTTTACACATTTATCTTTTCTGACTGCTAACAAACCATAAACTAGCAGATATTGAAATTTTGTTGAGATAAGAAATGGCAACTACGTCGCGAAAGAAAGACAACCCTACATATGCGTATTGGGTTTTTTCTGCATGAGTTATGTCCCTTTGTCTCTCTTTCAATCGTTCGGCTGTATAAACTCATCTTGATTAAAGGGCTTCATTAGAGCATGCGTTTGTTGTCTTCATTTACAACCTACCTAAGAGTCCCTCCGGAACATGTAGTGCCTAATGTAAATGACCCACGATGGATACAGTGATAGATACTCCAGATTTGTTGGCCAAACGAATGCAGTTGTTCGAAGGACAGCCTTTGGTACAGGTCAGTGCATATTCCCCGCACTACAAAGTGTGCGATATACGCACGGGCCTTTGCCAAAGGCTATTGAAATGTGAGGTATTATTACATACATGTATGAGGTAGAATGCTACGACACGATATACGGGTAAATATGCATTCTTTGGCTCTGAGATAATACCTACTGTTTCGATGTCCCAGAATTCAACATGACGGATGGTGTCTATTAACACCTTACCACCTTACGCCACATTTCCTCGTATTGCAGCAGACGACTTTCAATTAGCATTGTGACAAAAGGGGAAATTGCTTGTCGCAAGCAATTTCTCCTCATGCCACAACGGCTTTTCAATATATTCACATATCGCAGCAGCAGAACTGCAAGTTTTTTTTACATGTTTACAAAGCTCTTTTGAAGTCATCTGCTTCAAGCAAACAAATGTTGTCTGCAGGTGGTAAATAATTAACCGTTTTCCAAACAATAACGACATTTGACCACTTTGTTGCAGACAACTTTAGAAAGCATTGAGGGAAAAGGAGAAATTGCTCATAACGAGCATAAGATTAAGACATGGCTTACATATGTTTAAAATCGAAATCACAAACCAAATTTTTAAAAGAATTCAAGCAACAAAGAAAACACTTAACGTTAGTGGTACATTATCGTTACAATTTGCTTTAAAATTCAAATATCAAAATAGAGACCATCAACATGTTGAGAGCTGCGTTGAACCCCCTAAAAAGACTACACGGTCTCAAAAGAGGGGTTCTTTGAAAGGTATGTACTAAATAAACGCTCACCTTGAATCATTTACTTGAGCGGCAAATGATCTTTACAATTTTGTTTTATAATTCAAATATCAAAAAAGAGAACATCCAAATGTTAAGAGCTGCGTTTAACCCCCTAAAAAGACTACACGGTCTCAAAAGAAGGGTTCTATGAAAGGTATGTACTCAATAAACGCTCACCTTGAATCATTAACTTGAGCGGCAAATGATATTTACAATTTTGTTTTAAAATTCAAATGTCAAAATAGAGACCATCAAAATGTTAAGAGCTGCGTTTAACCCCCTAAAAAGACTACACGGTCTCAAAAGAGGGGTTCTATGAAAGGTATGTACTAAATAAACGCTCACCTTGAATAATTTACTTGAGGGGCAAATGATATTTACAATTTTGTTTTAAAATTCAAATATCAAAATAGAGACCATCAAAATGTTGAGAGCTGCGTTTAACCCCCTGAAAAGACTACACGGTCTCAAAATTGGGGTTCTATGACACGTATGTACTCAATAAACGCTCACCTTGAATCATTAACTTGAGCGGCATATGATATTTACAATTTTGTTTTAAAATTCAAATATCAAAATAGAGACCATCCAAATTTTAAAACCTGCGTTTAACCCCATGAAAAGACTACAAGGTCTCAAAAGAGGGGTTCTTTGAAAGGCCTGTAATAAATAAACGCTTACCTTGAATCATTAAATCATCCTCGACAACGGAAACAAAAGTAGGTATGGCAAGGATACGTTAATCAATACTCGCTTGCTATTTTTCCTTGGATGACAAAATACGGATGAGAGCGGTGGGGGACCAGATAACAAACCTATTTCTCCCGAAAGCGTCTTAAGGACATGTTCTACAGTTTTATATATATAAAAAAAGATCGTTTCATAGAATTTTCTAAATTTTCGATATGTCATTTAAAATTGTATTGTGAATCCAGAAATAAAAAGAAAAATGCAGAGTTATATTTTTTTGTAAAATGACAGTTTCCATGGTAACCGTTTGGGGCAAAAGTGTCATTATGACCATACCATCTTCAAAGGTAATAAGATCATTTCTGGAAGGTTGATTAATACGAAAAACATGAATTCATACATTCAATACTTTATAATTCAATGGTATTTCAAATTACTACAATCTGAATAATTTTTGTAATCCAAATTAGTTTTTCAAAGTTTTGTATTTGACAAAAAAAAATATAAATCGATATGCATACTGCAAAAAAATGAAGATATTTCAAAATTCCTTTCATAGAATTTTTTTATTTTTCATTATGTAAAATTCATTCTTTAAATGCAAAATGCAAAAAAAAAGGATATGTTGACGAGTTGGTTTTTTCTGTAAAATGACAGTTTCCATGGTAACCGTATTTGAAAAACTTTTATCAAATCAAGTAAAATAACTTTGAAATTGAATAACAGAAGCTGGGGGCTTAGTATGCATGAAAAATATATAATAATATTAATAACCTTTCATAGTTTTATGGATAAAATGATCATTCTTAAAAAAAAAAAATTACATACAGTGAATTTCATCCGAATAAAAACGTTTGATCGACTACTATGCAAGTTCCTCTTCGGTAGCAGATCATTATCTCCCTTGGATGCGCAGATGAAGTGCGCAGAAAAAACTACCGTGAACGTCCTTAATTTGACACACGAACCCAATAGTGTGGGTTCTCACAGAGTACCCACACAATCAGGCTTAACCCATTACCAAACAATAACGACATATGTCAAGTTTATCGCTCACGACTCTGGAAAATATTGTTGGAAAAGAATAAAATGCTCTTAACGATTAATTTCTCCTTTTTCCCACAATGTTTTCTGCCCTATCAGAAGATCTTTTTTTTTTCATTTTGATCTCATTTTGAATTGTCGTCTGCAAACTCTTTAAAGTTGGGACAGTCAAACATTTTGTGTTTGGTAAACAATGAACAATGAACAATGAATCATTTTATTTTGAATTCTAACAGTGTTCCCACAAAATCAGGTTTAAACAAAAGAACACGAAATACTGCGTAGAAATGAGACCATTACCCCATCCGCTTAATAGGCCATTCAATATAAGATTCGACCTAGACAAAATTGCAAAAGAATTTCTCAATGTTATGTGCGAAACTAGACATACATGATAGCTCTATGCAAAAAGTTGCACTTTGAAGTAGGTGGGGAAAGTTATATAAAAACGATTTTAAACCCTGCATTTTGAAGGTAAATTAGTTGGCCAATATTGTACACCATAGCAGTATTTCATGACGTAATATTTAGAAACGTCATCACTATGACGTCATTTCGGCTAACAAAATGGCTCGCACGTGTTACCATGTAGGATCAAATATTGAGGAGTTTTGTTCCTTTTTTATCAACTAAAAGGTTATTTTGCGTAACAATGCTAAAAATATGAACTTTGAAACAGGACTTATAAACAAATGAGTGTCGAAAGTAAAAGTAATAATGCGTTGCTTTGGTCGATTTCATGAAACTACGGAAGGACATAACTGTCATAAATTCACTGGATATTCAATGCTTTTCGTGGATTTCATTTTTTTTTATTTGTCTTCTTCTGTGACGTTGAACACCGTTTCAACTTTTTTCTTAGAATAGTATAATGTTGTTGATCTTAAATCCTGATCAGGCCTTGTATTCGGCTTACAGTAACTATATGACTAATCAACCCATCTGCTTATATTCGCTATGTGATTTGTTTTTTATTCATTTGCATATATTTACAGAATCTTTAGAAATAACTTTGATAAAAGTTTTCTCATTTGACAGATAGCATAATGCTTTTAAAGAAAAATCTTTTGGAAGTGGTTCATTTTAAATCTGTCAATGCCAGGCTCTTTCTTAGGTCTGTTAAGCAGAGGTGCTTTGGTTCTTGAAATAAAACGTCACATTAACTGTACATTCAAATATCATTCAAGCCACAAACTTTGACCTAAGCCGTACTCTATTTAAAGATATGGTAAAGATGTAGCTGAACGTCAGTGGTTCTTTTTGAACTAATTGTCTCCCAGATTTCCTGATAAATTCCCGGAAAAAGAGCCAGAATTATAAACGGGTTCCCTGTAATATGATCACAAACTATTGGGGATATGAATAATGATTTAACTCAGATGAGCAAAATCCTGATAACTATAAGATTCAGCATTTTCCATCGAAATTAAATATTTCAATATTCAATCAAAATTCGGCCTTGATCCAAGGGAAACTTCTTAAGATTGCCGGAATTAAATAAGTTTCTTAACACCTTTATGATCATTATACGCTAATAATCACTTACAAAATAAACCTCAAGATTTGCTTTGTTTTCATGAATTGCAACTACAATCAGATTTACATTAACTTTTGTTTAGCCCCACTTCAGCTTTTCATTACGACGTCTTTTTTTGTTCTTCAACTTTCCTTTCACAATTGAGGGAAGAGTGCCATTTATCAAATAACATACAAATCACAGGAACCAAAAGATAAATGATTTAGAAAATCGATGGCTTTTATGTTTTTAAATTCATTTATACAACTGTCGAAGTCTAATTGTCTTAACCCTTTAAGGTATAGAGATAAGACTTATCAGTGACACTATAGGTATAAACCATCCGATTATCGAAGACCATTAACGCATACATAATTAGTCACCCTGGGTACCTATTTGCACAGGATTATCTCCGATAATTGTTATTGATTGGGGTACTGTTAATCAAACCCAATTTAATGCATTTTACATTCATCTAATAGATTTTCTCAAAGAATAAAAGACGACGAGAACAAAATTTCCTTTAAGTTGATGTGTTTTTCTTTATTTAGTGATACATTCATATCAGGATTAAGTTGTAGAATATTAAACAAACAATGAAAATGTATATTACAGTGTGAATTATACAAAATCAAAAGTAATAAAATGACTTATGTGTTCTCCCTGAGAGATCCCTAATTTGTTTTTCTGTTTTGTCATCAATTGCAGGGAATTTTGTTGCCGAAAAATACCATTCATGATTCGAGATACATACTTTGTCTTTGCATATTTCTCAACAAAGCTGAATCGTTTTACTTCAATGCCCATTCAAACAGTTTCCAAAATGAAGAAAAGAATGTTTTTCAACGCAATATTGCATTGTAAAGAAGTTAAACCTGGTCCTTCTAATAAATGTAAAACAGCAAAAAAACAATTCATTTTGGCAAAGAAACGTGCTAATATTTCCGTAAAATACGTGCCCATGGGTGATGAATTTACCAAAAGCTCGTAGTTGTAGTCAAAGTCGGAGGAATGATCTAATTTGCTTGTACGTGAATGGGTAATATTTATCAACATTTCATCATCTTCAGGCTTAAAAAAACCGATCAAATTACTGCTCTGAATCTACATTGATGACTGACTTGCGATTGGAAACACCATATTGGCTAAATATTTTGAAAAAAGCCGTCTTTATAACGTCAATTATTTGACGGCTCGATTTTTAATCCCCTTTAAACTTTGAACAATAGCTCCGTGTCATAAACATCCTTTACAGGTCGCGTGCCGTATGCTCTCGTTTTAATTGGATAGTATTTTTAGAAATGTGTTAAGTTACTAAAGAATTGCATGAAATCCTTATCGAGTCTTTACAAATCGGCAGTGTTTTGATGTTTTATGACCGGAAGGCTTCTCATTAATTGGGTTGGTAATTTGGATTCCCCTCATCTCAATTTGATAGCGTTATTTCCATAAGCGTGTCGTGAGACCATTATCAAAAGATTCTCTTTAGAGCAAAAGTTTAAACTTTGACCCTATGATTTTATCATCGGAAATGAAAGAAGACATATTTATTTAAGAGGAAAATAAAATTTGGAGAAAATGACATGTGTGCAAAGATGTGTTATTAAGGGCTAAAGTTGAATCAGTTTTTCAGCTGTCAAAATGCGTTCTATGCGGTAATCGATAGAACGTCAAAATAGGTTTTATACGGTAATAGGTATAACGGCGAAAAGTGTTTTATGCGGTAATCGATAAGGCGGCGAACGGCGCTATATACCGTAAAGGGTTAAATATCTAGAACCATCACCACCAAATTATTGTTTAGTGTTTGATTTTTATCGGCGTTTTCTCTGTGTTATATGCATTTTTGACTTATACAATAATTGCATTCATTGTTGAATTACGCTCTCACTTTTTGCATTCATAACAATGTGACGATGAAACATGTATTTCGGTAGTTGCAATGTGGAAAGGTAAATTCTCTCTTAACAACAATGTCTTTAACGTAACTGTATGGATCGTGACAATAGTTTTTAAGTCACATGTTTAGCAGATATCCCGAGTACAGAACATCAACTTCTTATGGGACTTGGTTTTCATAAGAAAAATGGTGAATATATTGAAAGAGTTAAATATCAAAGCACTCGTCTTTATACACTAACTTGTTAAACTGTTGAAATACCAAAACATAACATTCGTACAGGGGGCACTTTTTTTTTACAATAAGTTCTGTGACAAAACGTCAAGAATATTTAGGTTGGAATACTGCTGTCATGGTTATATTTCTTGTGGATCAGGAGTGCTTTCAGTTGACTGTCCAATAAATGCATGTTTTATCGGAAGTGGATATCTTAAGATATAATTAGCAATGTATAGTCAAGCTTGATGACGCTTCTTCCAAGCTTGTCAATATTCAACCAACGGATAACTTTTTATGATTGCTGAAATTAAGCAAGATCTGAACACCTTTACGTTCATAAAATTACACTAAAATTCACTTAGAATAGAGACTAAAGCTTTGCTTTGTCTTATGAATAGTAACTTTGGTCAGATTTATATTAATTTTTATGTAGTCCCACTTCCGCTTTTCATTACAAAGTTTTTTTCTTTCTTTTCCAGTTTTCCAAGCGCAGTTGAATAAAAAGAATTCCACTTTTAAAATAACAAACAAATCTTAGTGAAGCATGAGATTATCGATTATGATATCCAATCATAAAAGTTTCCCGTAGATCAATGCCGAATGTTAATTGAATATTGACACAGTTGAAAATGCTGATTCTAATATTCTTATAGTTATCAAAACTGTGTTCCTCTGAGTTAGTTCGTTTAAACAAACCACTGTCTAAAGATTCTTTTCACCTTTTTTAAGAACCATGCTTTCTGTCAAATGAGAAAACCTATGTTAAAGTTATTTCTGCAAATTCTATAAATCTATGCAAATAATTTACATACTAGATATCACATAGCGAACATATAAAACAGATGGGTTGAAATAGCTACTGTAAGCTGAATACAAGGTCTAATAAGGATTTAAAATCAACGAGATGGCATCCCACGAAAGTAATTGAATAATCAGTAAAATTATGACAGAAATGGCGTTCCGTACTTTTATGAAATTGGGCGATACATGCATTTTTTCATTAAATTATTGATTGTTGCACTTATTTCCTTATATGTTTTGTTACAATGTTCTTTTTTTGTGTGCAATTTTTGCATCATAAGCATCTATTCAATAAAAGACGAACGAAAATATGCAATATTTGATCGTGTAAGGTACTACGTGGTTACCATTATGTAAGCCAAAATGACGTCAGAGTGATGACGTTTCTCGATTTTACGTCATAAAGTACTACTATGGTTTACCATACTGGCCATTCGCACATAACATTCAGAAATTCTTTTGCAATTTTGTCTAGGTCGGGCCATTTTTTCGACTAGATTGAATGGCCTATAACTCGAACTTTTAATATGCAGTCGAGCCTGATAGTCCGGTCGTCGTTTATCCGGATTATTCACCATCCGGACAGAATTTGTAGGAAACGGTCCTTACCTTCATTAAATGTACTGTTTAATCCGGGAACTCCACCTTCCGGAACCGGACAATAAAATTCGGGAACCAAACTTTTAATGTGTACGGCTAATCCGGAAACCAGTATAATCGTTTATTTTGAGGTTACCTTTGCGAACTAACAAATCCTGTACATATATACACAGAACGGCGAAAGAATTATTCGTATGAATATCGATCCATCCGTCCCAACAGGTAGGGACGAATGCCGTGACATCAATGGTGGAAGTAGTGCCTAATATACTTCCAATGACAGTTTAATGACTTCCGAGTTATATTAATGAAATGGGATTAGGTGCGTTAAGTTGGAACGTTGGCAAGAATCGTGTATTTTATGAAAGTACAGGCAGCTTTTAACCCTTTACCAAACAATAATGACATTTGACCAGTTTATTGCAGACGACCCTGAAAACATTGTGGGAAAAGGAGGATTGCTTTAAACGAGCAATTTCTCCTTTCCCCAAAATGTTTTCTCCCCCATCAGAAGATAATTTATCAATTTCATCACATTTTTAAATATCGTTTGTATACCCTTCCAAATTGTGACAGTCAAAAATATATGTTGTTTGGTAAGGGGTAATACATCGATCTTTTCATGTGTTTATCTATCTTGTCTATACATTGTACATCAACTGATGTTTTTTCTTAAACAAAATATAATGTTCTTGGCCTAATTCTTTCTTCATTCTTTCAGAGACATAGATAACAGACATAGATTGTTATCTATGTCTCTGATATTTTCTTTCTAATTGTTTTTTTTTTATTGTTTACTTATTTACTGAGATATTGATCTAAAAAAAAACGATCTGAAGAAACCCGGCTATTAAATCGCCCATCGGTACTGATTTTTCCATATCAACATTAATTCTAAAGATGTGTTGAGATCAAAATCCAAAGGAATGTCCGGTTAATATGTAACGAAAATGGACATTAACCAATTGAAATGATTTAGGATGCAATAGATGTAAAATGAAATCAAATGCCTTTTGCATATGTAAAGGGGTAAATCTGACAGAAAGTATATCGTGCCACTCGATTTTCCTCATTTTTAGGAAAAAACAATTATTAAACCCTTAACCCATTGCCAAACAATAACGATATTTGGTCACTTTGTTGCAGACGACTCTGGAAAACTTTGTCCCACAATGTTTTCTGCTCTATCAGAAGATAATTTTCCAATTTCATCACATTTTGAAATGTCATCTGCAAACTCTCTCAATTTTGGACAGTTGAATATTTGTTGTTTGGTAAAGGGTTAAGGGACTATCTCACATATTATGTCATGTGAGGAATTAACATCAAAATGACGATTTAAACGATCCTTGTTTCTTAAGAAAAAGTCATTTTAATATCTTTATTGGAAATTTTCAGCATTCATGTGTTTTCACTAGACAATGAGCAACGAGTGTCCATGCCAAAATGATACAGTCTAACTTGTGTTAAGCAACCACCCTTTTAAGCAGCCTACCTTCCTTAAACAACCACTACAGAGAGTTTTTGTTAGATTTATAGTGTACATCAATTTGTGTTAAGCAACCAACCTGTTTAAAATAGCCAATTTGCTCTGTCCGATAGGCTGGCATCTTAACACAAGTTTGACTGTACTAGTATGTGGAGCTCTCAAACGCCGGTGAAATTCCGTTGTAAAAGGAGAAACTGATTGTCACAAGCAACTTAAGTTTTTCTCAAGTACTTTACCTTGGCGTCCGAGCCTAGAACATGGAGTAAATGGTCATGGGATAAAGTGTCAAAATTTTAATACTAAATGTGGCACAAAGGGCAATAAACGGAAAAATACCCCTTTTTATAGCATGACTCAAACCGAAACCAGATCAGTACAAAGATTTGTCTACCCCTTACAACATGTGTTCGCTGTACACCACTAACAACCACGTGAAAATTGCAAACTCTACACTCATCGTTCGGGGAGTTTATAGACACTTATTTGAGAAAAGGACATAGTGCTAGGTTAGAGCAATTAACCATTTTCTAACATCTAATTTTTCTGAGGTTGTCTACTCAATGCGTGTTTAAAAACGTTTGTTTTTGTGATTAAAAGGGTTTATGGAATCGTTGAATCATGGAACGATTCAGCCGGATATGTCTAAGTATATATTCCTTTGTTTGATAAAATAAAAAGGAAAAAAGACGTCATACATTTGATCCTAAAATCATACAATCTGCGTGTTTTAATGGTAAAGGAGAGTTTCGAATTTGCTGCGATACATTCACCATTGCTTCGACGATAGTTTTCAAACTTGGAGGATATAGACGGGTCTTAGTTCGTCTCCAGGTATTATTTAGAAAACATTGTGGTCAAAGGAACAATTGCTCGTGACGAGCAATTTCTCCTTGACCCACAAAGGGTTCTGCCATATCAGAAGATTAATTTTGAATTTCATCACGTTTTGAAATGTCGTCTGCAACCTCTTCCAACTTGGGACGATCGAAAACCTGGCGTTTGGTAAAGGTTTATAACTATACACGTGCATAGACCGTTTATAAATGTCTAAATATGTACAAGACAAGGCCCTGCTTCATTAGTCCGGATAATTCGTTAATCCGGAAATTTTGTTGGGAACGGACGTGTTCGGTTTAACGAGAGATTATTGTATCTGTGCTATACATATTATTTTGTTTCACAAAGAGGGTAACATGCGAGTGGCGGTCATATTGTGGTGCATGTTGGGAATTTCCGGAATTGGTGGGCAGGTGGTGAATGAAGTAAACGCTGGGAAAGTATGGGAAAAGTTTAAAGCGATTGAAGAATATTGCTTTGGAGCACTGCAAGAGCATATTAGAAATAATGAAACAAAGAGCAAGCGACAGATTCTCTGTGTGACTATCATGACAGCGGATGAGGTCAACGCCGCTGTATTTCCTGGCATTAATAGAACCGAAAGCATTCCTAACGTGAGAAGAAAGGATAAAGGGGATTATTTGCCTCAACCAACAAATAAATCTATACACGGTGAGATATTAGCCATGGAAATAGACCAAACCATAGAAAAATTGTTTGAAAATTTAAAAGAATCAAAAACGTGTCAGAAAGGTAGCATGCCCTATGTGTTCGTGTACTCCAAACTAATTCCATGTTACGGGCTAATAAAATGGCCATATTCTTGTGCTGAAGAACTGGCGGTTTACGGGCGAGTCAATGAAAAGCGTTTTCATCTATTGGTAGGCTATTCTGAACTATACGAACACACCAATGAATCCATGGCAAAAGGGTACCTTCACCAGCGGGGTATTTTTGCAATTGCTGATCTTTCGTCGCAGATCAGACAAGCTGAACTGGCACAGAATGGTTTCAACGAACCTTCAATCGAGATATTCCAACTGCAGTTCCTCAAATGCGTCAACGAAAATGAAAAATTTTGTGGACGGGGATGTGAACATTGTAAAGATGTTAAGAAAGGTGTGGTATTCAATATAGTCAATGAGCTAGTTTACAAAATAATTAAAGGAAAACACGACGACGGAACGGACCCACATGCCCGTTACAAAAAGGGACCACTTACCAAGCTTAAAATGACACATATCAAAATAGCATTTGATAAACAAAAATGGGCGAAATGCTGTGATGCGGGTCAACCCAAGGAGAGTACGGTAATGAGCGAGTGTTTCAGTGAGATAATGGACGAGAACTATGGGGATCCTGCCACACTCCTTGTATTGGGCAAGCCCTACGGTAATATATGGTGGAAAAATGATCTAAACCTTGGATCGATGTGGGACCAGATCTACAAAGGCTTTAAACTTCCACCAAAGATAATTTCGGTCGGAAAAGCGGCCAAAATAAGGAGGGTTGGGATGCAAAATCACAGCCCGGTGCGCAGTTCACTCAGTCTCGTAATGGGGAAAAGGACAACAGCTGTTAAAGTTACGTTTTTATCACAAATAAGTTAAGAGAACACTTATTAAACAGCGTGACCTGTTTGAACAATGCAAACTTGCACATGTTAATTGACAATCAGGAACTACTCGGGTATAAGAGCGTGTATGAGGTGTCTACATCGAAAAAAACGTAAAAGCACACGGCTGGCAATGTAGAACATACACAGACAGAAAGAACAACAAAGTGTACGGGCTTCATCATTATCAAAAAGGAGAGCGAAATTTAAAGAAAAATCATTTCTTACAGAATAAGGATACCTTTTTCAGTCGAAAGTGAAGTTGCTATGCAAGTTTATCGTGTGTAGACACGTCCATTCTACTATTCTGACGATTCCATTCCACCCGAGTATTGTCCGACAATCCTACCATATGTCTAGACTGTAAATAAGTTCGCAATGTAACTTCTCTGTTTTTGTTTTGGTGTCATTTTGATTCTGGACTAAGCGTCAGGAAGATCCGGACTGTTACTCTTATTTTGGTGTGCATCGTCACGTGACAGCCTACATGAAGTAACTAATTGCAATATCGGATGCATCATCCAGTTGGTGATGCCGTTTAAATGGATTTTCTCCTTCATTATCTTCATTTTTAAAGCAATTTCAGTGACTTTCTTTTTATGAATATGAGTTTGAAGCATAGCTGAACCATTCTTTACATTTATGTATTTTTTCTTTTTTTTGAATGACGTCCGAAAACTTTGAATATCACAGTTGAATTTGGTTGTTTTTTTCTTACTTATTCTATGAAAGATAATTATACCAACACATCAGTATTTTATATACTCTCTATCCTGTTTACTCGGCCGAGTAGATACGATTGCAAACGGACATCCCCTTCGTCGTCGCCATGTTACCGGACTATTTACAAAATGGCTGCTCAATACATCCAAGGTTATTTTAATAAATCACCGAGGTGTTCCGAATGGGATCGCATCGGTAATGAAAGGCCTTTAAAGAGACTCTCCCAGATATTGAGAATACAACTTCAACCGTAAACTTAACAACGTATAATTCTAAACTAACATTCAACTAAATTATAAACGTAATCCGAACCCTACTCATAGCTGTACAGACAAAATAAAGAACATTTAAATCGCAGATACATGCATTACAGACCGTTTAAACGGGTTTATTTTGTAAACAACGATCTAAACTTAGAGAAAGAAGTGGGGCCTTTAAATACCATCATTACATGGGTCTTTAGAAACTTTGACCGCGTATGGACGTTTACTTCATTACCAATATGCGAAAAATGGGTCGAGCGAGGGGGGGAATCAAATAGCGAAAACATTAATATATTGAATCATGCCCATCTTTTTTGACATTTATTCTCTCAAAGCAAACAAATCTGAGAGAGTCTCTTTAAAACACATAAAAAACATATACAGTGTTGCAAGTATTATATAAGGTATATAAGCTTAACTTTCCATCAACGGAGGTTCGACTGTTAACAGGAATGTCTCGGAATGAACTTTTGGAATACATGTACAATTGTCAAAACAGCCGTTTTTGTGGGATGGGATATGAGCAGTGTTTAGACATTAAGGGGATAAATATACGATATGTTGAATTGTTTTTATCTAAAAGCAATGAAACGATAAAAAGCGTTTTTACACATTTATCTTTTCTGACTGCTAACAAACCATAAACTTGCAGATATTAAGAATTTGTTGAGATAAGAAATGGCAACTACGTCGCGAAAGAAAGACAACCCTACATATGCGTAATGGGTTTTTTCTGCATGAGTTATGTCCCTTTGTATCTCTTTCAATCATTCGCCTGTATAAACTCATCTTGATTAAACGGCTTCATTGGAGCATGCGTTTGTTGTCTTCAACCTACCTAAGAGTCCCTCCGGAACATGTAGTGCCTAATGTAAATGACCCACGATGGCTACAGAGATAGATACTCCAGATTTGTTGGCCAAACGAATGTTGTTCCAAAGGCATTCGAGACGGATTTCAACTGTGTGTGTGTGTGTGTGGGTGGGGTAGGGGGAAGTATGTAGCAGTACTCTTTCAATTTGGGACAGTCGAACATTTGTTGTTTGGGAAAGGGTTAAAGAAATTTGCGAATGTTGACCAAATAATAACATTTTCTGTGCGTAATTCATACGCAACTCTTCTTAACCCTTTCCCAAACAACAAATTTTCGACTGTCCCAAATTGAAAGAGTTTGCAGACGACATTTCAAAATGTGATGAAGTTGAAAAATATTCTTCAGCTAGAGCAGAAAACCTTGTGGGAAAAGGAGAAATTGCTCGTTACGAGCAATTTCTCCTTCTCCCACAATGTTTTCTAAAGTCGTCTGCAACAAAGTAGTCAAATGTCGTTTTTGTTTGGGAAAAGATTAAAAGCCAGTGGGACCAGGCTATTAGGTAAGACATGTAAATCAAAAATCATGTCATTTACTGTATTTCATATTAATCACCTCCCTTTAATGTTTCATTTTCACATGAAAATCAAAATTACTTGACTGAAGTTGGCAAATACAAATTCCAATCCAGGAAAGATTCTTCTTATATGAAATTTGACTTTAAAATAGCATTTGTTCTGTTTGATCTTTAATTTGGTTATTCTGACCTTTCTCCGTTACCAAGGTCTAACCGTAACACATGAAGTGCGTTATGTCAATGGTTACGTTGAAGCCCCCCTTTTTGTTTCTGTTTAAAGGCACATAAAAGGAGATACGTACAAATAAATTACTGAAAAATATATGGAGTTCTTTTATTATGTTCATAAAAGTCATGAGAATTAGTTTACAAATGCATTTAGACCCTATTAAAAAGACCCCTTTAACATAAATTATTTTGTGCTTGAAATATATCTCCAATTCAATCATGTTTATCAACAACCTGTTTGTTTACATAATTCAAAATAACGAATTCCGATTGGTCGGTTCAAATATTTGTGTATCAACTGTCAAGGTCAGAGGTGAAGAATGAGGCAATCTGAATTATCAAACTTGCTAGTCTAGGTTATATCTGGTAGACTTTCATGTTCAAGTTTTGCTGATGGTTTTTTTTGTGATAACTGATTGAATCTGATCAAAAGTTTACCAAATAAATTAGTTAAATAAAGCATTAATCTCCTTTTATGTGCCTTTAACATTGGCGTTGTGGTATACGTCGCTTTTGTATTACACATAAATTGAGGATGGGATTGTTAAGGCCAAGAGATCCTCCAACTATGAACCGTAAATAACCTCACTATCTCTTTGAGGGAAGGTGTTAGCTTGATTGTGGCGCACCTAAGACACTTAGTAAACATTCGCAAGACAGGGGACATGGGGTCATGCACTCAAAGAAAATTCTACTTCCGATGTTTATTTTGGTACAAGCTAATGAGATTTCGAACAACAAATAGACGTACAATTTCATTCGGAACACCTCGGCCATTTCTTAAAATAACCTCGGAGGTAATGGGGAGCCATTTTTGAAAGGAGGTCAGCAACGAAGGGCATGTCCGTTTGCAATCGTATCTACTCGGAAATCCCCGGCACAAGCCGGGGATTGCCGAAAAGAGCCGATTGACAAAATATGAAACAAAGATGTGTTGATATGATCATCTTTAATGAAAATGGTAAAAAAAACCTCAATTATGATATATAACCAATTGTGTCTAAATACATATTTAGTGCCTGTGTGCATTTTGCGTTATCCGCCGGAAATACGGCGAATTACCCCAGGATTTCTAGTGTATTCATGTACTGCCTACGAGGTATATCTACCGACTTGTTACGGGGATTGCCGAGTAGATACGATTGGTACAATTTCAGATTTGTACGATTTGTACGACACACTCAACGTAGATCTGATATTTTAATTTTCTGGCGACAATGTGGTCGTAGGTTCGTTCCCTGCTCACTGCTATCTCCGCACCTGCTAGTTAATTCATTTATTACTGATTGTCATCGTATAACCTCGACCGGCTTAACTCGTTATAGTCCGGCAGATAAATAGCAATTTTTTCGATAAGCGTGCAATAGTTTCTATAGAAAATGTTTTTGTATTTTTATGTAGCTCAGACATTGTAGATCACAAATCTGCATGATGACACCCTGTCATCATTGAGCATTTCCGTAAAAACAAGATGGCGGACAAAATGGCCGCCAAAAATTAAAAACTGCATAATTTGAACATTTGGTTTTTATTCAGAACAATTATGATGCCACAAATGCAATCTTATTCACAAAACAAGTTACATGATACCTAACACATACACTGCAATAAATCAAGTGGTCAGAATTGGTACTTTACATGATTAAATGGCCGCCGATGCCACCGTAATTAAACGATTTTGACACATAGACAGGTTTATTTCCGTTTAAACTTGTTGGTCCGTTGTACTGTGATATAAATGTTGTATGGGTTACCAAAGAGTGTCTTAATGAGTCTTGTCAATGAGTCACAATTTGAAGGTCTCATGATGAAAAAAAAGAACATCAAAATCAATTATTCGACGATTTTCCCTATTCATCGCAGCATAGACCCTCTCCACGACAAGCACAGAAAACCGTACACGATAATCAAGAATTGCTACAACGACAACGCATACTGGAGCACGTTATTTGACTTTCACATGAACACCGTATCAGTTTCAGTATTTCCTGAGGGGCCATCTGTAATTCCGTAAGCACCGTAGTGGGAAGCAATGACTTTGTCTTTCATTTCTAGTCCATCCGTATTCCAATGGATCAAGCTGTGGTGGATCAGGGTCCAAACACAGGTCTGATAATATGCTCTTTTAACAGTCTCTTGGAAAGATTCTGTTGTTGGCGGAAGTGCCTGAAGTTTTGGGGCTAATGCTGGCGATTTCCGTACCTTCTTCGCCAAAGCTGCAAATCTGACGTCGGACATTGTTTCCCGTCAATTCCATAGCATGAAGCCATGAATGTTGTTGATTCATCTACAATAGTCTGTAAGGATACTGTTGCATCACCTAATGATGTAAGAGGACACTTTCCAGATTTCAGGACTTTAACAACAGTCCCTTTGCCAATACCATGACAAGATGCTCTAGTGTCACACCCAGATAAGGCGTGTGCTCCTAGTAAGTAACGGATGATGTCCTTGTTTGCATTAACTGTTGCATTTATGTCATTCACTGCACGACATTGAATTGGCGATTCCATTATAACTTTTACAGCAATTTGATTCATCATGAAGTGATAAAGTACTAACACAAACACGTCTGTGTCATCCGATATAATGGCAATGCCACCGTCTGTCTCACATGTGATAAGAACCATTTGCTGAGCAAGAATGTTATCAGCTTCCTCGTGTGATGTGCGCGTATCATGACGTCTTATCCTTACGTTGTTATTTACCTCTAGGGGCATATCATCATTTCCGGTTATGACGAGTTCGTGGGGAACCTCATTTGAAAATGATGTGTTTGCTGACAAGTCTTTGCAAATCAATGCAATTAACTGTTTCTTGTTCTCTGGAACATTAAGTACAGAGTTTTATGGCGGCAGCTTCATAACTGTGGCCATCTGGTGTATCAGATAGGACGTCGCTCCTTGCAGTGCTCTGGTCTTTCCTTTAATGCTATAATCTCTATATCTATCAAAGACAAGGTACACGTTGTGTCGATTTAAGTGAGTTACGTAATCTTGAACGGTCCCATTATCTTGCCAGTGAATAATGTAAAGAACTGTCGAACCATCAATTACAACATGCTCTATTTGAATTAAAGCCATACTTGCGCTCATTTCCACTTAAATTTTGAAAGTAAATTAACTTAAAAATACTTTAAATTCCCTTTTACAGAAGAATTGGGATTGAAACACGTTCACATGATGCTTTTAAAAGAGTTAATACTAAAAGGTTTGTTTACAATTAGCGATAAAATTAGGTCAGCTGAAAAACGTTGGGAACCAATAAAACCCAAGACATTCTCAATTGTGAATATCCATGTTGTTATATATTCGATAAATGACAGTTTTTTCATGTGTTTCATGTGATTTTTCTAACCAGGTGATCGTAATTCATTAATCCGAGCACTTCTTGCTATTTTAGATGTTACTCGAATGTAAACAATAAAGTTAAATTAGTCGGCACCCAATTTATGAAAATAGCACTTTAAGAAAATAGATTATAAATAGTGCAGGCGTTATATTGTCATGATCCTGTATTTTTTCACTTTGTTTCAACATATTCTTTCATAATTGATAACTCATATTACCCAGTTTTGCAGTTTTTCTGAGCGCTAGTATGCTTTTAATGAATGTCTTGCTGATATTTCAACATATAAAATCTTTCTCAGTTGAGATTTTGCTTTCGAGGTTCTAAAATTGCCAGAGTCTGTTGCGGTTGCCACTGGTGACAATTCATGTGACAGAACATCTTTCAGGTCAATATCTCTGGAGCTAGCCTGTAGACCAATAACTCTGGTATAGATCAACTCTGTATCAAACGATCGTACATCACCTATGCTTAATGATTTCTTGGAAGCAGTTTGGGTTGTCACTGATCGGCTTATTGGTTTATGAAATGATTGTGGCCATCTTTCTTCAAACTTTGACATTTGATTTAAGCCAATCTCTATAGGATTGTTTACATAGACAATTGGTGGTGCTACCTTTCCAGATTCAATATTGACCAGTTCTGGAGGGTGGTCATCAGGTCGCAATTGATGAATGCATCCATCGATTTTGTCTTTGATTGCTTTCCGATCTTTTCTATCTGACGCTGTTCTGGCTTTTGATTCTTCCGTGTGTATTACCACCCCATTAGGTCTCCCTTCATCACTGAGTAACTCAATGTCCTGCTCGATTTGACTGCATATATTTAGAGTCAATGCCCAGACCTTTAATGTTTCTAGTTTTAAAGTAATCCCAATGATCCCTGATTGCTTTCCGATCTTTTCTATCTGACGCTGTTCTGGCTTTTGATTCTTCCGTGTGTATTACCACCCCATTAGGTCTCCCTTCATCACTGAGTAACTCAATGTCATGCTCGATTTGACTGCATATATTTAGAGTCAATGCCCAGACCTTTAATGTTTCTAAAGTATTAAAGTTTTAAAGTAATCCCAATGATCCCTGAGGCACTGTGGTCGTACCTCATGAAGGTAGTCTCTATAAACATGTCAGACCAAATACCATTTCATATTCCAGGCACGTGCCTCATTGCATGTTACCCTTTCAGGAACCTTTTCTCGACAGGTAATGGCATTGCTTCCATAGACCGCAAGTAGTATGATCCATACCGGGCAAATTTAACATGTCCAGCAGTAAAAAAGTATGGGAGCATGGATTTAACAACTGCAAACACCAATCACCGTCTCTCTCAGCGCGTCCATATATCATCATTAATAAGACCCCCTTAATGAGACAATCAATCCACAATTTTGCTGTTTTGCTCTGTTGTGCAATTTCGTTAAGAATGCTTTCTAATGTATTGGCCTGATTGGTATCTCCATCAAGCATTGTCTGCAAAGATAACTTTCTTCACAATGATACAAATGGTGTGATGCTGAATCAAGGGAAGTAACTTTTTATATTGCTTATTAAGGGAAGCAATTCCTTCATTACTTTGAGACTGCTCACATAAAGGAGAAAAAATGTATGTAATCTTCAATCAAAGTTTCCAAAATGGTTTTAAGCAAGACATTATATATTATTGGAATCGAAATGCACACTATAATGTCCAAAATTGTGTTCTAAGAGATATAATTATTATTACATAATTGGTTCATAGAAATTCCCTATATTTAGCGCAATTCTCCGCATAACCAATTTCTTAAAAAAATGACTAAAAATCCAAAAGTGATACCACATATTAAAAAATTGCAGATTTGTTATCATAATGATGTTCTTACAATATTTCATCATTTTACATGAGAACATCTATGATCAAATCCATCATATAACCTTATTTTATACCAAATATGATATTTGGCGGCCATTTTGGACGCCATCTTGAATTATGAGAAATGCTCAAGGGTGACAAGGTGTCATCATGCAGATTCTGCTTAAGTAATGCCCTGACAACAAGAAAATGCAAAAACATTTTCTATAGAAGACATTGCACGGTCCATCGCATTATCTGCCGGACTATTACAATAGACAGCTCTTAACCCTTACAGAGCTGGAACCGACTTCATGCTTATGCAAACAGGTTGAATCCAGGCCAGCCGCCAAGTAAATTGGCGGCTGGCCTGTGATCTTACCTGCTTGCTTCTCTTGGAATCTTCCCTCAACAAATTTGAGCAGATTATAAGGTTTTGGAGGGCAGACGACACAAAAATGTATTTTTAGAAAATTACCCAGCATTCTAAGGTTTAAACAGACATCATATGAGGCTTTGAGAGAAAGCTCCATTTGTTTGGGACGAGCCTACGCACAGTGGAATCATCCTATTTCTTCCTCAATAAAGCGATTTAATGCCTGTGGAAATTGGTGAACGAATGACAAACGCGCAGCTTGAACCTTATACAAGATGGTTTGTCTTTGAAACATTTATTACGTAAAATGACATAAGGCAAACGTAATACTAGCCACACTGGCATATGCATTCAATATATGAGCCAGCCTGGCCGTTTGGGTCAAGCCCCGTTTTCTCTTGCTCGTTTTGTAAAACCGAGGTCAGAGGTTTGGTAATACGATTTCATTCAGAGTGACCGAAGACATGACACGATTGATACTGTTAATACTGGGATTGCAACTGTTTTGGTACCATGAAGGTTTGAGTGCATTATAATATTGCATCTATAGATTTGTCCGAACTGTACTTTTAACCCTGAGAATGCCGGGTGTTTTTTTAAAATAGATGTTTGTGTCGTCTGCTTTCAAAAGCCTGAAATATCTGCTGAATTTTGATGAGGAACGATACTCAGAGTAGCAAAAAGATTAGATCAAAGGCCAGCCGTCAATTTACAAGTATGAGCGTGAAGTTGGTTCCAGCACTTTGAGGGATAATTCCGTTACATCTTCAATGGCAGTTCGTTTATTCGTTTCTATCTTTTTTCTATTTACTTTTTTTATTAAACGTAAGAAGAATTCACATTATCTCTCTCTCTCTCTCTCTCTCTCTCTCTCTCTCTCTCTCTCTCTCTCTCTCTCTCTCTCTCTCTCTCTCTCTCTCTCTCTCTCTCTCTCTCTCTCTCTCTCTCTCTCTCTCTCTCTCTCTCTCTCTCTCTCTCTCTCTCTCTCTCTCTCTCTCTCTCTCTCTCTCTCTCTCTCTCTCTCTCCCTCTCTCCCTCTCTCTCTCTCTCTCTCTCTCTCTCTCTCTCTCTCTCTCTCTCTCTCTCTCTCTCTCTCTCTCTCTCTCTCTCTCTCTTTTTTTAATTACTCATATTAAGAGGACAGATAGCCCAGCCCAGTGTATACCGAGAACGACAGAAGAAATTAGACGACAAAAGAGTTTCAAAATGGCGGATCATTAGTATTCTACCTTTATGACTGGAATACAACCTTATGACCTTGTGTTCTCAAAGCGCTATCAGATCTTATCATGTTACAAAATCCCATATAATTCAATGAACAGATATAAACAGCGGTGTATGGGAAAAGGAAGTGAATTTATTTTCTTCAGATATTTATCACTTTATGATTATTAAACCGTAAATGTAATGTATGCTTATTCACGATACAGATATGACATGTATGTAAGTATAACACATACTATATGTAGAAGCTAACCTGCATTGTAGAAGAATAAGCACGAACCCAAAGTTTAGAAAACATCATATCTCTTAATTTAGAAGGAGATATGATGTTTTCCGTTGTACAGATACTTTAAAACGGTATTCGGGTCCATGAAGTCAATGGATAATCTATGAATGCTTCCCAAACCATGAACAGAACAAAACATCGATTTACCCCTTACCAAACACCAAACATTCGACTGTCTCAAATTCAAAGAGTTTGCAGACGACATTTCAAAATGTGATGAAATTGAAACATATTCTTCTGGTAGTGCAGAAAACAGTGTTGGACAAGGACAAAAGTCGAATGAGTTCAAACAGTATAGAGAGTCCAAAAATTTAGCAAAAGCCTATGTTATCTGGTAACATGTTAGAAATATAATGAAATACGTTTGGGCATTATGATGTTTCTTGTACTATGTTGCTATAGAAGTTCAGTCGCCAATGTATACATTGTATCCGTTGAAAACGTGTTTTACTACAAAGGCAGACTAAAGACATTCCAAACCCTCGATAGATAGACAATAATAGATAAGGCGAACAACGTTCATTTAAAAAAGAACATCATTTAAACTTTATCCAAATCTGAATGAAAATCGTCTAGTGGCAGTGGTCAATGTAGCGTAGCAAAGGGAGATCACTGTGAGGAGTTTGGCACACACCCAGTATTTCTAAAGCGATTTGACTTAACCTTTACAATTAGATGCTCAAATCAGCTTCAATAGTACGGTGCAATCAAGTAAATCCCCATTAGTTAGTGGGTACTTTCATGCGTAGGAAAACAAAATAAATGTAATGTAACCATAGTATAACCATTGTATAGCAAGAGAAGCGTATCAAAGAATACGGAGTTGATATTCATCGCCGTACATGTAGCTATACTTATGCAATCGGAACCCCTCGGTGATGTTGGCAGACCAAATTTGCCGAATTGTTCCGATTGACGCTCAGGTACACAAAGGCTGCTGAAGCGGTGTTTTGTTTGGGCATGTACGCCTGAATTTATTTATTATTCAACTGTTTTTAAAATGGTATATACGAGGGGTGATCAATAAATACGTGGTTTTTTGTTTTATCTCTCTACCCATTCTGTCCATTTATTTAATATTTACACAGAACATAATTTAATATGTCTCATTTAACCATACAAAATATTATACATCTACGATAACTGGTTAAAAAGTTATACACTACTGAACATACCCCTGTCTGTTATCGCGGAGCAGTACGATGACGTTACGACGACGTTAGTAACGTCGTTGAGTAGAAATTAGGTCTCGCACCTGTTACGGAGTACTTCCGGGTCGTAGTACCCAAAAGTAGTCCCATTTAGAAATTTTGAGTTTCAACTTCTGGTGCATAGTTTTGCTGGTAAGAGATGAGCTGGTAGAACACTGATGTGTTTCCTGTATAGATTATAGTCCTGCAATGCTCCCAAAGTTTGTTTTGATTGCTTATTGCAGGACTATTTGTTTGGGATGTATGAACACAAATGCCGGTACCTCGGCTAGATTTGACAGCTAGTGCACTGATTTTCGGACGGTACTAATACACTTTGCTCCGTAGAAAAAAAATGAGACGATTGAGGTGTCCATTTTATTACAGTTTCTGAGAGTTAAATGGCCAAACTTGATGTTTCCTGTATATAGCTAAGCATAAAAAACACTATTCTTCATTCAGCAGAGTCTTGAAAATGCCTGATTTAACATTGGAGTCAATGGGAATTCAAGATCTCAAAAGTAACAGGTGTATGACCTAATCCATGGCAGTCGCATGTCCGTGGAGTCTTTATTTTGACGTAAATAACTGAGAAATCTTCATCAAACTATGAATGAAATCAGCAGATAGCATTTAAACATGGATTTACCTTTCCTCGGGACAAGGTATGTGTCCAAATGGTTTTAATTAAGAATGTAGGATTTTCCTTGTTAAATCGGCTTGTGTATGAGTTTCCGGACAACATCCATTTCTGTTATACCCATTACAATGCATTTCTGAGCGATTTTATTTGTGTTTGAACAAAAAACCTGATGTCATCAATGAGCTAAAACAGTAATTTCTTCCTAGAAAGTGATTTTCTGTCAAAATTGCTTTATTTTTTAAGTACAGAATAAATAGTATTGTGCAATGGTGAGTAATAATAATTGTCAACTGAGAGGATCATGTGATGCCACTGACTTTCATCCAGCAAATACTGATCTAAGATGCACATCTATGTCATTTCCTTCCCTTTATTAGCTCATATTGTCTGATCTCAGACTAGACTTTCTGCTTTTGAGTGATTTTCCTGTTGTAGCTGAGGCGGAATGTGTCGCTCAAGATTAGCTGTGTTTGGATACTTGTCGCTCTAGATCTTTCGACAAGAGCTAAGGCTGTTAAGCGATACTTTTTCTTAACCGAAACAGCATTTTACAGTTTTAAATGTATGTGTTACACTAAAACAATAATCGTAAACTGACCAAGAGAGCTATTCTAATGTATTTCAAGTGTAACGGGTTAAGCCGGCTGGTTTGGTGCAAGAAACCAATCACACGAGTCATGTCAAACTTTTCGAAATCAATTCGATGGACAAATCGGTCTTTCACAAAACCACCAATAGTATATACCGCTATCATGTTCCCCATATCATAATCATCATCATCTCATCATTGATTATTATTACTATTATTATTATTGTTATTATTATTATCATTATTATTATAATCATCATTATTATTGTTGTTATTGTTATCTTATCATATCCATTGCATGTTGAATGGTGACGGTGAGTTCTATTCATAGGTTACGGTAGTATCAAGCAAGCTGTTTTTACTATCAAATGGAAACATTGGTGGAAAAGAGAAATCAATGATTAATAATGAGCAATTATTTCTTTTTCCATGCCATTTTCTAAATATCATGTCTGTCGATGAAGCCTGAATATCGAATGGTCTTCTCGATGGCTGTGTTTCAGAAAAATCATTGTAGATATTGTTTATCTGTCTTTGAATAGGTATAAACTCTTTATATCAACCATTTCAATATAGAATTGCATGTAACAATCTGTTTTTCCAAAGATATTCCTTGATAAAGCTATAACATATTTCAAGATCCTAATGTATGCATGAAAATCAGTCATTTGCTTTGTAAAATGAAAATGTTAACAGTCAAAGGTTCAGATTTGGACCAATTTGACTAAAAAAAGGCTTTGGAATGGCTGCTTTTCCTATAATGTTCTTAAAAATATTTTCTTTTTATACTAAAAAGGTTTTTTAGTCAATTTTCCAATTGTTTAGTTATCTTTAGCTATTGAAATCACATTTCTAACCCCATAAATAACACATAATGTGTACAAAGCTATGTCGCACACATTTTCCCGTACTTTTTGGAAAAGCCCAGATATACCCCTTAGATTGCCCCCAAATCATTAAAATTTCTGTCCTTGTAATTGGAAATTTATTAATGAGTCTTAAACAACATAATTATAGCATTTCCTACTAGATTTGATGAAATAATGAAGAAGTAAGCCTTCATTTCAACGAAAATAGCCTTTGTTTTACCAAAGATATTGCTAAGAAGGCTACTTTTCTTGGAATGTTCCCAGTTCAAACCTTATAAAACTCTTATCAAAGTATGAAACAATCTTTAAGGAACAAAAACCTTTTTGTTTCAGTCAAATTGATCCATTATTTTTTGAATAATTAGTATTTATCTCTCTTTGGTGACTCTTGGCTCTTTTACATAGTCTTGTATGCAAACGTAGTCGATTAGGGTGGGTGTATGGATTCCCCATTTGTTCCATTTTTATCGCTTTCCTGTCAGGTTTTTCGCATTATATTTTGTCGCAAGTCCCCAATCCTTGGAAAAATAAGACCGAAAACCATGTTAGCAATAAAATGCATTTGTATTAGGTCTCGCACCTGTTACGGAGTACTTCCGGGTCGTAGTACCCAAAAGTAGTCCCATTTAGAAATTTTGAGTTTCAACTTCTGGTGCATAGTTTTGCTGGTAAGAGATGAGCTGGTAGAACACTGATGTGTTTCCTGTATAGATTATAGTCCTGCAATGCTCCCAAAGTTTGTTTTGATTGCTTATTGCAGGACTATTTGTTTGGGATGTATGAACACAAATGCCGGTACCTCGGCTAGATTTGACAGCTAGTGCACTGATTTTCGGACGGTACTAATACACTTTGCTCCGTAGAAAAAAAATGAGACGATTGAGGTGTCCATTTTATTACAGTTTCTGAGAGTAGAATGGACAAACTTGATGTTCCTGTATATAGCTAAGCATAAAAAACACTATTCTTCATTCAGCAGAGTCTTGAAAATAGCTGATTTAACATTGGAGTCAATGGGAATTCAAGATCTCAAAAGTAACAGGTGTATGACCTTCTGGGGCAATTTTACGTCGCGACGTTTATGACTTTTCAAAGTAACTACCCTCTGTCTGCACACACAAACGATGTCTATGGACCCAGTTGTCGTATATGGATCTGTACCAGTCTTCGTCGTATTGATTAAGAATCATCTGGGTAGCACCGCGTAGTTCTGTCAGTGTAGCGAAACGCCTACCTTTCAATTGTGATTTCACCTGAGGAAATATAGCGAAGTCCATCGGTGCAAGGTCCGGGGAATAGGGTGGATGGGGAATAGTCTCAAGCTCCAACAGAGATAGTTCTAACCGTGTAATCATCGATACGTGTGGGGGTGCGTTGTCTTGATGAAGAAGAAACTGGCTGATAGACATTCCTGGTCGCTTCTTCGCTAATGCCTGAACGAGATCACGTCTCAAGATCTGAAATATATTAAATTGTAAATTTTGAATAGTAGGTGTACTAGTCATATCCATTGATTGATACTGTATACCTACTATTCAAAATTTACAATGCGACTAAACGATAGTAAAGTGATAATAATACAGTATTACTATTTAATAAAGCCTACGCTTACCTTTGTGTAATAGTCTGAGTTGATGCTGACTTTGTTAGGTACAATGTGCGTGAGTATCATTCCCCGTCTATCTGTTAACATCATACACATAAACTTTCCACCACATTTATTCACTCGGGCCTTTGATGGGGGTGGTGATGATGATCTTTTCCACACGGACGATTGTTGTTTGTTTCCGGATCGAATAACCACAGCCATGTCTCATCCGTAGTGATAATTCTGTCAAGAAATGAATCACCCTCAATTCTGTATCTTCTTAGGAATGTCTTTGAATCTTATACCCGGCGTTCTTTTTCGTTATCCTTTAAAAGTCGTGGCACCCAGCGTGCGCACACTCTCGTCATTTCTAGATGGTCCCTTAAAACAGTCCATGCGGATCCGTAGCCCATTCCCATTTCCGCCGCAATCTCCCAAATAGTAACGCGCCGATCTTGATTAACAAACTGTTCAACTGACGTCACTAACGCTGGTCCTATAATGGGTCTTCTGCCTCTACCTTTATCGTCAAGAATTGATTTTCGCCCGTCTTTAAAACGTTTGTGCCACTTGAAAACGAGTGAGCGACTTGTGTTGGCAGTCATGTTTGCCTCCTGCATCTTTTTCATGGTCTGTGTAGGTGTCATATCAAGATTTACGCAAAATTTTATCACTGACCGTGTTTCCGTATAATCCGATGACGCCATGTTTTCTGTGCGTGTCTTGGCTAGTGGTTGTACAAAACTGCGGGGCAAACGTTAACGGAACGAACTAACGTTCGGAAAACAACATCAACCGCCAGAAATGACGTCATTCTAACAGCGTACCTGTTTTGGCGGATTTTTAATCAGAATGAATTGAAAATTAGTTAAATGAATAGTACGGGCTCTCTGGAAAATCAACGTTATTTTGACGTGCTCCGCGATTTCAAACCCGGGGTAATATAAACAACCGTAAAATATTTACTTCGTACCGCAGGAATACAAAAAATAATACCACTTGATCACATTATGTAGATGTTACAAATGCAGTAACTTTTAATAACATATTCCAATCTGTTTTTGAGATATAACAAAAGTCCACGTATTTTTTTATCACCCCTCGTATATACCATTTTAAAAACCAGTTGAATAACAAAAACGACATCCAAAAACAGTTGAATAACAAAACCAACATCCCTATCCCTTTTTTCTCTCTTGATTATTCTCCCATATAGAACAGTCCACTTTCACACACGTAGACGACCGTGAGAGATATGGTGAAATTGTAAGCCTGTATCTTGATATATAAATATATGTAGTAGTTTCTAGAATAATCTATTTTTAAAACTTTGTTTTTAATACATTAACGGCTGTTGACTCTTATTTCAGATAAAAATTTCGTTTGTTTTAATCCTTTTAGTTTATTACAGGAAGACCAGACGAAAACAAGTCAGACTGAGGCGTTTTATTTCTTTAGGTTAACCCTTTCCCAAACAATAACGACATTTGACCACTTTGTTGCAGACGACTTTAAAAAACATTGTGGGAAAAGAAGGAATTGCTCGTGATGAGCATTTTTTCCTTTTCCCACAATGGTGTCTGCCCTATCAGAAGATTATTTTACAATTTCATTACATTTTTAAATGTCGTCTGTAAACTCTTTCAATTTGGGACAGTCGAAAATGTGTTGTTTGGGAAAGGGTTTAGTAATCATTGCCTATGTATTCTCTCTTTGCTGCACATATTTCTTCCTCGCAATACATACTTGTGTCATATGTACCCTTTTTAAAAAAATTAAGTTTGCTGGTAAAGACTTGTTGGTAGATGTTTATAAAACATGTTTGCATAGATTCTAGGTGTGCCATTATTTTACTCGATAATCATGTCTATATCTAATTATTTATCTTATGCCTGTCAGTGTGTCTTCAAGTTAACCAGCATTATAATATAGGAATAGAATATGGAAAATATAGTTAGAATCCAGCAAAATGGTTGTGGTGACCTATGAAATACTTCCGGTGTTTTGATTTTCAGCGGAAGCCGTTCGCTGTTTCGAGTGTTCCCACTACCCCTCTCCGTCATTGTGCCTCGACATCACGACTTGTACATCGGACGAGGTATGGATATGTGAGGCCATTTCGAATCAGAGTTGTCGTTCATTAACGGTTATCCTGTTACCAGGACAATCTACAGACCGATAACAGGGTGCAGTTTAACATTTTTGATATCCGTCACTAGATCACGTGATCGCTGCTGCGCGCCTGTCAGTATTGACAGTGGGTTCTGATTTTTTCTTTTTTTTTCTTGTGTTATTATCAATTCCGTTTTACGACACAAACGATCTTTTTTCGATCTATATCGCACCTATCCGATATATAGAGAATAGATGGATGTTGTCGTGAATAGGAAAAGTTATCGGGCTCGGTTTCGGCTCATCCGATAACATATCCGATTTACGCCAACAACCATCAATTCTCTATCTGTATTATATAGTATAAAGTGTGTCATTTTCCTGCACTTTCTTAACCCTTTTCCAAACGACAAATTTTCGACGGTCCCAAATTGAAAGAGTTTGCAGATGACATTTCAAAATGGGATGAAATTGAAAACACATTCTTCAGATAGAGCAAAAAACCAAATGGGAAAAGGAGAAATTGCTCCTTGCGAGCAATTTCTCCTTTTCCCACAATGTCTTCCAGAGTCGTATGCAACAAAGTGGTTAAATGTCGTCATTGTTTGGTAATGGGTTAAGTAGGCCGTACATCTGGCCGGTTTTATCGTTATAAAATGAATATATTTAGTCACCGGTACAATACACAGGGTAGTCTGGGTCATATGTATATCTTCCTATCTAAAAAGATTGGGTCCACAAAGGGTCTCCGAAATATTCCTCGGCCAAATCTTCTATATGGGTAAGAATACATCGTCTCACGAAATACAACAGACAAATGCCTCCGTATAGCCAACAGTGCGAAAAGATCATTTCAAAATAAGAGGTGTGTGTTTTGTTTTAGGCAACATTGTCACGTGGGACTTCGGGAGCATTAAACCACTCTTGTCACGTGATGTTAGTAAGGTGTGAAGGCAATCTGAACACATCGGGTTTATCCAATGAAAACACCTCTGAAATAATAGGGATGACGCCATATTGGTTCCCAGCGGAATGACGTCACTTCACTTTCGTTCTTAGAAATAGATCTTAAATGTGAAATCTAAAAGGTCGTTAAAATTGATTGAGGAATGTCACATGTCACAACAACAATTTTGCCATTTGGTATGATTAACTGATAAAAAGAGTATTTAAAAAGATGTCCAACACTTCCATACACATTGAACTAATTAACGTGCACGCTTAGAAAATGTGTTAATAGCCGGATGCCGATTTACCCGAAAAATTGTAACCCTACTTTTTTATCCAAGGTGAATTTCACAGCTCACGGAAATACCCGAGTAATTCCGATTGGTGTGAAGGAAGGTTTTCTTGTATTTCCCGATAGAAGCGCAGACAGACGCGAAGGCTACCTTCACATTATTTATCGAAAACACGGGGTTTAAGTAACTTAGAAGTAAAATAATTAAAAATGGCCTTAACCCTTTCCCAAACAATATCGGCATTTTACCACTTTGTTGCAGACGACTTTAGAAAACGTTGAGGGAAAAGGAGAAATTGCTCGTGACGAGCAATTTCTCCTTTTCCAACAACGTTTTCTAGCCTATCAGAAGATTATTTTTTAATTTCATCACATTTTAAAATGTCGTCTGCAAACTCTTTGAATTTGGAACAGTCGAAAATTTGTTGCTTGGGAAAGGTTTTTAATTAGAGACGGTGATTGTCAATACCAATTTTTTAACGCCTTATACTCCCAGACAACAAACGACTTCGTTACTTCCTTTAATGATTGAGAATCAATAAGCGATCAAGACTTTGATCACTGTGTATTTTCAGGACTGTTACGTGGAGGAAGTCGTTACAACTGGCGGAAGGGTTGTGTACAACTCAGGATGCATCACAAAAAATGTAAGCAATTAATGCTTATTACTAAATCTTATTCATATACTGATAAATTAAAATGTATTACTAAATCTCCTTTATATACTGATAGATTGATACTTATTACTAAATCTCCTTTATATACTGACAAATTGATACCTATTACTAAATCTCCTTAATATACTGATAAATTAATTCTTATTACTTAATCTTCTTTATATACTGATAAATAAGTACTTATTACTAAATCTTCTTTATATACTGATAAATTTAATACTTATTACTAAATCTCTTTTACATACTGATAAATTAATACTTATTACTCAATCTCATGTATATCATATAAATTAATACTTATTACTAGATCTCCTTTATATACTGATAAATCAATACGTATTACTAAATCTCCAATATTCACTGATAAATTAATACTTATTGCTCAATCTCCTTTACATACTGATAAATTAATACTTATTACTGAATCTTCTTTATATACATATAAATTAATACTTATTACTAAATCTTCTTTAAATACTGATAAATTAATACTTATCACTAAATCTTCTCTACATACTGATGATCGTGTCACACTTGTAAAGGTTTCGTACCATTCCTTACATTAAGTCACTTAAGATGTTTGCAGAGGTGCTCTAATTCATTCAAAGCAAATTTACAAAAGTGTTGGAAATGCTATGTCTAAGAGATTGCAAAATTATTGCTTTGATATTACATGTATATGTACTTTATTTTAAGTATGAAACAACTAAGGTATGGACGAATATGTCAAAGACAGTGATTTTGCTGAAATAATATAGACATGAAAGAAAATGCACACTCAATCCTTTTATAAATCAAATGCTTCCACAGCATAATTACCAATTGACGTTCTCAAGGGAGACAATCATTTGATTAAAAGTAGTATTGAGAGTTGCTTGTCATGTGACAGTCTCCCCGTGTCAAAGGTAAGATGTTTTTATCGCTGCATTGTGTGCTTAGCAGCCACATTAACCCTTTACCAAACAAAAACGACATTTAACCACTTTGTACCAGACGACTCTGGAAAACATTTAGAGAAAAGGAGAAATTGCTCGTGACGAGCAATTTCTCCTTATCCCTCAATGCTTTCTTCCCTATCCGAAGATCATTTTCCAATTTCATTACAATTTGAAATGTCGTCTGCAAACTCTTTCAATTTGGAAAAGTCGAAAATTCGATGTTTGGTAAAGGGTTAAGGAGTAGGTGCACAATACAATGAAATGTTTATAATTGGGACAGGGGTGTTTTGGAATACATGTACATGTATTTCAAACTTATATTAGACGCGTTTGTTTGAGGAAATAAGTATGATAACGATAGGGAACTTATCACTATTTCGGATAAGACATGACATTCGGATAAATCGTGTCGGAATATTGGGGACTCGCCTTCAACGCATTTAATATTGTTTTTTTTTTCTTCATTTATCAATATGTTTCATGGATCAAGATGATTTCTTTGACAATGGTAATGTTATCTCGAAACAATCGCAATGGTGCTTTAATTTCGCCATTTAGGACATCACAGAAGAACTAATCGGACAGCCTATTAAATCGCATGAAATACTTTATACATCAAATTAGAATTTAATCGTCATCCAGTATATTTAGGCCTCTGGCCCATAAAACATCATACATAGAGCATGATACATTTATCGGGTTAAGATGAGGCATACATGTAAGTGTTAACATCAATATGCTTTAAATATTTCATTTCAATACAATTAAGTATTCATCAGAATCAGTTTCATTAATATCCGGTTGAATCTTTTCATTATTGCTATTGCGATGGATAAAATGACAATTACGTATATGAATATTTATTAAAGGCATATAAAAGGAGAGGAGTATAAATGAATTGCTGAAAACATATATGGAGTTCTTTTATTATGTTCATAAAAGTCATGAGAATTAATTTACGAATGCATTGAGGCATATTAAATAGACTCCTTTAACATAAGTTATTTTGTGCTTGAAATATAGTTGTCTCCAATTCAATCATGTTTATCAACAACCTGTTTGTTTACATATTCAAAATAACAAATTCTGATTGGTCAGTTCACACATTTGTGCATCAACTGTCAAGGTCAGGGGTGAAGAATCACACAATCTGAATCATCAAACTGGTTAATCTGGGTTTTTCTTTTTTGGCTTTCACATTTAAGTTGTGCTGATGGAGTTTTTTGGTGACAACTATTTGAAACTGACCAAAAGTTTACCAAATAATATAGTTTGATATAGCATTTATCTCCTTTTATGTGCCTTTAACAGAAAGATACATTGATATTTCACCGTATCGCCAAGGTATCACGTTAAACAATCGAGCTGAATTCATCTGAGCTGAATGGGACCAAACGAATATATATCACTTAACGTTCATTTCCAAAGACTTTATCAGAACTTACCATCAAAAATACATATTTCTTTTTTACATAGTGTCATTTGGAAGACCTCGGCCATTTTTTAAATAATCTCGCAGGTAATGTGGAGCCAAGTTAAAAATAGTAGTCCGGCAACATAGCGGGGATGGGCATGTCCGTTTGCAATCGTAACTACTCGGTAATTCTCGACACAAGCCGAGGATTGCCGAGTAGGTATGATTAAGAAATATGAGACACAGATGTTTTAAAATGATAATATTTAAAGCCGTACTTGCGCTCATTGTGAAACTTGTAGAATAACTGTAAATTAACTTAAAGGTACTTTAAATTCCACTTTACAAAAGAATTGAGCCTGCAACAAGTTCACATGATGCTTTTAAAAGAGTGAATACTATAAGGTTTGTTTACAATTTAGCGATAAGACTAGGTCAGCCGAGAAAAATTGGGAACCAATAAAAGCCAAGTACTTCTCTACTTTGAATGTTCACGTTGTTGATATTGGATAAATGACAGTATTTTTATGACATTATTTTTTTATGTTTCACATGATTTTTCTAACCAGGTGATCGCCACTCATTAACCCTAGCGCTTCTTGCTAATTTAGATGTTACTCGAATGTTATCAATAAAGTTAAATTGGTGGGCACCAAATTTGTGAAATTAACACTTTGAAAAATAGTTGATAAATAGTGCAGGCGTTATATTGTCATGATCCTGTGGTTTTTCTCGCTATGTTTCAACATATTCTATCAGTATTGGTCAATCATTTTACCCAGTTTTGTAGTTTTTCTGAGCGCTAGTATGCTTTTAATGGAATTAGTAAAAAAGAAAACCCATTTAATTGTCATATTTGATAAATTTGGGTGTATTTTCTTAAAATGCTAAGTCCCTGTATGTCGTAATAAAGTGTGTTATCCGGCGGAAAATAGCATAATTTCCCAAGACTTTCTAAAGTATTCATGTACTACCTACGGGGTATATCTACCGGCGTGTACCGGGGATTGCCGAATAGATACGATTGACACTGTGTATGCTGCATCTATCACACATCCGAGACATATGCGTTTATCATCGATCTCTCTCTTTTGTAGCGATGCTCCGCCTTGAGTAACTTCAATGGAAGGCGCAGTTCGGACATCCTAACGTGTAAGACATGTTGCCATGGAGACCTGTGCAACAACCAAGGCTGCTCAAAAGACGGTAACTACGCGTTGCTATGTTACAATAAGTTCTCGCACCTGTTACGGAGTACTTCCGGGTCGTAGTACCGAAAAATAGTCCCATTTAGAAATTTTGAGTTTCGACTTCTGGGTACCGTTTTACTAAACAGTTTACGCTTAAGATTTGCGTAAGTCTAAATCAACAATTCCTCTTATTTCAATATTGGACGAGACGCTTCCAATGAAGTGCCTCATTGCAATATTGTACTTTCATTGAAGATACTATCCATGTTTATCAACTATGACTTACGCAAACATTTTCTGTAAGTTGTTTAGTAAAACGGTACCCTGATGTATAGTATTGCTTGTAAGGGATTAGCTGGTAGAACACTGATCTGTTTCCTGTATGGATGATACTCCTGTAATACACCAAAAGTTTGTTTTGATTGACTATTTGTTTGGGATGTATGAACACAAAAACCGGTACCTCGGCCAGATTGACTGCTGATTGTGCACTGATTTTCGGACGGTACTGGTACACCTTGCTCCATGGAAAAAACGATTACGACGCTTAAGGAGTCCATTTCATTACAGTTTTTTTTTAGGGTTTAATGGACCAACTTGGTCTGCAAAAATTAGCAGTAAATTAAACAGACAAAGCCGACATTGATGAGTGTTGTTCCTAGTATGGAGAATGATTGATCTTAGATGCAAAATCGCTGCATTATAAATAAGTTCACGCTGATGCAACATGGATATTCGCTAAAAATGCTGTCCCGTCACTAGTTCGAATAAAAAGGCGTTGCTAATTTATTTTACCGCACAATTACGGATTGAAGAATCTTAGTTACCCTAGGATCAAAGCAATCAAAGAAATGACGTCACTGTTTTGGAACAGCGATAACAGCATCTTAGTCATCAAAGAAATATCGTAACTGTTTTGGAACAGCGATGACAGCATCTTAGTCATCAAAGAAATATCGTAATTGTTTTGGAACAGCGACGACAGCATCTTAGTCATCAAAGAAATATCGTAATTGTTTTGGAACAGCGACGACAGCATCTTAGACATCAAAAAAATATCGTAACTTTTTTGGAACAGCGACGACATATACATTTCGGTCCGTTGAAATATACTTTTTTACTTGATATTTAGCCATTCCAAGAGATCAGCGCGGTCCGTATTGCTACAATTGTGACCTGATGTACTCTCCCGAGGAATGCGATAGGCTGGCTATCTGTGGAAGAGACGAGGTGGGATGGCAATGTGTCACCTTTGGCCCATTACCAAACAATTACGACATTTTACCAGCTCGTTGCAGACCACTCCGGAAAACATTGTGGGAAAAGGAGGAATTGCTCTTAAAGAGCAATTTCTACTTTTCCCAAAATTTGTTTTGCCCTTTCGGAAGATAATTTTTCAAATTTCATCACATTTTGAAATGTCGTCTCCAAACTCTTTTAATTTTGGACGGTCAAAAATTTGGCATTTGGTAAAGGGTTAAAAGAGAAATGTTGAATTTGCTTTAAAAGGACTATATCACAGTTGGTTATTTATTTTTTTATGATAAAATGACTTCTATGGATAAAATTACATTGCAGATTTATACAGTTTCACCAAACTATATTAATTAATGATATAATAGTAATATAAATTAATCATCAATATCAATCATTCACTTCCCAATCACGTTCATGATTGTAAGGTAGAAATTTATGCCATCTATTGTGCAGATTTAGTAAACCATTAAAACGGTTTGTTTTGCAACAATGGTGTTTTGTTTCCACCTGGGCCAACACTTTTTCTTTGTGACATTAGCAATGTATGTCAGGGAGCAATCTGACCTTTTTTTATCGATAATTTCCCACCGAAACACTAGAAGGCGCTAAAACTCGTTTCGACATTTGCTTGGAGATAATTACTTACGACACCTTAAGATATGCGTATATCACATCACTGGTTGATCATTTTCCAACAATGATTGATATACATATTCCAGCAAAGTTTGATATATTTTCCAGCATTGTTTGATATGTCAGAAATTGTTGAAATCTTCACCTATGCTTAACATATTTTCCAGCAATGTTTTATATCTTTTCCAGCAATGTTTAATATCTACTCTGGCAATATTTATACCTGGCAATATTTATATCTATACTCCAGCAATTATTTTTATTTTTCGTCAATCTTTGATATCTTTATCAGCAATGTCTGATATCTTTTCCAGCAATGTCTGATATCTTTATCAGCAATGTCTGATATCTTTTCCAGCAATGTCTGATATCTTTTCCAGCAATGTCTGATATCTATCCCCGCGGAATACAGAGCCTATCCAATACCAATTTACAGGGCGGAATGTGAATCCACCGACGTATGTAAGACTTTTCTATTGTTCTATTCTAACGTTAACGAAATAACTATTTAATATAGCAGGGTTTTGACAACCTCAAGATATACCAAAATAATACCAACACTTCTTGTATAAATTTAATTCGTTCTTTTGAAATGGAAGTGGGGCGTGAGCGGTGCTACTACATACATTGCAATGTTCGCCATGACAAATAAAACATCAATACAAATATAGTATAAACCCTTAAAGGCCCATTAAAGGAGATTAATGCTATATCAAACTATATTATTTGGTAAACTTTTGGACAGATTCAAATAGGTATCACCAAAAAACGACATCAGCACAACTTAAATGAGAAAGTAAACCAGAATTAACCCAGATTAGCAAGTTTTATAATTAATTTTTCCTGATTCGTCACCTCTGACCTTGACAGTTGATACACACATTTTTTAACCGACCAATCAGAATTCGTTATTTTGAATATGTAAATAAACAGGTTGTTGATAAACATGATTGAATTGGAGACAACTATCTTTCAAGCACAAAATAACTTATTTTGATTGAGTCTACTTAATAGGGTCTCAATGCATTCCTAAACTAATTCTCATGGCTTTTATGAACATAATAAAAGAACTCCACATATTTTTCAGTAATTCATTTGTGCTCCTCTCCTTTGATGTGCATTTAAGAATACACTGCTATCATCATTACTTTTGTCATATCCCCAGCCCAATGGTCATGTTTTCAGAAACAACACATCACTCACTCTCAATCTGTTAAATCAAAACAAACTCCTTCACGAGACGAATACTAAACTGGAGATATGGGTATTCAAAACTATTGTGATGTTATGGTCATATTTCTTTTCTAACAGGACAATGACAGTAGTCTATTCAAGACGTAAGCTAAACAGTTTCTTGTCACAATACAGATACAGATGGACATTAATATAAAGTATATCGAGGGTGCAATACAAGACTATAGTCAGTGCTTCATGTTTATGAAGCACTTACTATAGTCTTGCATTGAACCCTCGATATGTAATATATATTTAAAAAGAAAACAATTTTTACCATCATATTTACAGGCTTGTAGTGCACTGCGAGTAACTCCGGATGCTTGCCCGGCCGCTTGCTGCGACAGAGACTTCTGTAACGACCATTGTACAAACACCGCCACTTCGTCCTCCTCTACCACACCCAAAACAACAACAACGGCTACCATTCCAACACCGTCTACGAAAACAACGACTGAAACAACGACACCAATAAAGACAACCACATCAATAAAGACACAAAAACTAACAATAACAACAACACCAATAGCGACAACACCATTGAAGACAACAACACCATTAAAAACAACAACACAAATAAAGACAACAACACCTATACCAACAACTACAACAACAACAACAACCACAACAACACCCATAACGACAACAACTCCAACGACAACAACACTAATTGCGACAACAACAACACCAATGACGACAACAACAACACCAATGTCAACAACCACAACTCAAACGACGACCACAACACCAATAACAACGACAACGACTCAAATGACAACAACATCACCAATGACAACAACCACAGCTCAAACGACCATTACAACACCGATGACAACGACAACGACCCCAACGACCTCACTATCAACAACATCACCAATGACGACGACAACAAACCCAACAACTACAACAACAATGACAACAGCACCAATGACAACAACAACAACCCAAACGACATCATCATCACCAATGACAACAACCACAGCTCAAACGACCACAACAACCCCAGCGACAACAACGTCAACAACATCACCAATGACGACGACAACAAACCCAACAACTACAACAACAATGACAACAACACCAATGACAACAACAACAACCCAAACGACATCAGCATCACCAATGACAACAACCACAGCTCAAACGACCACAACAACTCCAGCGACAACAACGTCAACAACATCACCAATGACGACGACAACAAACCCAACAACTACAACAACAATGACAACAACACCAATGACAACAACAAACCCTACAACGACGCCCTTGACAACAACACCAGTTACGACAAAAACGTCAACAACGCCCACAACAACGCCAACGGCGTCTACGACGCCCAAACCGCCAGGTAAGGTTTTCTAAGCGATATATTATCGATTCCAGGTTGGCTGTGATTGCCAATTTAAATGATTTATTAACCGTATTTTAGTATAGCACGACGTCGCCAAATCCAGCAGGTAAATTTTTCTCACTAAGATATACGTGACAAGCGAGAGTAAGAGTTGGCAATGATTGCCAATTTTCATGATATACTCTTGTTTTAGTATATCGCGACGTTGCCAAAACCGCCAGGTAATGTTTTCTAATCGAGATATACCTGACAATCGAGATTACAAATTGGCATTGATGGCCAATTTTCATGATGTATATATATATCCTTGTTTAAGTATTTCACGACGTCGCAAAAACCGGCAGGGGAGGTCTACGAAACGAGATTTACGTAACAATTCGAGATTATATTCAACCTTATTTCAGCCTACCCCAAAGTCTTTAGTTTAGTTTACATCGATTGTGAAACAAGTTCTTACAACTCCGATAAATCACTCTGGATTATGCTTCATGAATACACAACCAGTACTTGTGCCGATTCGTGGGTTAGTTCCGGCAATTTCTACCTCATCTAACGGGGATTCGAACCCGGGATTCTTTTGTCAAGAGATCCTGAATTGAATGCACATGACTTATTCGGGCAGGAGGGAAAGAGGGGAAATTGAAGTCGTTAATGTTGATTGAGATAGAATGTTTACATTTTATTCTTTACATAAACTAATATATGTTGGGTTCTATTATGTTGATTCAGCTGGCATGGGTGAATAGATAGTCATGAGAAAGGGAAACACATATGAAACGAACTATTTCCCACTTTTCTTCTATATTCAATGTTTTCCTTTTACAGAGAAAATACACTCGGGTCGTTTTATGATTTCTATCGATACTTGTGTGCTGTTGGTAACTAAATGTGTTGTATTATCACTTCAACTGTCGTTATACAATATTATTGCATGGCCGGTAAAAGAGGGCATGTTAAAAATGACTGAAACTCGAGTCTCGTCCAAATTAACCGCGTATGAATAACAATCGAATCATTCTGAAGTAGTTTTACGAGAGGATTGCTTTGTATTAAAATGATGAACACTTCATCGAACTCAAAAAAAGATAATATGTTAAAATGTTTGAATGGTAGAGATAGTCAAATATAAAAACACCAACTTTGATTAATAAAAGAAAAACAACAAAAGGGAACATTCCGTTTGTCTTTAGCCTCAAAAAAGAGGTTTAAGCTTGTCAAGAGTTCAAAGTTCAAAGTTCAAAACTCGAAGGTTCAAACGAACCACTTAGCTGTGAGACTTATAACGCGGGTACATCAAGGGGGTCTCTTGTTAGAAATGTGGTCCCAAAGCTAGATTTCGTTTTTACTTTATTTCTGGTTGTTCTGTAGTTAATCGGTCTCAAAGCGAAGTGTTTGTTTCTTTATTTCCGATAGTATTGGTGCTTACATTGGAATTAGTGTTACCTTATATCTGGTTGTACTTTTAGTAACCTTTTCTTAATTTAAAGTCGGACGTTTGATTTACAGGAAATCCTCTCTGAGACCACTTTATTTAGATTTCGCAGTAAGACTTGCAGAAAAATCAAAGCGCTGATAGCGCTGAAGGACTAAGGTGCGTTTAAAGCAAGATGATTGAGGATGCATTTGAAAATATCTTTTGGCAACATCTCGAGGAAAACAACTTCTCCTTTTACCACCATTACTATAATTATTTTTTCTGTGAACAGAGACTGAACGATAGTCTATTTTTCGAACTTTTGGACATTTTACGATTTCCCATGAGGCAACAGTTATAATAGTATAGAGCAAAACAAAGCGAGTAAATCCGGACTACATTCCTAGTTCCAAGAAGGTATTAGTCCGCACAGTGAAGGCGAATGTTTAATAAGTAATTGGGGTCAGACCGATGTTTGTGTATCGATAAAGTATCGTTCCTGAAAAAGTGGTATGTAAATTCAATGGACTAAGGTGCTGACGCACCCTTAGTCCAACAACCTCATCAATTATGATAGTTCCCGCATAATTAAATTCAAATGACCCCATTTGACTTTACTTGAGGTGGTATTTTTGTAATAGATGCTGTCAAAATCTATGCTATTTTACGTTATTTTTTATGATAATGTATACCAATCATCTTGGATCAAAACAGTGGGTTGGTTAAGTTATATATATAATGCATGTATAATTAATATTGCCTAAAATATAGGTTGTTTTTGCCTTATGGTCCCGTTATTCTATCGCAGATAGTTGTCTCGGTGCGTTTTTTATATAAATATATGAAACGATGAATTTGAATTGTAAAGGAGACTAAAAGATTACATTACATAAGGCTATTTTAATTAATTGCCAAGGTTTTTCGAATGCTGAACAGGTTGCTTAGGCGGTTCAACCCTTTCCCAAACAGCAAAGGTTCGACTGTCCCAAATTGAAAGAGTTTGCAGACGACTTTTCAAAACGTGATGAAAATGAAAAATAATCTTCTGATAGGGCAGAAAACATTGTGGGAAAAGGAGAAATTGCTCGTTACGAGCAATTTCTCCTTTTCTCACGATGTTTTCCAGAGTCGTCTGCAACAAAGTGGTTAAATGTCGTAATTGTTTGGTAATGGGTTAATTAAGAGCGAGTTTGTTTTCCATCGTTTCCAGTTATCCGATGTCCATCGCATTACACTCCTGTTCCACAGACCCGTCTCTGCATAGCGGTCAAATACAACAAGCAAGTATGGGTAAAAGCCAGATCAATCTGTAAACACGAAGGCGGGGATCTCATTGTTTATAAGACGTACGATGAACGGATAAAATAGATTGATATGAACAACACAGAAGAAGAAAAAAGGAGGAAGAGAGAGAGAGAGAGAGAGAGAGAGAGAGAGAGAGAGAGAGAGAGAGAGAGAGAGAGAGAGAGAGAGAGAGAGAGAGAGAGAGAGAGAGAGAGAGAGAGAGAGAGAGAGAGAGAGAGAGAGAGAGAGAGAGAGAGAGAGAGAGAGAGAGAGAGAGAGAGAGAGAGAGAGAGAGAGAGAGAGAGAGAGAGAGAGAGAGAGAGAGAGAGAGAGAGAGAGAGAGAGAGAGAGAGAGAGAGAGACAGAGACAGAGACAGAGACAGAGAGACAGACAGGGAGACAGAGAGACAGAGAGAGAGAGAGAGAGAAAGAGAGAGAGAGAGAGATAGAGAGAGAGAGAGAGAGAGAGTTAGAGAGAGACAGAGACAGACAGAGACAGAGACAGAGAGAGGGAAAGGGAAAGGGAGGGAAGATATGTTATTTCGTTAAGTGGACACATAGAACAGAACACAAAACGTCAAATTGCACAGTTTTCGTTTATACACAGGGCACACGTCAAATTGAACTGTCTTGGTTTATAAACAGGGCACACGTCAAATTGAGCTGTTTTGGTTAATAAACAGAGCACACGTCAAATTGAACAGTTTTTATTTATATTCAGAGCACGCGTCAAATTAATTAGTTTGGGATTATATACAGGCACACGTCAAATTGAACAGTTTTTGATTAGATACGAAGAACAAACAAATTTGAACCGTTTTGGTTTATATACAGAGTATACGTCAAATTGAACAGTTTGGGTTTATATACAGAGTTCCTGTCAATTTGAACAGTTTGGTGTATATACAGGGCACACGTCAAATTGATTAGTTTTTGGTTATATATAGAGCACTCGTCAAATTAAACTAAACAGTTTTGATTTTTATACAGAGCACACGTCAAATTGAACAGTTTGGGTTTAGATACAGAGCAAACTTAAAAAAGAACAGTTTTGGTTTATATACAGAACACTCGTCAAATTGAACAATTTTGGTTTATATACAGAACCACACGCCAAATTGAATTAATTTGGTTTACAAACAGAGCAGACGTCAAATTGAACAGTATTGGTTCATATCAGGGACACACGTCAAATTGAACAGTTTTGGTTTATACACAGAACACACGCCAAATTGCATTAATTTGGTTCATATACAGAGCAGACGTCAAATTGAACAGTATTGGTGTATATCAAGGGCACACGTCACATTGAATAGTTTTGGTTTAGATACATGGCACACGTCAAATTTATATACAGGGCACACGTCAATATGAACAGTTTTGTTTATATACAGAGCACACGTCAATATGAATAGTTTGGGTTTATATACAGGACACCTGTGAAATTGAGCAGATTTGGTTTATATACAGGGCACACGTCAATATGAACAGTTTTAGTTTATATACATGATACACGTCAAATTGATAAGTTTAGGTTTCTATACAGAGCACCTTTAAAATTGAACATATTTGGTTTATATACAGAGCACACGTCAATATGAACAGTTTTGTTTATTTATAGAGTACATGTCAAATAGAAGAAAGTTGGTTAGTTTACAGAGCAGACGTCAAATTGACCATGTTGGTTTATTCATAGATCAGACGTCAAATTGAACATGTTGGTTTATTCATAGATCAGACGTCAAATTGAACATGTTGGTTTATTCATAGATCAGACGTCAAATTGACCATGTTGGTTTATTCATAGATCAGACGTCAAATTGAACATGTTGGTTTATTCATAGATCAGACGTCAAATTGACCATGTTGGTTTATTCATAGATCAGACATCAAATTGAACATGTTGGTTTATTCATAGATCAGACGTCAAATTGAACATGTTGGTTTATTCATAGATCAGACGTCAAATTGAACCGTTTGGTTTATTTACAGAGCACAGGTGAAATTGATAAGTTTTGGTTTGTACACAGGGCACATTTTAAAATAAAAAGTTTTGGTTTATTTATAGAACACACGCAAATTGAATAGTTTGGGTTTATATACAGAGCACACGTCAAATTGAGCATATACGGTTTATAAACAGAGCACACTTTAATATGAACAGGGTTTTTTTATACAGAGCATACGTGAAATTGAACAGTTTTGGTCTATACACAAAGCACATGTTTAATTGAACAGTTTGGGTTTATATACAGAGCAAACGTCAAATTTAACAGTTTTGGTTAATATACAGAGCAAACGTCAAATTTAATAGTTTTGGTTTATTTGCAGAGCACAGGTCAACAAGAACAGTTTTGGTTTATAGCACACTTCAAAATGAACAGTCTTGGTTAATATACAGAGCACACTTTTAAATGAAAAGTTTTGGTTTATATACATAGCACACTTTTAAATGAAAAGTTTTGGTTTATATACATAGCACACTTTTAAATGAAAAGTTTTGGTTTATATACATAGCACACTTTTAAATGAAAAGTTTTGGTTTATATACATAGCACACTTTTAAATGAAAGGTTTTGGTTTACATATAGAGCACACTTTTAAATGAAAAGTTTTGGTTTATATACATAGCACACTTTTAAATGAAAAGTTTTGGTTTATATACATAGCACACTTTTAAATGAAAAGTTTTGGTTTACATATAGAGCATACTTTTAAATGAACAGTCTTGGTTAATATACAGAGCACACTTTTAAATGAAAAGTTTTGGTTTATATACATAGCACACTTTTAAATGAAAAGTTTTGGTTTATATACATAGCACACTTTTAAATGAAATGTTTTGGTTTACAAATAGAGCATACTTTTAAATGAAAAGTTTTGATTTATATACATAGCACACTTTTAAATGAAAAGTTTTGGTTTGTATACATAGCACACTTTTAAATGAAAAGTTTTGGTTTATATACATAGCACACTTTTAAATGAAAAGTTTTGGTTTACATATAGAGCACACTTTTAAATGAAAAGTTTTGGTTTATATACAGAGCACACTTTGAAATGAAAAGTTTAAGTTTATGTACAGAGCACGCTTTAAAATGAAAAGTTTTGGTTTGTATACAGAGCACACTTTGAAATGAAAAGTTTAAGTTTATATACAGAGCACGCTTTAAAATGAAAAGTTTTGGTTTATTTGCAGAGCACAGGTCAACAAGAACAGTTTTGGTTTATTTATAGAGCACACTTTAAAATGAACAGATTTGGTTTATATACAGAGCACATATTTTTTGTTTATAGGGCACTCGTCAAATAGATCAGTTTTAATTAGAGCACACCTCAAATGAACAGTTTAAGTTTATATACAGAGCACACCTTAAAATGAACAGTTTTGGTTTATAAACAGGGCACTCATCAAATTGAACAGTTTTGGTTTATGTATGAACATTGACTGATCTAATTCGTTTTCACCTATCCTTATTTAATTACAGAGGACAGCTTTTGGATTGGGGTGGAAGACCTAAACAACGACAACCATTACCGGTTTGTAAATGGCCAAGCCGTGACGGCGCAGTCGCTCTGGAGCGATGGCGAACCGAATGGCGATAACTGTGTTCGAGCAAAATTCCATAGAGGGATGAAATGGGCTGACCATGACTGTGGCTCGAACTATCACTTTATTTGTCAACGGAATCCGATATAATAAACAGACAATTGGCGTTTTTCCGTTAATCAGGCAACTTTTTGCCCTTCTTTATTGTTTTGAAAAGAAAATGCCCAGCCATTTTCGCCCCTTCATGGTACTTTCCACGATAAATCCCAGATTAAATGCCCGATGCTTCACTGGCCCAGACTTCGTACTCATTCAAATTTTCACGAAGAAACAAGGCGATCAACAGTTCTATTTTTCTATCGGCCAACTCTTCTTACCATCCTCTAAAAACACATCCAAAAAGTCTTTGGTCAGTAAAGTGCACCTTTATTATCGGTTCTTCTTCCGCGACAAGTAGTTCTGGAAAACACAAAGGTCTCAAATACTGTCAAACACCCACTGGACGACCAACGGCTACTTTTTTCCATCGGCCAACTCTTCATACGACCCTCTAGGATCACATCCAACAACGTCTTGGTCAGTAAAGTGCACCTTTATTATCGGTTCTTCTTCCGCGACAAGTAGTTCTGGAAAACACAAAGGTCTCAAATACTGTCAAACACCCACTGGACGACCAACGGCTACTTTTTTCCATCGGCCAACTCTTCATACGACCCTCTAGGATCACATCCAACAACGTCTTGGTCAGTAAAGTGCACCTTTATTATCGGTTCTTCTTCCGCGACAAGTAGTTCTGGAAAACACAAAGGTCTCAAATACTGTCAAACACCCACTGGACGACCAACGGCTACTTTTTTCTATCGGCCAACTATTCATACGACCCTCTAGGATCACATCCAACAATGTCTTGGTCAGTAAAGTGCACCTTTATTATCGTTTCTTCTTCCGCGACAAGTAGTTCTGGAAAACACAAAGGTCTCAAATACTGTCAAACACCCACTGGACAACCAACGGCTACTTTTTTTTCTATAGGCCAACTCTTCATACGACCCTCTAGGATCACATCCAACAATGTCTTGGTCAGTAAAGTGCACCTTTATTGTCGCACCAACTTCCGCGACAAGTAGTTCCGAGAAAAACAAAGGTTTCAAATAATGGTTAACACACACAGGGCGACCAACGGCTACTTTTTTTCTATCGGCCAACTTTTCATACGACCCTCTAGGATCACATCCAACAATGTTTTGGTTAATAATGTTACTTTTATTGTCGCATTAACTTCCGCGACAAGTAGTTCTGAGAAAAACAAAGGTTTCAAATAATGGCTAACACCTACAGGGCGACCAACGGCTACTTTTTTCTATCGGCCAACTCTTCATACTCTAAAATCGCATCCAAAAATCTCTTGGTCAGTAATGTGCACCTTCATATCGCTAAACCTTCCGCGACAAGTAGTTCTGGAGAGAAAAAAAGCAACGGTTTAAAATCATGGATAACACCCACAAAAGATTAAAATCCATCAAAAGGGCCAGCTGTGTAAGCTTTTAAGCATATAATTAACACACAAAGTAACACTCAATATTTTCATGAACTACCTTTTACTATACTACGACTTACGGAAGTAACTCCTGACCCGTCTCACACCAATTTTGGGCATGGTGGTTCTTCTTTCGAGTGTATTAATCTACACAAATCGGGTTTATCCAATGAAAACACCTTTTAGATAATAGGGACGCCGCCATATCCTTTTCGCGAGCCTTAATTCACTTTACTTTCCTTTTCAAAAATAGATCTTAAATTTGAAATCCAAAAGTCGTTGAATTTGATTAAGGAAACATGCATATATTTGCTAAGATATCAGCACCGTGACACACTTTTTCAGAAAAAGAGAAGACGTATCTGTATAAGTAACCATGTCTTATCCTATTCTTGCAAAGTTAAAGCATTTCTAGCATTTATTTTGTCGTCGGTATTCTTTTTGTTTACAGTGCACGTGTAAGTTTGCAAAGAACTTTATAGAGTCACCTAACGCATGCGATAACAGTGGTTTTGTTCACCAACATTCACCGTATGTTACCCTCTATGCATGACTAGTTATGAAGCGGTATATTCAATACTCGACAGTCTTCAGAACGCAGTCGATTAACAACAGAGCTATTCGCATTAGATATCAACAGGTAAGCTTAGTAGCATTTATCAAATAATGCACGTGGACGAACCACGTGGTCAAACATTACGGGCGGCTCCGATGATATTTTTAGAAACTCAGTATACCGTGTAATTCATGCTACTTAGGCAGATTAACAGACGGGGAATGTTCGTGAACAATAAATGGAATTTCAATATACAACAGTTAAAACTAGAAAAGCGTCACAACGAAAAGGATAGCTTCAAATAATGCGTCATTAATAATTCTTCTCTCATCGCAAAATAAAATGTGTAAAATGAAGAAGAAAGGAAAGAAAAAATAGTTAAAAAAAAACAGCGGTGAATTGGTAAAAATATTCTCGCGTTGTCGCTATTGTACCAGAACCTTGAATGTGTGCAATGTCTGACCCTAAAATACTGTATCTGAAGTAGTGACCCATTGAGATAAGTTTGCAAGTTTGCGTATTGTGTACGAGTATTTTGATGGGAAAAAAAACAGAGACAAAATGATAGGCTATGTGCCTTAATAGTTGTGAAAAATTAAAGTGCCGCGTTGTCGTGATATACTGTTTCTATAGCAACGTTTAAGAATCTACACAGTAACGGCGAAGAAGTAAAAAATAGCAAAATTATTTCACAATGATTTTATCTTTACTAAGATAGAATTTTGGGTTGAAGTTTTTTCCTATTCAATAAATAAACGGAACTGTCTGTGTACCTTGTACATGAACACGTATTGTTCACCGACATTCGCCGTCTTTCGCCCTCTATGCATGGATAATTATGACGCGGTATATTAAATACTCGACAGTCGTCCGAACACAGTCGAGACCATTCGACAAAGTCCGTTACGGTTGATCTTTTTTTCAAATGCAAAATTACCCAAACGAAATAAAGTTATATTGATGAAATGGTGTTCATTACTTTATTGATTTTCATAGTTTTCAACAAATTGAGTTGAGGTATGGGTAATGCAGCATACATTGTAACCCTATTACACCAAAATTAAACTTATTAACAACCAGTTGTATAACAGCGTCCATGCTCTCGTGGTGACAGTGTCCGCCTCGTAAACCACGTGGTCTAACATTACGGACGGCTCCGAGGATATACGAGTATTAAGATACGCAGCATAGTGTGTAATTCGTGCTAGGCAGGCAGGTCAACAGACGGTGAATGTCGGTGAATAATACCAGAGCCATGAAGACCGTGCCTACAAGGATATCCCATAATTTGAAGAAGAAACCACAACATATTTTTGAAGTTATTAAGAAAGTAGAATAAAGGACAATGTTTGTTTGTATACTTGTTTGATTTACATCGATTGGGGACCAAGTTCTGACAATATATATCAATCTCTCTCGATTCTGCTTCGTGGCAAAATTTGATAGTTGTCTCGACGACTGTTGGTTAAAGGCCCATAAAAGGAGATTAATGCTATACCAAACTATATTATTAGGTAAACCTTTGGACGGATTCAAATAGTTATCACTAGAAAACCCCATCAGCACAACTTAAATGTGAAAGTTAACCAGAAATAACCCAGATTAGCAAGTTTTATAATTCAAATTTCCTGATTGTTTACCTCTGACCTTGACAGTTGATAGACACATTTTTGAACCGACCAATCAGAATTTCGTTATTTTAAATATGTAAACAAACAGGTTGTTGATAAGCATGATTGAATTGGAGACAACTATATTTCATGCACAAAATAACTTATTTTAAATGAGTCTATTCAAAAGGGTCTCAATGCATTCATAAACTAATTCTTATTACTTTTATTGAAATAATAAAAGAAATCTATATATTTTGTCAGTAATTTATGTGTACTCCTCTCCTATGATGTGCCTTTAATAAAAGGTCGCTTAGGGATTCGAAATCACGACCCTGTGTACAGAGACCGACGCTCTAACACTCGGTTATTGTCCTTATTGAGATAATAGTCAGTTTTAAATTTTGAAAAGCTGAATATCAAAGAGGCACTAGCAGACGACCAAACATGTTTCTAACACGTGATTAATGTGTTGAAACGTGACATGGGCCAGTGAGAAGCAGTTTTTAGCGGAAGGTTTCGAGAATAGATTTTTCTAAACCTTATCGTGTTGGTCAATTGTGGTCTTTCGCTCGTCTTAAATCGACGACTCTAAGGAGTACAAATAGAAAAGGATACGACGAGAATGTATACAATAAACCACCAGGGAGATAAAAAGAAATACAAAAAAAACACAACGCCTATAATCTCGGGCTCTGAAACTCATGATAAAAAGTCGTGGCCCACGAATCCCAAACTCCATTGATCTCCCTTTGTGGGATTGATCACTGCCAACGCAAAGGTCACATGACCATCTGCTTAAGAAACAAACTCCGCACAGGATTACTTCTCTTTGCTACACTGCAGTACAGTGATGCACTTAACCAAATGCAAAGGGAGATCACTGCGTAGGAGAATGCTTTGGAAACGAAAATGGCGTTTAAAGATGATGACGACAACCATGAAAATCACCCATTTGTGCTTTGTTTGTGAAAAAAGCGAAATAAAGTTCAATTTTACTGGTCAGAATCAAATACAAGAAGGGATGGCATTTTACTAAAATAACGTCTTTATCAGGTAAAAACTTTAAAAAAAAAACCATCATTTTAATTGTACTTTGAAAATCTTGTGATGGCAGTGATTGATGAAGCATAGCGAGGGGAGATTACTGTGTGGAGTTTGCGAGGTTCCGTCCAAACAGAACGCAACAGTCGATATTTATGTAAAGCTGATTCCCTTATCGGCACAAGTGGGTCAAGTTGTCTTTCGGAAAAAATCTTTCCCGCTTATCACGCTTTAACTCCATTCCTTCATATGTGGGAATATTGGACAAATCCAAAATCATAACGGCAGTATCAACAATAACAATCCATCTGTGAGGTAGAGTAGGTATCAGTTATACCATATAGCTAATTTACAGTGTATGTGGTATTTTGCACATGTATGTATTTGTGGTTTATGCTGTTGCGATATGTATATAGATTGAAAAGCGTTGTGTCTAATGGAGAAATTGCTTGTGACATGTTCATTGTGCAGTTGTGCACTAAAACAGCGACATCTGCAATATATGGACATGCCCATGAATAATGTGTCTACCATTTTAGCATCTTTAGGAATAAAATCAAGCTTTGAAATAACTAAACCTTTAATGTGGCTGCAAGCGATCTTCCTTGCCAAAGAATGAAAACACTGCCGCTCAATAAAATAGCGGTAAAGATGTGTCTTTATCAAATAGCCCACTCCCTAAAGTATAAGGATGTGTAACTTTCGCATTTGAAAGCAACAGTAGAGGATAGCACGTATTACCGAAATGATTGTGACTATAGAAGAATTTGCGTTCTACAAGCAATTTTTCTTTTATTCACTTTGTTTTATTAATACTTTTGTAACAGGTGTAGGCCCTACCCAAGCGTGGTATAACGGAACTAGGGGTAAAGGATTCTATACAATGTATCTAAATGTTGGTCAAATGGGATAAAATCATCAATATCTAGATGTCCAATCATAACAAAACAGAACAAAAAAGAAAAGTGGTAAAAAATATATTTTGATACGAGCAGTTTAACTTAGATTACGTTTTCACGATCACATTCGTGGATTACCCATTGCTAAAATGAAAATCTAAACCATATGGTTTCTAATTTATCTAAGTACGAGAGAACTGTTGCACCATACAATCATTACAGATGACAGATACTAAACAGAGAAAATTGAAAACAATTTAACCTCAACTTTTAACTCCAGATGCATTTATATATAAAAAAAGAATGTTTAATATTAACTTTGAACGCAATACAATATACTGTTTTATTCACAGAAGATTTATTTTGTCCAATAACACACATATTAATTAGCAATTAACAATTATTACAAATTATTAGATTAAGAAGATATATGTCTGCCCAATCATTAACAGCCTTTCTCTGCAGAGGAGGTTAGGGCAGAAAGAGAAAAAAATAGCGACCTAATGTATTCGAATTGATGAAAAGGATTATTAATAAACGAAAATCATAAAAACGTATGATCACTGAAAATGATGTTTAAACCTTATTGATTAAAACCCATTACGTATGTTTATACTCCACCTGCGTTCAATCACGTATTTTGGAGGAGATGGTTATGACGAACTTAACCCTTTCCCAAACAACAAATTTTCGACCCCCAAATTGAAAGAGTTTCCAGACGACATTTCAAAATGTGATGAGATTGGAAAATAATCTTCTGATAGGGCAGAAAACATTGAGGGAAAAGGAAAAAATGCTCGTCACGAGCATTTTCTCCTTTTTCCATAATGTTTTCTTAAACGTCTGCAACAAAGTAGTCAAATGCCGTTATTGTTTTGGAAAAGGTTTTCTTATCGTATTCTAATGAACACTATTCAACCCCTCACTCTAGTTTACCTCGCTTCAGGTCTATTTAACAGGTATCCACGCTTTTCTTTGATATCATGCAGTTTTCATCTAGAATTGAGTTTACCTCAGGGGTTTTGTTTCCTCTTTGGCAAATCCCTCATGATTCCCCCTCCCTAATTACCCAATTTTACTATATAAAATGTGTATTAATGTTTTCCCTCAAAGTGAAAAAAGGCCTGCACATCGATTCATCTGCCCCAGAAGACTTTCGAAAACACTGTGACATAGGGATGAATTGCTCTTACAGATTATTGTTTTACTTTATTTCAACAATTTTTTAAAAGATACTCAGAGTAACAAACAGGTTAAATCATAGGCCAGCTGCCAATTTACTCGTCGGCTGGTTTGGATCTAATCTGTTTGCATAAGCATAAAATCGGTCCCAGCACGCTAAGGTTAAAACGATGAGACAGCTAAAGTTAAGTTATGACAAACGTCATAATGCCGCCCTGGTGATTTTAACATCCTTATCTTAGATCCAATGAGAGTGAACTTGCGAATAAAGTGATGTACGAAGGGAGAACATTCGTTTCATTTTTGGTTACGAAACAAAATGCTCTGGGTTGGTGTCGTTCTATGGGGAATCCAAAACATTTGGATTCAAAATGGTGAGTTCAATTTGTGTTTGCTTGCTTATTTGGTTTTTTATCTTCCTATGTGCAGTTGCTTATTTGGTGTATTTTCGTGTCTGGGTTTGTCTTGTGTGTCAAATTCAAGACCACTATCTTTAAACAAATGCAACCATAAAGTTTAAGACCACTACATATGTTTTGAACAAAATTCTCTCTCAATTCTTAGACAAATAACTTTTTTTTCAAAATTCACTCTCAAATTTAAGGTCATTATCATGAACCAGTTACATTTACAAATCTGAGACATATGTCATTGACCAAATGCAACCAAACATTAAGACCACTTAGTTTAACGAAATACACTCTCAAATCCAAGACCACTACATTTAACCAAATACACTCTCAAATTTAAGACCACTACATTTAACCAAATGCAATCTCAAATTTAAGACCACTACATTTAACCAAATACACTCTCAAATCCAAGACCACTGCATTTAACCAAATACACTCTCAAATCCAAGACCACTACATTTAACCAAATACACTCTCAAATCCAAGACCACTACATTTAACCAAATGCACTCTCAAATTTAAGACCACTACATTTAACCAAATACACTCTCAAATCCAAGACCACTACATTTAACCAAATACACTCTCAAATCCAAGACCACTACATTTAACCTAATACACTCTCAAATCCAAGACCACTACATTTAACCAAATACACTCTCAAATTTAAGACCACTACATTTAACCAAATACACTCTCAAATCCAAGACCACTACATTCAACCAAATACACTCTCAAATCCAAGACCACTACATTTAACCAAATGCAATCTCAAATTTAAGACCACTATCTTTAAACAATTACACTCTCAAATCTAAGAGTACTATTTTTAACCATTTACACTTTCAAACTTTAGAGCACTTTCTTTGACCAAATACAATCTGAAATTCAAGACCACCTTTTATAACTTCCATCTTCAAATGCTTGCTTTGAATGATTGATATTTGTTGTTTAAAAATCTCTTCAGTGTTACAACCCCGTTTTAGAATTACGCTTATAAGTCGTTATAAAGAGGTAGAAAGTCGCTATAACGAGTAAATAAGTCGTTATCACATGTTAAAAGTATGTAACATCATGATATGAAAAGCTCCAACGCACACATGTCATTCTTTACCATCGTAGATTTATGTAAAGTCATGTTAACGAACATTTTCATTTGTTTTTTTACCCTTATAGTGCTGGAACCAACTTTATGCTTATGTAAATAGGTTAGATCACAGGCCGGCCGACAAGTAAATTGGCGGATGGCCTGTGGTCTAACCTGTTTGCTACTCTGAGTACCTTTCCTCATAAAAAAACCCAGACATCAATATTTTTGAAAGCATGCGACACACAAATCTATTTTTAGAAAATAACCCACCACGCATTCTGACAGAGACTCGGTTAGAGTCTCACTATTTTCGGTCTTAGAACACTACCCGGCATTCTAAGGGTTAGGATGAAAAACGATACTCTCGGTGCTTTGATTTCAGTTGCTGCGGTGCGATGTTTTAATTGCAAGGGCTACCCATCACCCTCCGTGTGCCTGGATGTTACCACGTGTCTCCCTGGAGAGGTATGCTTATAAAACTTACATAGGAGATGTTTCGTCTTATTAAAGACTATGCGTTGTTAGCATTTTGAGAATTTATGAGGTTCATGGAACCAGTATACCAAATATTGTTGCTGAGTTTTGTGATTATGCCATTCTAATCGATCTATCAATTTATTTTTTTCAGTGATTAATTATCTTCTTACATAATAAGTTGTGCTGATAAACTCGAGTATTTGCCATCCAATCTGGTCTGGTGGAGTTCGATTCGCATGTTGGCCTTTTTAACAACAAAGCGCAAATTGAAAATGGAGGGTATTATCAAAAGTATAAAGAAAGATTTGGTGCTGCAAAGGAAGGGTGTGTTTCTTGGGTGCTGCAAAGGAAGGGTGTGTTTATTGGGTGCTGGAAGTTGAAAGTTAGAACTCTGGCCCTGGTCATACCAAAGGCTAGTTAACAGTGGTGGTAATGACTGACGTCCCAGGCATTATGGATAAGGAGGATATCAATGCAATAAAAAAGCCAGTTATTTGAAACATAGTGATATTACCGTCAAGGGTCAACCCAATGTATCATTGCGCAATATCCCATAAATGCACAGATCAATAAGTGCATAATGATAGCAATGTCAAGGTCAATTATTTATTATATTGTGTTAACCGAGGAATCATATATATTAGGTATATTTTGGGAGATTTGTTGAATAGAACAAACGAACAGACAGATGTGATAATACACGTCCAAAGAACGAAGTTACACATGTTAACTAACATATTTTAAAGGGTACCAAAAGTGACATATTATGAATCATTTTATTTTCAGAGCTGCTATGTTGAAGAAATCGTCACCACAGCTGGGCGAATCGTCTACGATTCAGGATGTTTCCCGGAAACTGTAAATATATTTTTTTTTACTGTCACCAGTGCCATTTTGAGACCAATAACTAGGTGCCGTATAACATTTGTGATATCCGGCATAGACTAAACACTAACCATATAACACGTATTCCCGTGACGAATTATGAGGTCATAAATAGGTTATGACCTATGACGTCATGTATACATTATTCTTTACTTGTTATTGTCGTTAAAATATTAGTTTTCCGTTTTGTTTTTTTGTGTATATCATTTCCGTTTTATGTTTGTTTATCATAATTCATAAAGGTAACCGGATAAATAGAATAGATAATTGGTGTCTTTGAATAGGATTTGTTATCGGGCTCGACTTCGGATTATTATCCGTTTTACCTTCGGCTCATCGGATAATTTACCTACGCCTTGTCCGATAACATTTCCGATTCACATCAACAATTTATTCACCGATAGAGACGTACACGTAACAACTCGTACCATTTCCCAAGCTCCCAACATCAATTTTTAAAAGAGTAAACGTCCTTGATTACTGCATGTCATGTATTCGTGCCGAATGGGACCAACGAAAGACCGACAGGTTTTCTGTATATTCCCAGAATATGGATTTAAGACGCTCGGATCGGTTCATACGCTTTATACCTTTAACTCTCATATTCGAACACGGTCTCCCGTCGTCCTTTTTTCATTGTTTGAGTTTTGTTTTTCAATCCACTGTTTTCATTTTTCAAAATTCCTTGTAGCGATGCTCGGCCCTTGGAGTCTTAATGGGCAAGAGAAGTTCCGATATAACAACGTGTAAATCCTGTTGTCAAGGAGATCTGTGTAACAACGCTGGCTGTTCTAAACCAGGTAAACATAACCTCCCATGGCAACCACCTGTACTACTAGATTTCGTCTTGGAGTTATTGTACGGTATACTTTGGAATATCTTTTCTTTAAAAAATAATAAAGCAACGCTTTACCCTTTACCAAACGCCAAATTTTCGACTATCCCAAATTGAAAGAGTTAGCAGACGGCATTTTAAATGTGGTGAAATTGAAAAATAATCTACTACAATAGTGTTCGATGTGAATTTCTCAGTTCACGGAAATACCCGAGTAGTTCCGATTTGTCTTATTCTTATAATCAACTTTCTCCTTTCGACAGCTATCCCAAGAGAGCAGCGTGGCCCATACTGCTACTCCTGTGACGCAATGTCTCATCCGGGCGACTGCGATCAGCTGGCCATCTGCCAAAGAGGACAGGTGCGTTATATATCGTATCAAACAACTATTAACTTTTTTAATGCTGGGTAATTTCTAAAAATGTATTTTTTATGTCGCCTGCTTTCTAAAACCGGGCGACTGCGACCAACACGCTTTCTTTCAAAGAAGACAGGTGAGTTATATATCGCTTCAAACAACAATCAACCCTTAGAATGCTTGGTAATTCTCTTAAAATAGATTGTTTGGTTTCTGCTTTCTAAAACTAGGCGACTGCGATCACCTCTCTTTCTGCCAAAGAGGACAGGTGGGTTTTAAATCGCATCCAAGAACAGCCGCCAATTTAATAAAAGATTTCAAATTATTGTGATAAAAATGTAAATTAGCTTATGATGAATGAAATCGAATATTGTCGAATAGCTTTTAATAGTTATAACCTTATTATATGTTTAGTCAAATACCCATTTTGTCCATTTCATAGTTTGAATGAATGCGACCTATGATAAATGAATATTAGTCGGAAAATTGTTTTACCATATTATTAACCAATTATTAACCAATTATGAATTGATATCAAAAAGGCTCGTCAAATGATACTTGTTGGACAGCCATAGAGCAAAAACCATTATTTATTTATTATCTCCCCAGCAATGTGCGATGTACATCCCAGCTGAATACCATTTCCTTTTGATTCCGTTATACAGAGCAGAATGTGTGTCGGCGAATGTAAGTATGAAAATGGTACCATAACAACAACAACGAAAACAACAAACAAGGCACGGTGTAACTTCCGGTCCATCAGTCCATTGATTGATTTAAAAACCCTTTTATGGGATCGATCTCTGCCACCACAAATGTCACATGACCATCTGCTTCGAAACGAAAATGTCGCTTAAAGATGGCGGTGTCCTAAAAGTTATTCATTTGTGCTTTATTTTGTAAATAAACAAACGATATTCGATTTTACTGGTCAGGTATCAACACAAGAAAACATTATTACTAAATTAACTATTATAATCGGTAAATAAAAAACATATCATTTTAATTTCATACAAATCTGATGCAGCGTAGAAAGGGGAGATTACTGTGCGGAGTTTGGATCGATTTGTGCTGGACCTCACTGTTGGACCTTATTGCCTTATTCTACCTCTTAATAAATCCTCGTTCATTCTAACAAGCCCCACAAAACGTTTCTTGTAGAAATACCTCTTAGTCAGCGATACCATTGTTTTACTTATGCGAATGCTCTTTTTTGTAATGAGAAGAGAGAAAAAACTTCCTATCGCCGATCAAAAAGAATTAATCTAAGAGTGATATACAAATAAGCAGAAGACCATTCGTATAGAATTTCACTGCTGTTATACTTCCTCCAATGCTTTACTATCAAGAAAGTCCCAGACGGTGGCTAGAGATCAGTTTGTACAGTCATGGTTTGACCTCCCTGTGTACCTGGGCAAAACTGATGTAAAATCGTTCATGAAGTTAGTGTATGTGTCCGAAACAGATTTGGGTCCACATACTTTCTGATCGAAAGAACATGCCGAAATAAAAGGACCGAAATACCGCATTGCCATTAATTGAAAATTAAGAGCGTCCCTCAGCATATATATCGCGTCCCTTCCTTTCCTTTAAAATTTAGTCGTGTGGCTCATTACCAAACAAAGTCGGTGAATGCCAGGCGACTTGCTGTGACACGGACTTCTGTAACGACGAGTGTTCCAACGTGACCTTTACCACGGCAACGGCGATACCTACAACACAGACGTCAGCTGTTGTTGTTACAACACAAACACCACAACCAACAACAACCACAGCACCAACAACGACACTACCACCACCAACAACAACACAAACAACAACAACTGTTCCAGATACTACGATAGTATCGACAACACCCGGTTAGTACGTTATAAGTTGTCTTTTAATATTTCTGAGACAAATTTTAGACCATAAATAGTATGACTCTAGCCTGGCCCCCTCGATCTGATCTTGAGTTAGCGTTCAGAGGTGAATGGTTTAGACCGAAAAAAGTTGATGGGGCTCATATAGCCCCTAATTCTTAAGTAACCGTTCAAAGGGGAATGGTTTAGATCGAAAAAAGTTGGTGGGGCTCATATAGCCCCTAATTTTTAAGTAACCGTTCAAAGGTGAATGGTTTAGACCGAAAAAAGTTGGGGCTGACATAGCCCCTTGATCTTAATCTAGCGTTTACATGTGAATGGTTTATACCAAAAATAGGTGGGACTCACATAGTCCCTTGATCTTAAGTAAGCGTTCAGAGGTGAATGGTTTAGACCGAAAATAGGTGGGACTCACATAGTCCCTTGTGTTGAGCTAGCGTTTACTGGTGAATGGTTTAGAGCGAAAATAGGTGGGTTCAAATAGTCCCTTGTGTTGAGTTAGCGTTTACAGATGAATGGTTTAGACCGAAAATAGGTGGGACTCACATAGCCCCTTGTGTTAAGTAAGCGTTTACAGGTGAATGGTTTAGAGCGAAACTAAGTGGGTTCACATAGTCCCTTGTGTTGAGTTAGCGTTTACATGTGAATGGTTTAGACCGAAAATAGGTGGGTTCACATAGTCCCTTGTGTTGAGTTAGCGTTTAAAGATGAATGGTTTAGACCGAAAATAGGTGGGTTCACATAGTCCCTTGTGTTGAGTAAGCGTTTAAAGGTGAATGGTTTAGACCGAAAATAGGTGGGTTCACATAGCCCCTCGATCTTAAGTTAACGTTTACAGATGAATGGTTTAGACCGAAAATAGGTGGGACTCACATAGCCCCTTGTCTTGAGTTAGCGTTTAAAGGTGAATGGTTTAGACCGAAAATAGGTGGGTTCACATAGCCCCTCGATCTTAAGTTAGCGTTTACAGATGATTGGTAGGGTTTTTTTTAATAAGTTTGAATATATCTATTTATTTATGTAAGACATACAATTTAACCTTTGTTTTCACAAACAACGTTCGAAATAAAAGACATTTTGTTTAACGCCATAGCAGCCATGATCTTTTACAACCATTGCAATAGCAGTTTCTCGGAACTTTCTATATAATCGATTTACAGCAGTGTTTCGTCAGGTTTTGTTTTGATTTTTTATTCGTGATTGTCTTGAGTGTTTACGAACAAAAATGAATGCGTCTTCTTTTCAGTGTACCGGTGTCGCAGTGGATATGACCTCGTCCCAAACACCCGCCTCTGTATCGCTATTACCGTTAAATCGGAATCGTGGGAGAATGCGAGAGCCGAGTGCCAGCGTGATGGCGGAGATCTACTCGTTTATGAGACGGATCAGGAACGAGATGCGATATACTCCTACATTCCTGACCAACCTCACCACGGTAGGCAATCTGATGATCACAAGTTATTTCCCTTATAATGACATTTTGACTCTCTAATTCAAGAATAATCACGAGTTGTCATCCTTAATATATAAGGCAAATAAAACAATTTGATAGTCACGAGTAATCTCCCTCATTGTGTCAGACTGGTAGAGAGTCTGGTAGTCAAGAGTTATCCCCTTTATAATTTTAAACTGGTAGACAATCAGGTAATCATGAGTTATCACCTATATTCTAACATTCTGAGAGGCAATCTGGTTATCACAATTATCTCCCTTATAATTACAGTCTGAAAGACAAACAGGTTATCACAATTACCTCCCTTATAATTACAGTCTGATAGACAATCTGATTATCGCGAAATATTCCTTATAATTCCAGTCTGATAGACAATCTGATTATCACGAGTTATCTCCCTTATAATAACAGTCTGATAGACAATCTGATTATCACGAGTTATCTCCCTTATAATTACAGTCTGATAGACAATCTGAATATCACAGTTAAAAACCTTATAATTCCAGTCTGATAGACAATCTGATTATCTAAATTGTCTCACTAATAATAGCAGTCTGATTGAAAATCTGATTAACACGAGTTATCTCCCTTTTAATTTCAGTCTGATAGACAATCTCATTATCACGAGTTATCTCCCTTATAATTACAGTCTGATAGACAATCTGATTATCACAGTTATAAACCTTATAATTCCAGTCTGATAGACAATCTGATTATCACGATTTATTTTCGTTATAATTCCAGTCTGATAGACAATCTGATTATAACGAGTTATCTCCCTTAAAATAACAGTCTGATAGACAATCTGAATATCACGAGTTATCTTCCTAATAATTCCAGTCTGAAAGACAATCTGATTATCACGAGTTATCTCCCTTATAATAACAGTCTGAAAGACAATCTGATTATCACGAGTTATCTCCCTTATAATAACAGTCTGATAGACAATCTGATTATCACGAGTTATCTCCCTTATAATAACAGTGTGATAGACAATCTGATTATCACGAGTTATCTTCCTTATAATTCCAGTCTGAAAGACAATCTGATTATCATGAGCTATCTCCCTTATAATTCCAGTCTGATAGACAATCTTATTATCACGAGTTATAAACCTTATAATTCCAGTCTGATAGACAATCTGATTATCTAAATTATCTCACTAATAATAGCAGTCTGATTGAAAATCTGATTAACACGAGTTATCTCCCTTTTAATTTCAGTCTGATAGACAATCTCATTATCACGAGTTATCTCCCTTATAATGACAGTCTGATAGACAATCTAAATATAACAGTTATAAACCTTATAATTCCAGTCTGAAAGACAATCTGATTATCACGAGTTATCTCCCTTATAATTCCAGTCTGATAGACAATCTAATTATCACGAGTTATCTCCCTTATAATTCCAGTCTGAAAGAGAATCTGATTATCACGAGATATCCCCCTTATAATAACAGTCTGAAAGACAGTCTGATTATCACAGTTATTACCCTAAGAATTCCAGTCTGATAGACAATCTAATTATCACAGTTATATCCCTTATAATTCCAGTCTGAAAGACAATCTGATTATCATGAGTTATCTCCCTTAAAAAAACAATCTGAAAGACAATCTGATTATCACAGTTATAACCCTTAGAATTCCAGTCTGAAAGACAATCTAATTGTCACGAGTTATCTTCCTTATAATTCCAGTCTGAAAGACAATCTGATTATTATGAGTTATCTTCCTTATAATAACAGTCTGATAGACAATCTGATTATCATGAGTTATCTTCCTTATAATAACAGTCTGAAAGACAATCTGATTATCACAATTATTTCCATTATAATTCCAGTCTGATAGACAATCTGATTAGCTAAATTATCTCCTATATGATTCCAGTCTGATAGACAATCTGATTATTATGAGCTATCTCCCTTATAATTCCAGTCTGGTAAACAATCTGATTATCACAATTATCTCCTATATGATTCCAGTCTGATAGACAATCTGATTATTACAGTTATCTTCCATATAATTCATGTCTGATAGACAATCTGATTATAACAGTTATCTCGATTATAATTCCAGTCTGATAGACAATCTGATTATCACGAGCTATCTCCCTTATAATTCCAGTCTGATAGACAAACTGAATATAACAGTTATCTCCCTTATAATTCCAGTCTGATAGACAATCTGATTATTACAGTTATCTCCCATATAATTTCAGTCTGATAGACAGTCTGATAATCAAGTGTTATCTCCCATAATATTCCAGTCTGATAGACAGTCTGATTATCACGAGCTATCTCCCTTATAATTCCAGTCTGATAGACAAACTGAATATAACAGTTATCTCCTATATAATTCAAGTCTGATAGACAATCTGATTATAACAGTTATCTCCCTTTTAATTCCAGTCTGATAGACAAACTGAATATAACAGTTATCTCCCTTATAATTGCAGTCTGATAGACAATCTGATTATTACAGTTATCTCCCATATAATTTCAGTCTGATATACAGTCTGATAGTCAAGTGTAATCTCCCATATTATTCCAGTCTGATAGACAATCTGATTATCACGAGTTATCTTCCTTATAATTCAAGTCTGATAGACAATCTGATTAGCTAAATTATCTCCTATATGATATCAGTCTGATAGACAATCTGATTATTATGAGCTATCTCCCTTATAATTCCAGTCTGATAAACAATCTGATTATCACAATTATCTCCTATATGATTCCAGTCTGATAGACAATCTGATTATTACAGTTATCTTCCATATAATTCATGTCTGATAGACAGTTTGATTATAACAGTTATCTCCCTTATAATTCCAGTCTGATAGACAATCTGATTATAACAGTTATCTCGATTATAATTCCAGTCTGATAGACAATCTGATTATCACGAGCTATCTCCCTTATAATTCCAGTCTGATAGACAAACTGAATATAACAGTTATCTCCTATATAATTCAAGTCTGATAGACAATCTGATTATAACAGTTATCTCCCTTATAATTCCAGTCTGATAGACAAACTGAATATAACAGCTATCTCCCTTATAATTGCAGTCTGATAGACAATCTGATTATTACAGTTATCTCCCATATAATTTCAGTCTGATAGACAGTCTGATAATCAAGTGTTATCTCCCATATTATTCCAGTCTGATAGACAGTCTGATTATCACGAGCTATCTCCCTTATAATTCCAGTCTGATAGACAAACTGAATATAACAGTTATCTCCTATATAATTCAAGTCTGATAGACAATCTGATTATAACAGTTACCTCCCTTATAATTCCAGTCTGATAGACAAACTGAATATAACAGTTATCTCCCTTATAATTGCAGTCTGATAGACAATCTGATTATTACAGTTATCTCCCATATAATTTCAGTCTGATAGACAGTCTGATAATCAAGTGTTATCTCCCATATTATTCCAGTCTGATAGACAATCTGATTATCACGAGTTATCTTCCTTATAATTCAAGTCTGATAGACAATCTGATTACCACGAGTTATCTTCCTTATAATTACAGTATGATAGACAATCTGATTATCACGAGTTATCTCCCTTATAATTACAGTCTGATAGACAATCTGATTATCACGAGTTATCTCACTTATAATAACAGTCTGATAGACAATCTGATTATCACGAGTTATCTTCCTTTTAATTACAGTCTGAAAGACAATCTGATTATCACAGTTATAAACCTTATATTTCCAGTCTGATAGACAATCTTATTATCTAAATTGTCTCAGTAATAATAAGAGTCTGATAGACAATCTGATTATTACAGTTATCTCCCACATAATTCCAGTCTGATAGGCAATCTGATTATCACAATTATCTTCCATATAATTCAAGTCTGATAGACAATCTGATTATCACGAGTTATCTCCCTTATAATTACAGTCTGATAGACAATCTTATCAGCACAAGTTATCTTCCTTTTAATTACAGTCTGAAAGACAATCTGATTATCACAGGTATAAACATTATAATTCCAGTCTGATAGACAATCTTATTATCTAAATTGTCTCACTTATAATAACAGTCTGATAGACAATCTGATTATTAAAGTTATCTCCCACATAATTCCAGTCTGATAGACAATCTGATTATCACAATTATCTTCCATATAATTCAAGTCTGATAGACAATCTGATTATTACAGTTATCTCCCATATAATTCCAGTCTGATAGACAAACTGAATATAACATTTATCTCCCTTATAATTCAAGTCTATTAGACTATCTGATTATAACAGTTATCTCCCTTATAATTCCAGTCTGATAGACAATCTGGTTATCACAGTTATCTCCCTTATAATTCCAGTCTGAAAGACAATCTGATTATCACAATTATTTCCATTATAATTCCAGTCTGATAGACAATCTGATTAGCTAAATTATCTCCTATATGATTCCAGTCTGATAGACAATCTGATTATTATGAGCTATCTCCCTTATAATTCCAGTCTGATAAACAATCTGATTATCACAATGATCTCCTATATGATTCCAGTCTGATAGACAATCTGATTATTACAGTTATCTTCCATATAATTCATGTCTGATAGACAATTTGATTATAACAGTTATCTCCCTTATAATTCCAGTCTGATAGACAATCTGATTATAAATGTTATCTCGATTATAATTCCAGTCTGATAGACAGTCTGCTTATCACGAGCTATCTCCCTTATAATTCCAGTCTGATAGACAAACTGAATATAACAGTTATCTCCTATATAATTCAAATCTGATAGACAATCTGATTATAACAGTTATCTCCCTTATAATTCCAGTCTGATAGACAAACTGAATATAACAATTATCTCCCTTATAATTACAGTATGATAGACAATCTGATTATTACAGTTATCTCCCTTATAATTTCAGTCTGATAGACAGTCTGATAATCAAGTGTTATCTCCCATATTATTCCAGTCTGATAGACAATCTGATTATCACGAGTTATCTTCCTTATAATTCAAGTCTGATAGACAATCTGATTACCACGAGTTATCTTCCTTATAATTACAGTATGATAGACAATCTGATTATCACGAGTTATCTCCCTTATAATTACAGTCTGATAGACAATCTGATTATCACGAGTTATCTCACTTATAATAACAGTCTGATAGACAATCTGATTATCACGAGTTATCTTCCTTTTTATTACAGTCTGAAAGACAATCTGATTATCACAGTTATAAACCTTATATTTCCAGTCTGATAGACAATCTTATTATCTAAATTGTCTCACTAATAAAAAGAGTCTGATAGACAATCTGATTATTACAGTTATCTCCCACATAATTCAAGTCTGATAGGCAATCTGATTATCACAATTATCTTCCATATAATTCAAGTCTGATAGACAATCTGATTATCATGAGTTATCTCCCTTATAATTACAGTCTGATAGACAATCTTATCAGCACGAGTTATCTTCCTTTTAATTACAGTCTGAAAGACAATCTGATTATCACAGGTATAAACCTTATAATTCCAGTTTGATAGACAATCTTATTATCTAAATTGTCTCACTTATAATAACAGTCTGATAGACAATCTGATTATTAAAGTTATCTCCCACATAATTCCAGTCTGATAGACAATCTGATTATCACAATTATCTTCCATATAATTCAAGTCTGATAGACAATCTGATTATAACAGTTATCTCCCATATAATTCCAGTCTGATAGACAAACTGAATTTAACATTTATCTCCCTTATAATTCAAGTCTATTAGACTATCTGATTATGACAATTATCTCCCTTATAATTCCAGTCTAATAGACAATCTGATTATCACAGTTATCTCCCTTATAATTCCAGTCTGATAGATAATCTGATGATCACGAGCTATCTCCTTTATAATTCAAGTCTGATAGACAAACTGAATATAACAGTTATCTCTCTTATAATTCAAGTCTATTAGACTATCTGATTATAACAGTTATCTCCCTTATATTTCCAGTCTGATAGACAATCTGATTATATCAGTTATCTCCTTTACAATTAAAGTCTGATAGACAATCTGATTATTACAGTTATCTCCCTTATTATTCCAGTTTGATAGACAAATTGATTATCACGAGTTATCTCCCTTATAATCAAAGTCTGATAGATAATCTGATTATCACAATTATTTCCATCATAATTCAAGTCTGATAGACAATCTGATTATTACAGTTATCTCCCTTATAATTCCAGTCTGATAGACAATCTGATTATCACGAGCTATCTCCCTTATAATTCAAGTCTGATAGACGAAATGAATATAACAGTTATCTCTCTTATAATTCAAGTCTATTAGACTATCTGATTATAACAGTTATTTCCCTTATAATTCAAGTCTTATAGACAATCTGATTATCACAGTTATCTCCCTTAAAATTCCCACTGATAGCGATCATCACGAGCTATCTCCCTTATAATTACAGTCTGATAGACAATCTGATTACTACAGTTATCTCCCATATAATTCCAGTCTGATAGACAGTCTGGTAATCAAATGTTATCTCCCATATAATTCCAGTCTGATAGACAATCTGATTATCACGAGTTATCTCCCTTATAATTACAGTCTGATAGACAATCTGATTATCACAGTTATCTCCCTTAAAATTCCCACTGATAGCGATCATCACGAGCTATCTCCCTTATAATTACAGTCTGATAGACAATCTGATTATTACAGTTATCTCCCATATAATTCCAGTCTGATAGACAGTCTGGTAATCAAATGTTATCTCCCATATAATTCCAGTCTGATAGACAATCTGATTATCACGAGTTATCTCCCTTATAATTACAGTCTGATAGACAATCTGATTATCACAGTTATCTCCCTTATAATGACAGTCTGATAGACAATCTGATTATCACGAGTTATCTTCCTTATAATTACAGTCTGAAAGACAATCTGATTATCACAGTTATAACCCTTAAATTTCCAGTCTGATAGACAATCTAATTATCTAAATTGTCTCACTTATAACAACAGTCTGATTGACAATCTGATTATCACGAGCTATCTCCCTTATAATTCATGTCTGATAGACAATCTGATTATCACAATTATCTCCCATATAATTCATATCTGATAGACAATCTGATTGTTACAGTTATCTCCCATATAATTCCAGTCTGATAGACAATCTGATTATCACAATTATCTCCCCTATAATTCAAGTCTGATAGACAATCTGATTATTACAGTCATCTCCCTAACAATTCAAGTCTAGTAGACAATCTGATTATAAGAGTTATAACCCTAATAACTCCAGTCTGATAGACAATCTGATTATAACAGTTATCTCCCTTATAATTCCAGTCTGATAGACAATCTGATTATCTTGAGTTATCTTCCTTATGATAACAGTCTGATATACAATCTGATTATTACAGTTATCTCCCATATAATAACAGTCTGAAAGACAATCTGATTATCACAAGTTGTCTCCCTTATAATAACAGTCTGATAGACAATCTGATTATCACGTGTTATCTTCCTTATAATTACAGTCTGAAAGACAATCTGATTATCACAGTTATAACCCTTAGAATTCCAGTCTGATAGACAATCTAATTATCACGAGTTATCTTCCTTATAATTCCAGTCTGAAAGACAATCTGATTATCATGAGGTATCTCCCTTATGATAACAGTCTGATAGACAATCTGATTATCACGAGTTATCTCCCTTATAATTCCAGTCTGAAAGACAATCTGATTATCATGAGTTGTCTTCCTTATAATTCCAGTCTGAAAGACAATCTGATTATCATGAGTTATCTTCCTTATAATTACAGTCTGATAGACAATATGATTATCATGAGGTATCTCCCTTATAATAACAGTCTGATAGACAATATGATTTTCATGAGTTATCTCCCTTATAATTCCAGTCTGATAGACAATCTAATTATCACGAGTTATCTCCCTTATAATTCCAGTCTGATAGACAATCTGATTATCATGAGGTATCTCCCTTATAATAACAGTCTGATAGACAATCTGATTATCATGAGTTATCCCCCTTATAATAACAGTCTGATAGACAATCTGATTATCATGAGTTGTCTTCCTTATAATTCCAGTCTGAAAGGCAATCTGATTATCACAAGTTATCTCCCTTATAATTCCAGTCTGATAGACAATATGATTTTCATGAGTTATCTCCCTTATAAATCCAGTCTGATAGACAATCTGATTATTACAGTTATAACCCTAATAATTAAAGTCTGATAGACAATCTGATTATCACAGTTATAACCCTAATAATTCCAGTCTGAAAGACAATCTGATTATCACAGTTATAACCCTAATAATTCCAGTCTGAAAGACAATCTGATTATCATGAGGTATCTCCCTTATAATTACAGTCTGAAAGACAATCTGATTATCACAGTTATAACCCTTATAATTACAGTCTGAAAGACAATCTGATTATCACAGTTATAACCGTAATAATTCCAGTCTGATAGACAATCTGATTATCATGAGTTATTTTCCTTATAATAACAGTCTGATAGACAATCTAATTATCATGAGGTATCTCCCTTATAATAACAGTCTGAAAGACAATCTGATTATCATGAGTTATTTTCCTTATAATTCCAGTCTGATAGACAATCTGATTATCACGAGTTATCTCCCTTATAATAACAGTCTGAAAGACAATCTGATTATCACGAGTTATCTCCCTTATAATTCCAGTCTGATAGACAATCTGATTATCACGAGTTATCTCCCTTATAATAACAGTCTGATAGACAATCTGATTATCACGAGTGATCCCCCTTATAATTACAGTCTGATAGACAATCTGATTATCACGAGTTGTCTCCCTTATAATAACAGTCTGATAGACAATCTGATTATCACGAGTGATCCCCCTTATAATTACAGTCTGATAGACAGTCTGGTTATCATGAGGTATCTCCCTTATAATAACAGTCTGAAAGACAATCTGATTATCATGAGTTATTTTCCTTATAATTCCAGTCTGAAAGACAATCTAATTATCATGAGCTATCTCCCTTATAATTACAGTATGATAGACAATCTGATTATTACAAGTTGTCTCCCTTATAATAACAGTCTGATAGACAGTCTGATTATCACGAGTTGTCTCCCTTATAATAACAGTCTGATAGACAATCTGATTATCACGAATTATCCCCCTTATAATTACAGTCTGATAGACAATCTGATTATCATGAGGTATCTCCCTTATAATTCCAGTCTGAAAGACAATCTGATTATCATGAGTTATCTTCCTTATAATTCCAGTCTGAAAGACAATCTGATTATCACGAGTTATCTCCCTTATAATTCCAGTCTGATAGACAATCTAATTATCACGAGTTATCTCCCTTATGATTACAGTCTGATAGACAATCTAATTATCACGAGTTATCCTCTTATAATTCCAGTCTGAAAGACAATCTGATTATCACAGTTATAACCCTTATAATTCCAGTCTGATACACAATCTAATTATCTAAATTGTCTCACTAATAATAACAGTCTAATTGACAATCTGATTATCACGAGCTATCTCCCTTATAATTCTTGTCTGATAGACAATCTGATTATCACAATTATCTCCCATATAATTCAAATCTGATAGACAATCTGATCATTACAGTCATCTCCCTTACAATTCAAGTCTGATAGACAATCTACTTATAACAGTTATCTCCCTTATAATTCCAGTCTGATAGACAATCTGATTATCACGAGCTATCTCCCTTATAATTCCAGTCTGATAGACAATCTACTTATAACAGTTATCTCGATTATAATTCCAGTCTGATAGACAATCTGATTATCACGAGCTATCTCCCTTATAATCAAAGTCTGATAGACAAACTGAATATAACAGTTATCTCCCTTATAATTCAAGTCTGATAGACAATCTGATTATCACGAGCTATCTCCCTTATAATCAAAGTCTGATAGACAATCTGATTATTTCAGTTATCTCCCTTATAATTCCAGTCTGATAGACAATCTGATTATCAAGAGCTATCTCCCTTATAATTCAAGTCTGATAGACAATCTGATTATTACAGTTATATCCCTTATAATCAAAGTCTGATAGACAATCTGATTATTTCAGTTATCTCCCTTATAATTCAAGTCTGATAGACAATCTGATTATCAAGAGCTATCTCCCTTATAATTCAAGTCTGATAGACAATCTGATTATCACGAGCTATCTCCCTTATAATTCAAGTCTGATAGACAATCTGATTATTATTACAGTTATCTCCCTTATAATTCCAGTCTGATAGACAATCTAATTATCACGAGTTATCTCCCTTATAATTCCAGTCTGATAGACACTCTGATTATCACGAGCTATCTCCCTTATAATTAAAGTCTGATAGACAATCTGATTATCACAATCATTTGCGTTATAATTCCAGTCTGATAGACAATCTGATTAGCTAAATTATCTCCCTTATAATTCCAGTCTGATAGACAATCTGATTATCACGAGTTATCTTCCTTATAATTACAGTCTGATAGACAATCTGATAGTCACGAGTTATTTCCCTTTTAAACATTATCTGATATACAATCTGATTATCAAGAATTATCTCCCTTATAATATCAGTCTATTAGACAATCTGATAATCACAATTTATTTCCTTTTTAAATATTGTCTTATAATGACAGTCCGTTAGACAATCTGATAATCACAAGTTATCTCCCTTATAAGGCCAGACTGATAAAAAAAATTGTTATTAAAGAAAATATTTCCCTTATAACATCAGTCTGATAGACAATACCATAAAATGCTGTTTGTGATTTGACGCCATTTCAAACAGTGTTTCGTTTAAATCAATACGATTCCCGACATAGAATCGGTACTTCCCTGTGAAATCTCGTGCTGGTTTTCCTATTGGAATTATCTCTCTAATACAAAGAGTACATTCAAGGCATAGCATTTCTAAAAAATCCATGTGAACGGATCTTTATTAGGTATTTACTTTACTATCGGGATATAGATGATAATATTTGATAAAGACATAAAATTGATATTCTGGTCTTTAATCGAACGGCCCTTTGTAAGAACTGTCAGTATGCAATTGTCTTGTTTTTGTTGTTCTGTGTATCTATTTGTATTTGTATCCAATATGAAAAAATCAACATGGTTCTGTATGGTTATGTCGAATAGCATACATGTATGTGCACAAGTCAAGTGTAACGAACCGAGCAATTGAACCTCTCAAAGACCAAACACATCCGATCAGTGAAAAACACTGTCGTTCACTGAGCGGTTGTGTTGTCTCTATATAAACCAGCATGTTCTCTCAAACAATGAAATAGGTTCCTAATTTGCATAAACGTTCAACGAACGTTACATAACTCCCACTTCCGAGAAGACTCGTCCCGAGTCTTGGCCCTTGGGAAACACGTGGGGAAGGCAACTCCGATAGAAGGAGAGGTTTTAATCCCACCACTGCCACCAATGTAACGAACAGAGCAAATGAACCTCTCAAAGACCAAACACATCCGATCAGTGAAAAACACTGTTGTACGCTGAGCGGTTGTGTTGTCTCTATATATACCAGCATGTTCTCTACAACAATGCATTAGCTTCTTAATTTGCATAAACGTTCAACGAATGTTACATAAGGTTGAGACGAGTTTTTAGTAGGCCTTTTTCTTTCTTTTATCTAAAAATCAAATCAGATTGGACAACGACCATTTGTTGCAGGCGATGCGTTTTGGATTGGGATTCACGACGCAGACGTTAACGACCACTTCCGGTTTGTAAATGGCGCCGAAATTTCGAACGCGATGTGGGTTCACAACCAGCCGGACGGGGGTGACGAGAACTGTGTTAGAGCGGTGTACGGTGAACACATGCGATGGGCGGACCATGGGTGTAGAATAAACCACGACTTCATCTGTCAGACTGACACTTGTGACGGAACGTGCACCGATAACATGCAGACGACAACGCCCCCTTCAACAACAAACGGAGGTTAAGGGGAATAACACAATCTCAATACAGAGTTATCGTTCCTTTTTTTCTGTTTAAGCTAGCTTTGATTCGCAAGACAGTCATATATAAACTTACGACATATGCATAGAGGAAAAATGGTTGGTGTTGTGAATCGGAAATGTTATCAGGCAATGCGTAGGAATATTATCCGGTGTGCCGAGGGCGTATTGGAAATAATCCGAAGTCGAGCCCGATAACCTTTCCTATTCAAAGGCACAAACCATCCATTTTTTCTATTCGGTAACCTTTATGGATTCAAATAAACAAATAAACAAACAAGAAATGAAAATAAAACACGAAAAAAATGAAACTACAGAAAACAATACTGACAATTGCGGGCAGCGATCACGTGATCTAGTGACGGATATCAAAACGTTCATTAACATTTCTTTTATACTGCATTTTGCATTGCAATCACTAACCTTATAGTTTCTATCCCGTCCGAAATTGTATCTGACGAACCAGGCTTCCAAAAGACCAATATACGGACAACTGCATATTTCTTAATGACACACTTGAAGTCATACCACCCCCACACGATAGACAAATCTTATTGTATCACATCTTGTATGATAACACGAGGTTCAATATAAGACTTTAGTAAGTCCTTCACAATCATAAAGCACTTACTAAAGTCTTGCAGTGTACACCCGAGGGGGGGGGGGGCTTGGGGGGACAGTTTGGTCCAGGGGTAGAGTATCGACATTGTGATCCCGTAACAAGCGGAATCTGCCATCCGACATTTCATTCATCTTCTTAATCTTCTTCTTCCATTAATGTACCTGGCCCACTCCGTGGCATTTTTGTAGATGAAAGTGCTTTACAGGGTCATGGTGAGGCGCAAACAGGTGCAGGCTAAAATTAAAACTATGTACATGGATATGAATCTATTGCTGCTTCACCAGGCTCTTCGTGAAGGCCTCCGGTGTGGCTGCTGAGGCGAGGTGCGCTACAAACTGATTCCAAAGTCGTATGGTCATTAACCCACGTTTGGGGCAAGTACTGCTTATGTACCAAAGAAGCAGAATGAAGAGTGATTAATCTAAGTTTTATCAACTTGTTTCACAATCGATGAAGAATCAATAATCTTGAACAAAACAAAACTTTCTTTCGCTTCTTGTTTACAGGCTTTTGTACGTATTGCCATCAAATCCCGGAAACTTTTGAACTGAACTTAACTTTCTGTCGATTCTTGTTTACAGGCTTTGGTACGCATTACCATCAAATCCCGGAAACTTTTGGACTGAACTTAACTTTCTGTCGCTTCTTGTTTACCGGCTGCGATACCATGACCATCACGTCCCGGACACTATTGAACTGAACTAAACTTTCTTTCGCTTCTTGTTTACAGGCTTTTGTACGCATTGCCATCACGTCCCGGACACTATTGAACTGAACTTAACTTTCTGTCGCTTCTTGTTTACAGGCTGCAATACCATGACCATCACGTCCCGAACACTATTGAACTGAACTTAACTTTCTGTCGCTTCTTGTTTACAGGCTGCGATACGTATGACCATTACGTCCCGGAAACTATTGAACTAAACTAAACTTTCTTTCGTTTTTTGTTTACAGGCTGCGATACGCATTACCATCACGTCCCGGACACTATTAAACTGAACTTTACTTTCTGTCGCTTCTTGTTTATTGAACTGAACTAAACTTTCTTTCGTTTCTTGTTTATTGAACTGAATTCATCTTTCTGTCACTTCTTGTTTACAGGCTGCGGTACGGTACGCATTACCTTAACGCCCAAAAACTATTGAACTGATCTAAACCTTCATTCGCTTCTTGTTTACAGGCTGCGGTACGCATTACCATAACGCCCAAAAAACTATTGAACTGAACTTAACCTTCTTCACTTCTTGTTTACAGGCTGCAGTACGCATTACCATCACGTCCCGGGGACCGAGCTTTGTATTTCCATCCGGGAAACGGATCGAACGTGGGGTGACGCTAGGGCGAACTGTGTACACGATGGTGGAGACCTTATTGTGTACAAAACAGACCACGATCGACACCGACTCGCCGATTACATACGCAGCGTCAACGACCATCATCACGGTAAGACATTAACGCTACCAAACAAGAACAACACTTAACCGCATTGTTGCAGACGACTTTGTAAAACATTGTGGGAAAAGGAGAAATTGCTCGTAACAATGTTTTCTGCCCTATCAGAGATTATTTTCCAATGTCATTACAATTTGAAATGTCGTCTGCAAACTCTTTGAATTTGGAACAGTCGAAAAATTTGTGTTTGTAAAGGGTTAACGCGCCTACCATTTTGTTTTTTCTAACGTTGAACATAAAAGACCACCCTAAAACATTGAGGTTTGTTGGGTGAAATCTAGTGATGAAAGAAAAAGGCGCCATAAAATATTGTGGTTGCTTAGAAATTTGTAATGTTAAAAGTAAAAGAGCACCCTAAAATATTGGTAAAGGAAATTTGTAATATTGGGTGTAGAAGAGCACCCTAAGATAATTGGTTTGTTTAGAAATGTGTAATGTTGAACGTAGAAGAGCACCCTTAAATATTGGTAAAGGAAATTTGTAATATTGGGTGAAGAAGAGCACCGTAAGATAATTTGTTTGTTTAGAAATTTGTAATGTTGAATGTAGAAGAAAACCCTAAAATATTGGTTAAGGAAATTTGTAATGTTGAACGTAGAAGAAAACCCTAAAATATTGGTAAAAGAAATTTGTAATGTTGAACGTAGAAATAAAACCTAAAATATTGGTAAAAGACATTTGTAATGTTGAACGTAGAAGAAAACCCTAAAATATTGTGAAAATAAATTGTAATGTTGAACGTAGAAAAAAAACCTAAAATATTGGTAAAAGACATTTGTTATGTTGAATGTAGAAGAAAACCCTAAAGTATTGGTAAAAGAAATTTTTAAATGTTGAACGTTAAAGAACACCCTAAAATATTAGTAAAAGAAATTTGTAATGTTTAACGTTAAAGAACACCCTAAAATATTGGTAAAAGTAATTTGTAATGTTGATTTTACTAGAGCACTCTAAAATATTTGTAAAAAAGTAATATTGGAGGTAGAAGAGCATCCTTAAATATTGGTAAAAGAAATGTGTAATGTTGAACGTAGAGGACCCTAAAATATTGAGTTTGTTTAGAAACTTGTACGTAGAACGTAGAAGAGCACTCTAAAATATTGTTTGTTAAGCTCATTCTAATGTTTCTGATGTAGAAAACACCCTAAAATGTTGGAGTTTGTTTGACTGTTTTTAATGTTTCTGATGCAGAAGACCTACTTAAATCTTGGGAGTTTGTTTGGCTCACTCGAATGTTTCTGATGCAGAAAACACCCTAAAATGTTGAAGTTTGACCATCTTTAATATTTCTGATGTAGAAGACCCGCTAAAATCATGGAGTTTGTTTGGCTCACTCGAATGTTTCTGATGCAGAAAACACCCTAAAATGTTGAAGTTTGTTTGACCATCTTTAATATTTCTGATGTAGAAGACCCGCTAAAATCTTGGAGTTTGTTTGGCTCACTCGAATGTTTCTGATGCAGAAGACACCCTAAAATGTTGAAGTTTGTTTGACCATTTTTAATATTTCTGATGTAGAATACACACTAAAATGTAGAAGACCCGCGAAAATCTTGGAGTTTGTTTGGCTATTTCTAATACTTCTGATGTAGAATACACCCTAAAATGTTGGAGTTTGTTTGGCTCATTCGAATGTTTCTGATGTAGAGACCCGCTAGTATATCGGATTCTTTGGCGGTGCTGAATCATCGGTACTTTGCTTACATAAGCTTTGGTTCTCTTACAGGAGAATACTGGATTGGTTTGGTCGACGACGGCCACTATCACAACCGTTTCGAGTTTGTCAATGGCGATTCCATGTCCCACACCATGTGGGGGACGAGTCAGCCTGACTACGGAAATCAACACTGCGTCAGGGCCTATGTGCATCAAAACATGCGCTGGGGGGACCGGACATGTGCTACTAAGTTCGGATACATTTGTCAAAAGGCAAGAACCCATTAAATGATCATATGGTTTGACATTATTTCATCATCAGTTTTAAAAAGGACCGGCCCATTCTGACACGCGGGCGACCTAAACCTTTCCCAAACAAAAACGACATTTGACCAGTTTGTTGGAGGCGACTCTGGAAAAAAATGTGGGAAAAGGAGAAATTGCTTTTATTGAGCAATTTTTCCTTTTCCCACAAATTGTATTTGCTCTTTTGAAGAATATTTTTCAATTTCATGACATTTTGAAATGTCGTCTGCAAACTCTTTCAATTTCGGACAGTCGAAATTAACGTTTGAGAAAGGTTTAAACAAATTTCTTCTGTTGTAATTAATTTGGAGGGTTTTTTTTCCATACAGATTTCAAAACAAAATTTAGATTTCTATTAACACATATACAGCATATAGGTTCATAACCATGTATTAACATGTTAAACAAGTATATACAAAGACCTAATAAACATGTTTAATGGGTATTTTGTAAATATGAGTAAAATATGTTCTTGTGTGATATTGATATAAATCGCCGAAAGAAACAGAAAAAAGCAAGTAGACTCATCAGATGGTAGAGAACACGTACTTAAAACTGAATGTAAGATTAAATCTTCATGACAATACATCCTATTCAAGGGTCTACGTCAACAGTAACGACAGACCCCTGTACCCCGTGCGCTGTGAAATACACCTCGGATATAAGTGTAGGGTTACAATTTTTCGGGTAAATCGGCATCCGCCAATTAACCCCTTTTCTAAGCGTGCAAGATAAGAAGTTCAATGTGTATGGAAGAGTTGGGCATCCTTTTAAGTAATCTTTGTATCAGTAACCCATACCAAATGGCAAAATTGTTGTTGTGACATGTTAAGTTGTTTCCTCAATCAAATTTAAAGACTTTTTATATTTCACATTTAAGATATATTTTTAAACACGAAAGTGAAGTGACGTCATTCCACTGGGAACCGATATGGCGTCATCCCTATTATTTCAGAGGTGTTTTCATTGGATAAACCCGATGTATTCAGATTGCCCTGTACTACCACGCATCACAACGCGATATGGTTTTTTGTGTACCTACGCACCGCATCACAGTAGAAACATACGCAAAGAAATATTTTTTAGGTATAACTCCATGAATTGATTTTGACGTACAATAACTACAAAACAGGTTAAATTAACATTTGAATCAATACCAAGCTAGCAAATAGAAAAATGTACAAGATTTTTCTTGTAGAACGATATCTGTGTTAATGCGCACCTGTCCGTTTGAGTGCCAGTTTGCGACGTCACGTCACAACAACAACGTCTCTGTTTATGAAGTGATTTACCCATAATCCTTTAAACCTTTACCAAATGCCAAATGTTCAACTGTCCTAAATTGAAAGAGTTTCCAGACATTTCAAAATGTGATGAAATTTAAAAATAATCTTATAATAGGGCAGAAAACATTGTGGGAAAACGAGAAATTGCTCGTTAAGCAATATCTCCCTTTCCCAGAATGTGTTCCAGAGTCAACTGCAACATACTGGTCAATTGTCGTTATTGTTTGGTAATGGGTGTAGCATAGTACACAGTTTAGTGCAAAGCCCACCTGTTGAACACAATGATAACAATACGACAAGTCTGTTGTCAGACCGACAAGTCTGTTATCAGACCGACAAGTCCGTTATCAAACCGGGCAAAGTGTTCAAGAAGGTACAGACAGCCTCATCATACACATCGTTATAAATTGACCAACCGATCGAGGAGGGGCTCTGCCTCTCAACCATTATCCTTAACAAAACTATTCTATTTTCATTCTTTACAAATAATAATAGACCGATGGTCGTCTGAAGCAAATGAGTCCAAACCCATCTATATTAGTAGCACGTGCTCGCAAAAACCCATGTCAACTTTTAGGTGATGCATGGACAATTATAGAAAAGATATTCATGCAGGAGTTTTGGTCTCTCAACCAGTGTCCTCAACAAAACTATTTTATTTCCATTCTCTAAAACAAATAATAATATAGACAGATGGTCGTCTGTAGCAAATGAGTCTAAACTTATCTGTATTACAGTATTAGTAACAAGTGCTCGCAGAAACCCATGTCAACTTTTAGGAGGTGCATGAACATTTCTGGTTTAGCTATTGATGTGGGAGTTTTAGTTTCTTAGAATGGTCCTATATATTCAATAGTCAGTATATTTTCTTTCTAAGCCATTACATGGCAGTGTTATGCAGACGACTTTAGAGAAGTTTTGTAGACATACGAAAACCCTCGAGTTCTGCTGTTGTTAAATGTAAATGGCTTGAAAAAGTATTTTGGAAAAAGGAATAATTGCTTGTGACAAGCAATTTCTCCTTTTGCCAAAATGCTTTTCTGAAAGTCGTCTGCTACAATACGCAAAAATGTGGCGTTATGTAGTAATGGTGATAAGACGTCGACTGACCAGTGTCTGGCCCAAGCACCACTGAGACCCAATGATAGAATTCCTACAATTGACCCAATGGGCAATGCATGGTTCTCTTTAAAAGGAAAACAGTAGCCATTATGGACAATGTCATAAAATAGGAAAGGGAGGATATAATCAAGAATTTTTATTCAAAAACACATGTATATGTACATGTACAAACGTGTATATGTTCTTAAACAAAGAAAATAGCACTGATGAATATTCCGTCAATCACAAGCAGTATGATCATTGATAGTATATTCCTTTGTTTAGTGTTTATCGTCATATCAACAATTTTCAGTTATGTAACTGCTTTCCTGGATCCACTAGTACTAGGCTAGGGCTCTGAAGTGTCTTGCCAAAGGTCACCCCTACGAAACCTGAATTGTCGGAGGGGCTCGAACCCCTGATTTCCAAGTCCGCCATCTTAACCACTAGGTCATGCAGGACCCTATGCATAGCATTGGATATGCCTCGAGCGAGGATTAAACCCAAGAGACTGTTTATCTGATCCTTCACACTTATCACTACATCACATGTCCATGCTTGAGAAATTGCAGACACTCCTTTTACGGTAACTTATACTAAGACTTCTGAGTAAATTGAGAAACTTAATTTAGAATCAGATCAAGAAAACCAGTAAATGAATTTCATCCAAGAGGAATCATTATTAGAACGAAGTTGTCAAGTGGCAATAGTGACAGGATACATTGAAACTAATGATACATTGTAATTAAACTAATTAACTTGATACATTGAAATTGACTCTATGCCATCTGCATACGACATTTTTTCACGTGAAACAGACAACTTTAGTAAAGCTTTGTAAACATGTGAAAAACCATTCAGTTCTGCTGTTGTGATGTTGTTGGGTCGAAAATGCATTATGGCAAAAGGAGAAATTGTGTGTGTGTGACATGCAATTTCACCTTATGTCACAGTGGTTTTTTTACAGTCACAAGCTGCAAATTGCAAAATGTGGTGTTAGGTGGAAATGTGTTAACTAGATCTTCAGCATATGCAGGGTTACCCTAATGAACAACTAATGAGGCCAGAAAAAAGGTCCACACAGTCTTCCCAATGTACAGGAACACTTAAATATGTACAAATCTGCAGTACAGAAGCATAATGCCAATCTGTTTCTTTTCAAAAGCTATACAGTTGTTGGTACTCACAAAATAGAGTTTACCATAATACGACCTTTGAAATTCTGCTTGCACTCAACTCCAAAATACCTGATCTGTTTCCAACAATCATGTCTTAACACATCCCTTTCCAAGTCGGCCTGTTAGCCTAGAATGCCATCTGCGATTCCTTACACATCCCTACTAGTCCTATCAATATTAACCCTTACCAAGCATCAAATTTCAGACCGTCCCAAATTGAAAGTGTTTGCAGACGGAATTTCAAAATGTGATGAAATTGGAAAACTATCTTCTGATAGGGCAGAAAACATTGTGGGAAAAGGAGAAATTGCTCGTTACGAGCAATTACTCCTTTTCCCACAATGTTTTCCAGAGTCATCTTCAACAAAATGGTGAAATGTCGTTACTGTTTCGTAAAGGGTTAAAGTTGAGAAAGTCATCAGTGAATCCTTGTCAGTTCCTCAACCATTTTAACCAGGTCATCAACGTTGGCGTCTCTCTTCATGCCACTTCCATCGTCAATCTGATATAGAACATACAGACATAGACTTACAATGTACAGATGAGCCCAGAGGTTTCCTGTTGAAACGGCCAAAAACCCAGTTCCCTCTGAGGGTTAAACATTATAATGTTTCAACTGTACTGTCTGTTTTTGGAGTACTTTATAAACATAGACCTCTTTAACTTTTAAAAGCATCTGTGGGAAGATAACTTATCAAACCTTAACAAAATCTTTTTTATCTTAAAGGCTTCATAGCTGTTGCTTCCAATTTAGAGTACTCACAAAATCCCTTGTTCATCTAGGTCTCCATGGGTGAAAGTTGTAGAATTTCAAAAACCTGAAATCTCTAATTCATTATCCTGAAAAGGCATGTTTGTTTTAGCATTATATACGCACAAAATATCTTAAAAACCTGAAATTCGGGAATAATCCTGAACACTTTCACCCATGGGTCTCTAAAGTAGGGTGTGATATGCCTCATTTCTGAAGCATAAAGAGCACTTCCACAAAGCCAGCAGTGTCTGTTGTGCTTGTACCCAGTACCCCTGTGTTCCATGTCCACCATTTACTAATTTGTCTGATTAAGACCATCCAAAATAAGGCTTCTTAAAGATTCTATTAGTTTTGTTAAGGTGGGGTCTAACATAATGTCAAGATTTCTTCGGTCATTTCGTGGCTTTCCTGGATTTCACCAGTACTAGGCAAGACTCTGAAGTGTCTAGCCTAAGTACACATGCACAAAAAAGCCCATTGCTGCTGATGAGGGTTGAACCCAGAACCCATGTGTAGCAATTCCTACACCTTAACCCTTTACCAAACACCAATTTCGACTGTCCATAATTTAAAGAGATTGCAGACGAAATTTCAAAAAACTGAAACGAGCAGTTTTTTTTTCTTTTTCCACAATATTTTCTAGAGACATCTGCAACAAAGTGGTTAAATGTTGTTATTCGGTAATGGGTTAACAACTGGACCATGCAGGACCCTTGTTATGATTCTAGTGAGTGAACTTGAGTGCACTTAAATGCCGGATTCAAAATGTTTTGAAATACTGCATAAAAAAGACTCCAATAGGCTTTGTAATTGAAACTATGCCATACCTGTAAACCTTGCACCACCTCAGACATCTTATCGCGATCAAGATCTAGGAAACTCTCAATGAGATCACCATCGATGAAGCCTTGAGAGACTTCTGTCTTCCTCTCTGTGTGGAACGATCGCCAGCTACAGACAGTCAAGGAATTTGTAAGGTGTTTAACGCTGTATCAACAACTTTACAGTTATGTAACAGCTTACCTGGATCCACCAGAACTAGGCTAGGGCTCTTAAGTGACTTGCCAAAGGTCACTCTCATGAAAACAGGTGTTGGTGGAGCTTGAACCCAGGATCCCCCGAGTTCTTAGTCTGCCATCTTAACCACTGGGCAGAGCAGGACACCCAGTCAAGTGATACTTCATTTATTTGTTATACATTAAAGGTACTCATTCACAGATGTGAGGCAACTTTGACATTAAAATGGTATTTCTTTAAAACTGTATAACAGCTGCACTGTTTGTATTTAGAGCATGTAAACGATGAACCAAATAAGTATTCATGACCAAAAGCATTGCAACAGTTGTGAAATCCACAAAATAGTGTATAACAAACATAGATATATTGACACATTCTAGGTCAGTTTTGCATTCCGTTGCTGATTTTCACCAGAAAAAAATTTCAACATTTTATGACAATACCAAAATATTTGATTGAGATAACATACATAAATTAAAGTAACTATATAACAGAAAAGACATAGTAAAGGATACAATGAGTGGTCTATTTTCCCAACACTTTTGATCACTTTTGCAAGTTTTGTCTGCACTTCAAACAGGAAATGGTAAAACTCGGCTGGGACTTGTGTGACTAGACCTGAAACAAGAGAAGAATCAATCAGTAAACTTTACCATTTCTACAACAGAAAACTGGAGATTTATTTACTCATACAAACTGCATGAAAATATATTTCAAATTGCATAGTCAATAGCAATTCATATAAAGATCTTAAGAGTCTGTTATCCCTGTTTCATTTTAATTAGATAAACTCTGCTTAACCTTTTCCCGGTAAAAGTCTTTATTTAAATTAACATAACGCAAGAGCATGAAAAATGATCAATCAATAATTTCCATATTATTAAGTTATTTGTATACTGTGATGATGTGTTTTCAATTACAAAAAAAACCAATGCCCAACAATAAGGAATTCAAGAACTTGACTTACAATGACAGATACTGGAAACAACAATTTTCAAGTTTATATCTTTGAGATGGTGCTTTGAAACCATCATGACAAAAATGAAAAACTATTCATGGGCTATTCATTCTTATACCATAGTGGTTTCTGCAAACTTCTAAATTAGGTATATCAAAAAAAGAAAGTAAATATGAAGATGGATTTTACAGAAATTAAAGCATATGGAAGTTTGAAAATAATTTATTCCACAGAGATAAGCTCTTACCAACTGCCCCATTCACAGACCCAAACAGTACGGACCCTTGAGTAGGTGTACTGCTTTCAAATGCATGTTGCATCACAAGGGATCCTGTAAAACAACAGTATAAATAACTTCAAATTTGATTGTTTTGATGGGTGAGTTGATCACTGTTTTCAACAAATTTTCAAATATATATATTACAGCTAAATCATAAACAGCAATGTTCTCTTAACCAAAAACCAATTATACCTTTTACGGAACAGGAAATAAAAAAGACAGTTGACAGGAAGTTCCCATTTGGCTCATAATTGAATGTTCTATACATGAAAAACTTCTATTATATGTAGGTGCAAGAAGAAATAGGTTTAAATATCTATTTTTGATTCAATCATGAAAAAAGAATGTTTAAACAACAGTCAGAACTGGACCCCAGTTTTAATACTATTTCTATAACCAGATGTTTAAAAATAAATACATGCCAACTCACCATGTCTGAAAATGTTCACAAACTCCCCCAGATGGAATAAACCACTTTCTTGTAAATTCTGTCGCTCTTCATCAGTGGTTGCCGCACTTGTGGAAAGAAAACAAAATTCATTAAAAATATAACACCTCAAAAAAAGATCTAGCAATTGGTTAGAATGGGGATTTATATCATTTTCAACATTATTTCAGTTGAATCATAGTGGTCAGATCATCTACCAATACTCCTGATATGTATGGTCGTAGACATCAGTGGGGTTTGAACCCAGCATCCTCGAGTTCTAAGACCGTCACCTTTAAAACTGGGTCATGGAAGACCCCTCTCCTGTTATGTCGTCGCCAATTTGTTTGTTTCTTTTTTATGCATTTTACATCACGTCAACAAGTTATATTGTGATGGCAAACTCGTCATAGATGGTGGGAGACCCTCTACTAAACAGGCCTCAAGCGCAAGCCCAAACAAGTAGAACCCTTGGCATTCCGTCAGAGAGCCTTGAGACTACCTCATCGATTCTTAAACCAAACCACAGTAAGATTTGAACCCTATCAGAGAGGACTCCTGACCAACAAAAACATAATTGATAAGTGTCGAGAAAAATAATACAATATCCGGATTTGTCAAAATGCTTCAGATCTTACTATCAAAACAAAAAATAAATAGGAAAACATTGCTATCAAAGAATTTAATTGTTAAATATGTTGAAAACTGCTACGATCCTTCTGGTTCCATAATCCTTTTTGTTTTCAACTTAAATTGTTTCATAAGGCTGTCAGCAAATCAATCCTTGTTTGCTTATATATGGTTTAATACAGTGTTAACAATTTTACAGTTATGTCACAGCTTTTCTTGATTCACCAGTACAAGGCTAGGACACTCCCTTAAAACCAAAGAAACCAGCTCAGTGCAAACCTGAGAGGCAGGTCTAAGATTTTCACCTAAATCACATGGCCGCGTAGTACCCCCAAATAAATGCATTAAAAAATAACCATTATAGTGCTGGAACTGACTTCATGCTTATGCAAACAGGTTGGATCCAGGCCAGCCAAGTAAATTGAAGGCTGGCCTGTGATTTAACCTGTTAGCTACTCTGAGTATCTTTCCTCATAAGAATTAAGCGGATATTTAAGGTTGTGAAAAGCAGACAACGCAAAAATCTATTTTTTTTAAAAAATTACTCAGCATTCTTAGGGTTAAGAATAAGTTGTTAAACCCATTTCCAAACAATAAGGACATTAAACCACTTTGTTGCAGATGACTTATGAAAACATTGTGGGTAAAGGAGAAATTGCTTGAATCGAGCAATTTTTCCTTTTCCCACAATGTTTTCTGCCCTATCAGAAGATTATTTTCCAATTTCATCAAGTTTTGAAATGTCGTCTGATAACTATTCCGATTTGGGACCGTAAAAAATTTGGCGTTTGGTAAAGGGTTAAGTGATGAAGGTGCTAAATGGTGACTCACCTGTCTTTGTGACAGGTAAAAAGGTTAAAACTGTTCTCTGCGCCAAGGAATATATCATCATCTAAAATCTCGACAGCCGTCATCCAATTTGGGTTACAATCTCTCGCAATCTGTAATCAGTGCAAAAAACTTACATGATATAACATCCCAAAGACAATGACATCCACATATTGAAATATGTGTTAGTATGGTGTTTAAGGTCATGTCAACAATTTTTCAGTTATGTTAAGGCTTTCTTGGACCCACTAGGGTAGGGCTCTGAGGTAACTTGCCAAAGGAAACTCCCGAAACCAGAGGTGTCAGTGGAGCTTGAACTCGGGACTTCAAAGATTTAAGTCCCCCACCTTAATCACTGGGCCAAGCAGGACCCACAGATTGAAATAAACATTCTTTGGTAAATTAACCCATAACAAACAAAAACTATCCTTGGTTATCTATAACATAGTCCGATCATGATACCCTAAAATGCAAAAATCTTCCACCCCCTAAAGCTGCATGTAGGAAAGTTTGCAAGCGGTCCATCTTTTTTTTTTTTTTTTTTTTTTTTATATGGGTTTTTACATCACATCAACATTATTTCAGTTATGTATCGATGCCCGACTCTTAATGATGGAGGAAGACCCCATACTCAACTGCCCATAAGGGCTGGTCAAGGGGGGTAGAACCATCGGCATTCCGTAAGTCAGTCGGGAGACTGCCTCTCATGAAAATCCATATCCCTCTCAGGATTTGAACCCACGCGGAGAGGGGCCATGTGATTTCAAGTTCTGTACTCTAACCACTAGGCCACGGAGGCCCCTCGGTCCATCTTTAAAAATTTAGTGTGAAAGAGGGTATGTCTAAGGTTAATAATATAAAATCTTTGAAATAGATAAGACATCTTCATGTGAGTTTCATAATAACTATAATTGATAACACTTGTTTATGAAATACTAACATAAGTGTTGGGTTGAATAAAAGAATGTGTTGATGCTTTACCCCGTATAATGATGATGTGGATAAAGGTATATTGAATTATCTATAGGCTAAAATGTTTTTAGTAAGTGTTGGGTAAAAGTCAATTAATTCCCTTACTAGAATTGAAACTTGGACAAAAGTACAAGAAGTCTGCACAAAAATAGCTTTAGAAAGCAACAGTTTCAATAAACTTTTTTCATTATATATTCACCTACCTCTTCAAAAGTACCTTCCATAGGTTTATACAATAACAATGTAACGGCTCGCATCAAGTCCCCAATCAGTATAAAATCTCCTTTTGTTTTTAGATATAAAGCGATAATGTTGTTGTAATGACAACACTCTAATTTCAGCTCCTTCTCCGCACTTCTCCATTCAAACAACCGGACCTGAAAATATATTAAATAAAACAGCAATTGGATTTGAAAAAATCAAAACATCAACTTCCAAATTCACCACATTTTAGAAATATCCCACAATTGTCATGATTGTTTTGAAGTGATCAAACAATTCTCAACATGTCCCCCCCCCACACACACACATACACTTTAAAGAGTGCATGATAAGTTAATTAGTCTGAGCCTATCTTAATACAGGACACAAGTTTTTCAAAAAGCTCCCTATTGAGTTTCTAAAATAACCGACATCTGTCGTTTTTAACCTATAAATGTTGTCTGACTGACGTCTGTATTCAGACGTTACTTATGTAATACACCATGATTCTTCTCCTTTTACTTTTGTCGCATAAAACAATATAAATTGTTCTTTTTCTATGATTAACTGCATTAGCCTGAAATTCTATCGCCAGATCAAATCGGCAAGAATGTCATGGAAAGAAACCATCCCTTCTATAATCCCTGGTCTGGACTTCAAGAGTAAACTTTTAGTAATCTATTGGCTTGAAAAGCTAAGATTTCAGACAATTGGGGAAAAAGATGGACTATGACAACTTTTAAAACATCATGTGAAGATCCTTGTTTCTATAGAAGTAACAAACTCATAATGTACTCACTGTGCTGTTTACACTTGCCAGCAACTTTCCATTAAACTCACACAGTGTGTAGGCAGCCCCTGGAATCTCCTCCTCTGATATTTGATTGACTTTACCTGTCAACGTAAAATAGACAAGATTTATAGCAGACTGTTGAATCACAACAACCTTTTTTTAATTAAAGTGAATCACGACAAATGGCACTGAAGTTCATCATTTTAATAACAATTTATTCAACCATGAACAACTGATAACAAATAGCCTCGAAATGAAAAACACATCAGTTAATAATATATATTTAAAAGATGAGACCAAGAAGTATGGAATTTTTCTTTTCAATTAAAAATAAGATGGTATTTATTTTACATGGGTTTTACTACATCATCATTTGAACCAACACGGAGAGGGGCAATGTGATATCAAGTTCTGTACTACCTAGGTAACAGTGGGATATCTATATCCACTTGCATATTTGCTTGTCCCAATTTTGCACAGAACTTCGTCTGTTGAACTGCTATGAATATTCATTTTCAGGTGTTTTATCAACACAATTCTAATCAATGAATACCTTCAAACTAGTGTCTGGAGTTTTTGAAATATCGTATGAAAACACCAATATTTCCACTTATTGCAAACTCTGGCTAAACAACTATACTTACCGTCTAGGCACTGGAACACGATAATGCGTCCTAGTTTAGGCTCTGCCTCCTCTGGCTTGACAAAGGCCGTACCAACTACAAAGTATGGGTTTGCATCCTCCCCCAACCTCGCTGAGATCAAACTGGTGGCAAATTCATTGGGTAATAGGGTGTGTGCATGTAGAACTGAAATAAAGCAGTAATAAACATTTTTCTAGTCAATAGGTATCAAACACTAAGAAATGGCTAACAGAAACTTACAAAATTGTTTCAGTTTTTCCTCATGAAGAATTATGAAATGTTCTTAAAATGTTCTTTAAAAATATTTAGAAAAAAAAAAATAAGATGATGTAGCTTATACTCTTACCAATAAGCCACAGAGGCCTATGAATGGTAAAAGAAACAACATGATCTTAAATCTTATCAGTCATATGCACTGAACCATCAGACTTGTGAAAAAAAACTAGAAGACTTCTATGCCCCCCCCCCCCAAAACACCACCCCTATGTGTACCAGACTCCTCAAAACCAATTAATCATAGAACACAGAACAGTGTTTTACCATACCTTCAAATGTGTGTTGATCAATCACAAGGAACGAGTGGACTTCCACCTCGTCCCCATATATATGTTCTCCCATCGAACCAGAGCCCGTGGATCCCATTTTAAAACTGCTACTGCTCGACGATGAGGCAGCGTGGGTGCTGGCACTAGACCTTGACGGTGTCATGGAGGAGCCTTCATGGATGTCCATCCTCATTGATATCACCCCGAACGTCTGTGATGTGTCCTGATAGGCAATCCTCCTGGAGAATATAAACGAGCAAAAAAGATATCAGACTTGATTTAATTTTGTTTTGTTAACTTGGCGTTTAAAACCATACCAAGACTTTCTCAGTTATTTTACTGCGTTCCATGATTTCACCAGCACTAGGCAACTTAATTTGATAATAAACAAAGCTTGAATATCCCCACACCATTTTTTCTTTGTACGGGTTTAATGTCACATCAACAATTTTTCAACTATGTTATGGCTTTCCTAGATTCACAAGTACTAGACTAGGGCTCTGAAGTGTCTTGCCAAAGGACGCTCCAATGAAATCAGAGGTATCATTTGGGCCTGAGCCCGGTGGAACCAGATAAATGAGGGTTTACTGTACAGTGGAGCCTCATTTTTCTGGACGCCGATTATCCTGATGTCTCGCAATCCGAACAAAATTGTAAGGGAATGGAATTATTCAACAAGTTTGTTGCAGACGACTTTTGAAAACATTGTGGGTAAAGGAGAAATTGCTTGTGACGAGCAATTTCTCCTTTTCCCACAATGTTTACTGCCATATCAGAAGATTATCTTTGAATTTCATCACGTTTTGATATGTCGTCTGCAAACTCTTTCAATTTGGGACGGTCGACAATTTGGCGTTTGCTAAAGGGTTCTTAGTATACATGTGCATACCGACCGTTTATGTCTTAATGTGTATAAGAACATGCTCTGCTTCATTAGTCCGGATTATTCGGTAAACCGGACATTTTGTTGGGAACGGACATGTTCGGATTAACGAGGCATCACTGTATTCCAGTCCAATCATCAAAATGAGTTTCATTAATTCTATTTAATAGGATTTCAGTTATTCAGTATATTCTAATCTTTTTAACATTAGTTGAATCATGATAAAGCTTTTCAGGTGTATTTCCTGTCTGGGACAATTTCTTTTAATTGTAACATGTTTATTTGCTGTATTGACAACTTGACTACAGACCTTGGTGATTCCTCTAATGGTATGGTTCTGATGTGAAGCTTCTGGATCTCATCTATTGTTCCAATAGTCAGCGTGCTGTCATTTGCAATGGCTAAACTGTAATACAAAAGGACATTCATTAACAATGTGAGATTTCCCAAATGCAGTGAAAAACAACCATGCTGCATCTTTGAGACTTATATTGCAATTCCAAACTAGATCAAATAACAAATAATCCAATATATTTTACCTTTTTTATCAATTATTTTTATGCAGATAGAACCATCAACAAATTACAGTACTAGAACACATTCCAGTATCTGTTTGCAGGACTAAAAACACAACATTTTAAATCAGTTCATAATCTTGTTTTGAAATTAACTAAGTGTGAAGAGAGTTCAGGTACATTTGTTGTCTTACACATACAATTCATGCCCATAAGGACTGGTCAAGCCAGGTAGAACCATCGGCAATCCATTAGTCAGTCTGGAGACTACCTCTCTTTGAAAGTTCTATTTGTATGGTGTTTAACGCTGTATCAACAATTTTTCAGTTATGCAACGGCTTTCCTTGATCCACCAGTACTAGGCTAGGGTTCTGAAGTGACATGCCAAAGGTCAATCCCATAAAACCAGAGGTGTCGGTGGGGTTCAACCCAGGTTAAACCATCAGCATACCTCTCATGAAAATCCAAATCCTCACTGTGATTTGAACCCATGGGGTTGGGGTCATGTGATGTCAAGTTCCATACTCTAACCACTAGACCACGGAGGCCCCCCTGGAGTTTGTTTTAACCTTAACCTATGATGCTTAGCAACACTCACCTATCTGGATAACCCTCAGAGTTGAGGGGGCACATGTGGTTAACCTCCTTCAAGTTGACGTTGGAGAAGACAAGTTTATGGTTACTTGAGTAGATCACTGTCGGACGATCTGAACACGCAAACACGTTTGTTGTGGATAAAGACTTGAATGTTCTCAACACAGTGGGCTGGGTACCGAGTGTCACTTTCTTCTTGTCTGTCAGGTAACCTGTATAAGGGTGTATAAAGAAAATATCACAGAAGATTGTAGCTTGTTCAATTCACTTTCGATGATTGCTTCCTAGATACTTAACCAGTACTTGCGCTGATTTGGGGACTAGTCCTGGCAAGAGGCCTACGCTCCTGGGTTCGTTCTCCGATAGGCCAGGTAAAAATTGCAGGGACTATCGAGGAAACAATCATTGAAGGGTAATTAAATAAGCTTAAAGTTTCTGTCAAGATTTAAAATAAATTAGTTTGAACTAAAAATACCACAAGCAATATCTATTTTATACACTTGTAGTAATTTTCATATCCATGAGCAGCCTGCCTCATAAAGATTTACATCTTAATGTCTGTCTACATTTACTTAAATATCCTAACCCTTGATTCTTTGAGGTAACTTTGTTAATGAAAAATAGACAGACAAGCCTTTAAAAATTATTAAACAAATTTCACAGTAAGCGCTCATTTTCAGGTCTAAGTGAATGCTTTTCTCGAGTAGTCTTTTCCTCTTGTTATCTATGTTTATGAGGAAATCTATTGTACAAACCGTTGTGAGACAGACTTCTGATGTTTTTTATTTATCTTTTTCCTTTAAATATGCAATCTCTGAATATTCTTAGAAGTCCCAGTTAATGCATTTTTTAAACATTATATAAACTACTCTAAATAACAAAATGTGTTGCAGTGGCATATTGTTCACAAGCATTTGGAAATGAACAGAAGTAATTGCAGTGCCAGTTCAGGTGACGTAAAGTGTCCACAGTGGCAATTTCTCACCAGAATAAGGGTATGAGAGGAACGTATAAAACTTACCAGTGTCTGTGTTAAGGTGGAAATAAAACAAGGATCCATCTCCGAGAGCACACAGTAAATAATGGATTCCTTCAAACGTGGTCATCAGAATAGATCGGGGAATTATTTCTGAAAGCAAACATGACAAATACATGAAATCTAGATGACCAAATTAGCAAGAGCAATTGAAATGCCAACCTTAATGAACATAGACGTCAGAAGGCAGATACGATCTGAAAAAGCATAATGGTGAAAGGATACCATTTTGAATAGTCCCAGCAACATGCTTTTGTATATTGATTTGTACCTGCTTTCATAATTACCACAAATAAATCACTGCGGTCAATATTTTTTTTTATATATATATGGGTTTTACATCACATCAACATTATTTCAGTTATGTATCGATGCCCGACTCTTAATGATGGAGGAAGACCCCATACTCAACTGCCCATAGGGGCTGGTTAAGGTGGATAGAACCATCGGCATTCCATAAGTCAGTCGTGAGACTGCCTCTCATGAAAATCCATATCCCTCTCAGGATTTGAACCCACGCGGAGAGGGGCCATGTGATTTCAAGTTCTGTACTCTAACCACTAGGCCACAGAGGCCCCTACTGCGGTCAATACATCCATACATGCCGGGTACTACGCACCTTCAGGCTTCAAATGAAACAAATGCATAGAACTGACTCTAGTGCACTATTGAACCATACAATTACTTAATACTACTCAATATTCTTAACCATTCAATTAGTTTATACAGTCTAACTTGTGTTAAGCAGCCACCCTTTTAAGCAGCCAACCTGCCTTAAACAGCCACTACAGTAAGTCCCATTGTTAGATTTAAAGTGTACATCAATTTGTGTTAAGCAGCCAATCTGTCTTAAACAGCCAATTTACTCTGTCCCATAGGGTGGCCTCTTAACACAAGTTTGACTGTATATGGATTTTACATCACATCAACATTTTTTCAGTTTTGTTGCAATGCCAGACTCTTTATGATGAATGAAGACCCAATACTTAACTGCCCATAACAGCTGGTCAAACCAGGTATAATCATCAGGGGCCCATTTTACTAAACAACTTACGGAAAATGTTTGCGTAAGTCATAATTGATAAACATGGATAGTATCTTCAATGAAAGTACAATGTTGCAATGTGTCACTTTGCAATATTGCTTCGTCCAATATTGAAATAAGAGGAATTGTTGTTTTAGACTTGCGCAAATCTTAAGCGTAAACTGTTTAGTAAAACGGAACCCTGCATTCTGTAAGTCAGTCAAGAGACTGCCTCTCATGAAAATCCAAATGCCTTTACCAGGATGTGAACCCACGCAACAAGGGGCTGTGTGATTCCATGTTCTGTACTCTAACCACTTGGCCTTGGAGGCCCCGGAACAAATCAACATGCCACACTAATATGGTTGTGGATCCAACTCTCTCCCTGATAAAGGCAACTTCAGCTACTTTACAAAAACCAACAATAAACACATTCAGACAAAACAGACATCAAATTAAATAACGGACATAAAGTTATTCTTAACATTTTCAATTACCTCCACCTAACATTTCTACATGCATGCTCTCGAATGAGGGCAACTTTAGGATCCTTGCAGAAATGTCTGTCCAGAGACCTATTGCGCATATATCGGACGAGTCCTTCCCCTCGGTCTGAGGGGTGATGTCCACACAGGCTATCTCATGATCTACCACTGTTTTACTGCAAATAAGGAAATAAATTATTGATTATCCATTCCTTATATACATTCTGGAGTCAAATTAATTAGAAAACACAATTAGTCACAACCAAATAAAATAAAACATTTCCTTTGCAATATTGGAAAGAAACAAATTTTGATATCATTCATTTTCAGTCATTTCCCCTTTTGTGACAATGATTTACAAGATATTTAAAAACAATTTGTCAATAAGGAATTTCCTATCATAATTTTAACAAGTTATATATGTATTTACATGGGGTTAAATGTTGTGTCATCAAATTTTTCAATTATCTGTAATGACAGAGGAGACTCCCGCAAAACCAGAAGTACCAATGGGACACAAAACCTTGTATATTCATTCAATTTGGTTGAATTTGTCATTCATTCCCCTTTGCTTCCTTGTTTTTGTTTGTTCACCATTTCAATCTAAGTTGATGTTTTCTCACTTTTATCAAATCTTGTTTTCCCGTTACAGATTGAAGGTAGTCCCAAGATATATTCAGGCGCTTTGATGATTATAAGGGTGGGTGTTGCAACATAGAAGGGGGGTATCCACTTCTGTCAATTTCTTTTTGGATATGAATCCAAAAAAAGGTGAATTTTTAGATATTCTTAAGATTTGGTTTACCTACCTAACTTCATTAAGTTTGCCTGATTGAATCTCCAGTAGATACAGCTCACTTCCCACAGCAACAACAACCTGCGTGAAGTTGCAGCTACCCAAGCTGATGTTCTTACCACCGGCATGTTTCCATTCACTCAACATTTTCTTGGTCTCTCTACTTACAAGGCGTACAGAAGAGGGAGTAATCTGGTAAAAACAAGATTATGCTTGGAGTTTAAATATGTTGGGATGTGATTCATTTACTTAAACTTACTTATTTTCATAGGTCCAAACAACAAATAATTTCCTTACAAACAGAGAAATCTTCTTTATTTCTTTTATAAGCTCTACCAATATTGTAAATACTCAAAATAATCATCTGATCTCTTTTGAATGTATAATTATTTTTGCAAGGTATTAAACGCCATATCAACCATTTTTCAGTTATGTAACAGCTTTCTTGGATTCACCAGTACTTCGCTATTTAATGATCATAATTAAAGATTAAATGAACAACTTCTTAAAACCTTGCATGAAAATGATTGCTTTCTCCCATTAACTGTCTGCTAATAGATTCATACAGGAATGTTGGTGAATCTGTACATAAATTACCAAGGTCAATCTCTACTGACTGAAAAACGATTACATTTCACACACACCTGTACAAGTTGATTGCTGTAAACATTTGCACACAGAAAGGTTTGCTGGTCCGAGTTAAAGCCTGGTAACTCTGTCTCCTCAACCTCTTCCCCAGACAGCTGTAAAACTCTGAAAACAAACATTAGACCTAAAATAGTGAGTACAATCATAAAAGTATCATTTTCTATTCATTTCTAAAGTTTAAGATCAAATTTCAGAATTAGATCTTTTAGCACAGAACTACGATCATATCTAATGATTCTTAAGGTTTGCATAAAAAACATTTAACTGTTTTTATCATTCAAATCAATAGTTTTATCCTTTGAGTCAGGATGTCAAACCCTAAAAAATTCATGTACCTTGTGTAAAGATGAAAATTAACTAGAATTTAATTTGTGACATATAGCAAGTATGACTTTATTAGAAAATGTAGTCTAAAATACATTGAATGTAATAAGAAGACAAGCTGAGCAATACAGACAATTGATTAAGCCACCCATGGACTTTAAACCAATACTTACCTAGTTTGTCCAACAAATGAGAGCACAATCATATTGTCAAATCGATCCGAATCCACTTGTAGAGACCAAATACCTGAAAAATTGATGACCCAAGTCGTGACAAGGATGCCCATTTTTTATACAGATTTTTACAAACCTTTGAGAGATCTGAAGTCTTTATATGTCATTGCAGATGTAATTGTATTCAAGAAAACATTGGCATCTCTCAGAGACTTTTAATCTAGAATTAAAGAACAATATCTTCAAACATCTTTTTTAAAACGATTCTTTATTTTAACTTAGATAGCAGAAAAGCACAAAAAGAGACACTTATATACAAGGAATGAATATATAAATAAGAAAAGTTTGTATTGCTTGTTTACTCAAAAAGTCGTTATATGGGGTTTAATGAAGTCATTGTATCAACAACTTTTTCGTAATATTACAACTTGCCTGGAACTCAACAGTGCTAGGCTACGGCTTAGAAGCGACATGCCAAAGAACATTCCAACGAGACAAGAGGTGTAAGTGGGACTCGAACCAGGGACCCCTAGTTCTTAGTCCACCACCTAAACCACATGGGACATGCAGAACCTTGAGTTCAAACATGAAGACAATGAGATACAATTCCACCACCTTCACCAATAGGCCACGCAGGACCCTGCCTCAAATGTCAAAATTGAAGGTTCCAAAATTTACATGCAGTGAAGAAAAAATTAGCTGAACAAACCTTTGATTCCCGGCAGATCAATGCTGGCATGTTCATGGATACCAATACCATTCCTAATCACTCTCAGAGATCCCTCTTTGTATGCCCCCGAACATGTGACCAGCTGAAATACACAGTATGTCGGATCTCTTGACGCTTTATATGGGTTTTTAGATTGCATCAACATAATTTCAGTTAATTATGCTGCAATGCCTGACTCATAATGATGGAGGAAGACCCCATACTCAACTGCCCATAAAGGCTTGTCAAGCCAGGTAGAAACATCGGCATTCTATAAATCAGTTGGGAGACTACCTCTCATGAAAATCAATATCTCTCACCTTATATCTTTTGAAAGACAGGGCTTACAAGATTGAAACCCAGACTTGGCAAATATTGTTGCGGCCATCTAATAAATTCAAATACAACATGATTTATTACACACCTGTGACTCACTGACCAAACAATGTACCAAAATTTGAAAATGATCCTACATAACAGCAAAGGTAAGTTAATAGGAATTATCTTAAGATTTCTATTTAATTGAAACATGTAATATTTGAATGCAATGTTTTTGTCAATTAAAACACATTCCTTTTTTTTCTATCTAGTTTACAGAAGTCTGATCAATAAATTAAATATAAAACAGCTCAACACAAACTATTGTAAAAAGCAAAACTTTTAAATCTTAAATGAGAGACAATGCATAATATTCAAATGCCATCAAATAAGCTCCTTTCACATATTTTTCACTCACTATTTTTTGTCATCTGCTAATACTTTTGAGCAGTCTTAAATTCTAATAAGGAGAACATGAAATAACCCTTAGAATACTGGCTAATTCTCTAAAAGTAGATTATTGTATCATATGTGATCCATATTCTTAAATATCGGCGTAATATTGTTGAGGAAAGATATCCAGAGTAGCAAACATGTTAGATCACAGGTCAGCCGCCCAATTTACTTGGCGGCTGGTCTGGATCTTACATGTTTGCATAAGCTTGAGGTTGGTTCCAGCACTATAAGGGTTAGAAGACAACAAATCTGAAAGATATCAGAGTCTGACCCACCTGCCCTTGACCTTGCCTCTCAAGGTCAACAACACACATATCCACGATAGGCCCAAGGTTAGTGAACGTCTCCATGACTTGGACGTAGGAACCGGTATCGTCGGGCTTTACATTCAGCTGCAATGTAATGAAAGCAGTAATTAGATTCCTTACAATTAAATTGTAAAAAACAATTTAATATAACAACACTCTCTGTGTTATTATATTAAATTGGTTTTACGATTTTTTCCCCAAAGTCAAAATTGGTTTATTACTCAAATTGATTAAAATACAATGCTTTAGTAAATACAAATTAATAGATCAATGATTTATTCATTGAGGGGGTGGGGTGGGTGGGAGAGAAACATCCTGTTCTTTTTCTATTGTAAAATGACAAATTATATTAAATGGATTTGTGTACAACAATAACAGTGTCAATATAGGTTTCGGATCGTTTCAACATTATTTTCTTTATGTTGCGATTCCCAGCTCTCAATGAAGAAGAAAGACCCCCAACCATGTTTGATCATAAGGCTTAAGTCAGGTCGAAGCATCCGCATTACATTATCTAACCCAAAACTATGTCTCTTGAAAACAAAATGTTTTCGCCGGGAATTAAACCAGTGTGGAGAGGGTCTATGTAATTTCAAGTTATGTAAGCCAACAGTCTACATACAATTACAAACACTTCAATCCCAACACAAAGCAGTTACATTCAATTTAAATCTATGATCATTTTACATTGCGTCAACATTTTTCCAGTTATTTGACTCTATTTTATTGAGGAAGACCCCATGCTCAAAACCCCAAAAGGGCTGGTCAAGCCGGGCAGAACCATCAGCCTTCTATAAGTCAGTTGGAAGACTGACTATCGCAAAAATCCATATCCCTCAATGTGATTTGAACCCATGCGGAGAGAGGGGCCATGTGATTTCAAGATCTTAACCCTAACCTCTAGGCCACGAAGGTCCCCTTTTAAAAGAATCATAGGGTTTAATGTTTTAGAAGCCGACAATTTTACAGTATTTCTTAGTCACAATTCTATTTTATTTCTCACCTTAATAAGCTGTGAATCTCCAAGTCGGCTTCCTATGTACACCACTCCATTATCTAAATATGTGATACATTCTGCAATGGACGTCTGAAACAAACATGAAAAGTGTTTTTTTTCAAACAATTTACATTGATGAGAAACAAATAAATCATGACTCACTGCCTTCATCAACATTCACTATGCTTAAAAAGATTTTTAAAGGCACATAAAAGGAGATTAATGCTATATCAAACTATATTATTTGATAAACTTTTGGTCAGATTCAAATAGTTATCACAAAAAAAACCATCAGCACAACCTAAACATGAAAGCAAATAAGAAATAACCCAGATTAACCAGTTTAATAATTAAGATTGTGTGATTCTTCACCCCTGACCTTGACAGTTGATACACAAATGTTTGAACTGACCAATCAGAATTCGTTATTTTGAATATGTAAACAAACAGGTTGTTGATAAACATGATTGAATTGGAGACAACTATATTTCAAGCAAAAAACAACTCATGTTAAATGAGTCTATTCAATAGGATCTCAATGCATTCGTAAATTAATTCTCATGACTTTTATGAACATAATAAAAGAACTCCATATATTTTTTCAGTAACTTATTAGTACTCATCTCCTTTTATGTGCCTTTAAGTTAATGATATATTTATGCAGCAGTTCATGGGCAGGGTTCTCTCTAGCTAAAATTTTCTTTGCGCCAACACTTGCGCCAAATTGAAAAAGTTGGAGCCAAATTAAAAAAATTGGAGCCAAATTCAATAAGTTGGAGCCAAAATAGTCTTTTGTAGAAGGGGAAATCCTTCATCAGGGTGACCTACGGTTCTAAAGAGCTAGGTTCTCAAGTGTTCGTTTGTTCTATCTATTTCTTTGTGCTGTTTTCATTAGGTTCTATGGATTAAATCCTCTCTCACACTCAACATTTGAAACAGGACATAGCAGAAACACGACTTTCACCTTGGCGTCATATTATAACCATTTCCTGTCTTCCAGGACTCCTTGTCAGATGTTTATTTGATTTTTAGTGGGAGGCATATTCAACGATTGAGAAGATCGATTTAAAGTCACTCTTGTGTTGGATCAGAATTAAGTGTCACTTAAAATCCTGGATTTTATATACCAAAACTTCAGTGCATAAAAGAGTTTAATTTATTTGTCCATCAACACAACTGACTTTGTCGATGTTTGATGTCAACTTCTTTAAAAGGAGCGCGAGGGCAAACATTTTGATTGAAAAGCAATTAAAGTAATCAAAGTCATAATTTCCATATAATTGAAGTTGTAAAGGCTGGCGAATGACTAAATGGTGTACACAAGAAAGTGTCACCTTCAACAAACTTGACAATCAACAGATAATGAACTGAACAAGTGTGAAAACAGGATTATCCCGTATCGGAAATCGCATTTGATAAACAAGCTGGTTCCCGAGTTCTAATTCAAAGTACTGCGATTATGGGAACCATCGATACATGGTTCTCGGCTCTACAGTAAAAACAAATCGATATTGACTCAAGATCGGCAACCATGCGGTAAAAAAACATCAAATTATCGCGGAAAAAAGTCGGCGCCAGGCACTTTCGCCAAATTTGTTTTTCTTGCGCCAATTTCTTGATTTTGTCGCCAATGGCGCCATTTGCGAAGGCCAGCGTGAACCCTGATGGGAATTATTGTCACTTGACAATTGGTTTAACACCTGCTGTATTTTTCCTTCATCAGCAAGGTGACTTAATCATATGCTTAATTCATTAATTTAAATTTAAATGTTATGATTATCGATTCATTAAAACATACTTTAGTTGCATCTAATAAAACTGGCAGCCCATGATCAAATACTGCTTACAGCTTGGTTAATCCAGATTTTATTGAACAGTAAATAAAACTGAAAGACAGGTTGAGTTCCAAGCAGGTGGCTGAATGAAAGGTTGTGACAATATTAATTGAAGCTGTTAACAAATGACCTATTTTTTGGTCAAAACTCTTTTAACTCCGCCATCTACCCTGTCTCCAAGAAAATCTGTAACATACTTTCACTTCATCTAGTCTGCATAAAGATAAACAAAGATTTATTTACCTCCCCTAACAGTTCCACTTTGAGATCCTTGATATTTCCCGAGCCATCCATCTTATCTTCCTTCTCCAGCAACAACATAAACAACCTTCCACTCATATCCCCGAGGAGATACCGCGAGCCATTCGCGTCAACCTTACCATAACATGTAATGGTACTTTGCTGAAACAAACCAAGACAAGGGACTGAACAAATGTGGGTTACTGATGCTCAATTCATTAAAAGTAGGTATTGAAAGCATAATTAATTCAGGAAGCATCAATCTATCTAAGTATGTACAGTTTATATGCAGTAGGTCTCAAAAGTGATATCACGCTTTTAGATTAAAATACATGATAATTCACTCTATACACTTTAAAGAATTAAAAACGATATAATTTTGCTTCCAATGACTATTTATCATTGCTTGTCATATACCAGAACAGCTATTGTGCAGTTCAAAAGAAATTAGTTCTCGACCTTGAAACTTCCTCGCATCTGTGAACAAGTATCTTTAATAACTAGTGGTATAAAAGAAGTTGGTATATATTTTTTGCGTTAAACAACAGGGGCCCTTAAAAGCCACTTTACAATCAGTTTTCTCAAAAACCAAAAGTAACACCAGCCATTTGCTTTCACAATTCAACAATTTCATCTAAAAAATTCCCCCAAATTAGCAGGCCTAGGCATCTCCCCCTATTCGAGGCAAAAAGCCCATGGATTATAAAACCCTCTTACCTTAATAACTGGTGGTGCTATGGGTATAAACTGGTCGCCCTTGTGATAGGTGATGGACTCCTGACCAATGATCAGCGCCCCTCCATATGGGGCAGGAACTGGAAGAAAGGAATGTCAGATACAACTTTCATTGATTTAATTGGATTGGACTTTAATGCTATTTTAACCTTTCCAAGGTTTTCCTTGACCCCCAACTTATATAATAACTAATAACGGCCCCATATATCTGGAAATGACCCCTAAACATCATTGTTTTCCCTTCATCCTGTATATGACCCCTAAAGATCAATTTCCATTCACAATTTTATACATAAGTAGGGCTCATGCTGGAGGACACCAAATGCGAAGATTTTTTTCATCCTGGCAAAAGATCTCTTTTTTGGCAAATTAGGTTGGCGCATGTTTTATTCGTTCAATGGTTCTTCATTACAACCTGTCCTGATATTACAGACAGATCTTTTGACACACTTAACAGTAATTCCTGCTTTCCCATACAAGTGCTGTCAATCACATATTTAAAAAAAAAACGAGACTTAAACATCTTTTAAGTAAAGAAATTGATAACAGTATTTGATTTAGTGACAATGATTGTAAACATAATCATTTTTAACATTTATTACTCCAAGAGCACAATTTAATGTTTTAAAGGCTTCTCGGTCAATTCGTACCCAAACCAATAAGTAACCACCCAAATTTGGCCAATTCGTACCCACATTTCCATCAGTTCGTACCCATCCTAATTTTAAAGAAGTCAATTTGTAACCATCCTATAATTCAATACGAATTATAGTACATAGTAAATGAAAAATGCTTACATATTTCTTAAAACTTTGAGCTTTTACGTATGGATGCTAAAGTTTGATATAGATAGGCAGTTTTCGCAAATAGGCGACCATATATATGAATTTCCAAATAAATCTTTTAATCAAAGAATTAACAAAACAACAACATATAAAAAGAGCTTCTCTTCTTTCTTATTAAAATGCGTTTATGCCAATCACGACATGACATCTAAATTTGTTTTTAAAGAAATTTATCAATAAAATAATACATAACAGAGTTTGTTATAATTTGTTATAATTTTGTTTGACCCCCTTTCGTTGAAACTGGCTTATGATTAGCCTATTAATTAAGGACACCAATTAATGGAACAATTAGTGACAATTGACCCTGCATGCCCTGCAACCATTCTTCGGGTTGCACATGTTGAAAGAATCCATTAAAAATGAAGAGAATCCATATCAGTCAATTCAACATTCAACTCAAAAACAAAACATGAACAACGTACACAGAAAATGCACGTTTTTTAGACCAAATATATTCTTGGTTGTCCTTTATAATGTAGTATCGTCAAAGATCTTTCATTCAGTTATGCAGCAATAATATATGAAACTTGTAGTAAGATATATTATCTTATAATACTGAACTATAGGATGGTTACGATTTGACTTCTTCAAAATTAGGATGAGTACGAACTGACCAGAATGTGGGTATGAATTAGCCAAATATGGGTGGTTACGAATTGGTTTGGGTACGAATTGACCTGCTTCCTTTTAAAGTAGCTATCAATTCCTTTAATCCCTGTATCATTGGTAAGAGAATGGATTTTCTCACCTGAAATCAGCATACAAGCCTCAGTTTCAACATTATCCTGTTTCCATGGCCCTTTACTAAACTCTTTGTCCCTCAATGAAATTTCATAGCTCTTTACATGTCTACCATGTTGATCCTGAAAAACAATGATAAATTTGGACTCTAAAAGTATAACACTTTTATCAAAGTTCATTCATAAGTTAATCACAGACATGATGTACTTTCCATATGAAATGTAAAATGATTCTCCATTTGCATTCAGTATTTCAAAAAGTTTGATGTCTGTCCTTTTTTTGCAAAAAGAAAGAAAGTAGTAAACATTGGAAATATGTCCTTTACCCGGGCCTCTAATTTTCACTCACCAAGCTCATGTTATGTAATTTGCGATGCTTACATTACGTAATTAAGTTTGAGCATTTATTCTTCTTTTTTTTAAAAAAAAAATAGATAAGTCTTGCAGGAAACTCATGACAAACCAATGGTTCTACTTGACTTGATTAGGGCAGAAAAGGTTCGGGTCTTCCTTCATCATAATGAGTCTGTCATCGAATAATAACTGAAATAATGTTGACTTGACATGGTTTTACTTGACACAAAACACATAGTTAATGATATGACCCCTACAGATCATTATTTTCCATTCACAACCCCATATATAAGGAATCAAAAGTCCCCTAAATTCGCTTAAATCAAGAGGTCAAGGTAAAACCCTGCTTGATGTAAACCCCATATAAATAACTAACAAAAGTTTGCCAACTACAATTGGACATCTTAAAATATATCCATACCTGATGAACAAGGACCAAAGTGGGTGAGGAACAGTCATGTAGAAATTTAATGTCAATAACTGTGAGCTCTTCAAGCCTGAAAAAATAGCACAATTATAAATCAACAATTTCACTTAGTAATTCGTACCAGACAGCATTCAATGTGATATGCAGTATTTCAAAACTGGTGGGATAAAACCTATCTTATGATTGCACATTAGAACAGCCTCAAAGAGAAGATATACGAAATGGGTACCAACAATAAAGGGGTTTAGAATAAAGAAGTAAGAAAAACATCTTTTCTCTAGATATCTGAAAAGTTGTTCTATTCATGATAGTATGCGACACAAATCACACCCATATCCTGTGTGTAAATTTAACAATATAGAACCTGAATGTTTGCACTGGGTAAGAGATGAAGTAATCTGCATCTGACCATACATAAAATGAAATGACATCCTAACTGAATGCATTTGATCACCCTCTTTATGTTGGTTTATGTTAATGTGGTTTAGTTGGGAAAGTTGTTTGAAAAAATAATGTTGTTGACAGACACCTAGATGCAAACTAAAAGTCAACAAGAGCTTTTTGTGATCTGGAAAAAAGTAACCAACTCAGGGATGGGGAAATCTGATTTTGATTTACTTGTCCATAAATGCCAAACCTCGTTCTGCACTTGTGTGTATAATGGTTATATAGTAAGTTTCGGTAAAAAATCACTTGTCCATTCAGGCTTTTGGACAAGCTGGGCAATACAAACAATTGATTTTGCCACCCCTGCCATTAAAAGATAAAAACAAAAACCTAGACGACATACCTCAAGTTAAATGCTTTGAGTTCCTTATTATCCCTCTCCAGAGGTATGACTTTGAAGAGTCCATCGTATAACCTTAGTCCAATAACCCGACACTCTGGGTCTACAATCCCTATAATACCTGTCTCTGATGGACGACCAATCCTATCCTAAAATAAACAATATAGTGTTCATCAATAAATAGATTGTCTGATCAATTGACCTTACGACACAGAGCAGTTAACCACGCCCACCGTAAATAGGGGAGGTCACTCTAATTTTCTCCGACATTCTGAGTGAAATAGCGTCAATGCACAAACTAGGATCCCTGTTTGACATTGCCGATGATTTCGGATATTCTTATTTAAAAACGGAAATATTCTTACAAAATAAGCACCTGCCTTTATTGCTGGGTAATATGTACATAGCATGACAATTTGTAAAGAAGATGGTATATTTTTAGCGTTAGCAGAGACATATATAACAGCTCTGTTATTTATCTCTATGGCGTTGGGGGAGTGATTTACCCCAGCAGTGTGGGGTCCGATCGGCACCAAACACGATCCGTCCCAAGTCCGATCTGACTCGGATCCGAACGACATTGGTCCGTTCAGCACTGGTTCGACCGGACCTTCAAAATGACCGTATTTCATACTACTTCAAAACAGTTGATTTGCCGTATTTGCAGGTTACGAACGAAATTGTCTCATTTTGATTCTTAAACAGTTTAGATTTTTATTTTACTAAATCGGCGTATATATCCTGAATGATTCAAAACGCAGACCTACCAATTTTGTCATGTTGAAAATGGTATAATAGTGTTGGTCATGTTGAGATTATGGTGTTAAATAATTGCTGATAGGAACAATCACTATTTTGTTGTCAATTAAATTAACAATCAAGACTTTCGAACATAATCTTTTGTATGCTACTCAATGGATGATTGTCGGTTTTGCTACTTGATTACGAACTAAGGGTCATTTTACCAAACGAAATATTTTCAATTGTTCCAAATTAAAAGAGTTTGCAGACGTCATTTAAATGAAGATGATGAATTAATACCTTTCTGATAGGACAGACCATATTGTTGGAAAATGATAACTTGCTCGTTAAGGGCAATTTCTCCTTTTCCCACAATGTTTTCCCTAGTTGTCTGTAACAAAGTAGTCAAATGTAGTTATTGTTTGGTAAAGGGTTAACAAACCTCGATTGTTAAAAGGATTAAGGGTTTCAACGCTAATTAACATCAATCTAACACAATTGCACTTTATGGTCAAGTCACAAACCCTTTATTGTTTAGCCGATCGGCGGTCTTTTTAATCAACCATTGGCTACCAAGAGTGTGTTTTACAATATATTACAGCAACATTAGATTCTTTAAGGTATTCCGATAAAGTTGCAACAAGGAGCTATGGGTTTGTTTTGTTTTTAATAGCTTTTAAATTTGGGTATGATACATCGTCCATTACAGGTAGGTGGATTGATGGGCTATAGTAAGAAAGTTAATTAATTGTTTAAGGTGCTCTTAGGGGCCATTTGAAAAACAAAATCAATTATTTAAAATCCAATTTGAAGAATTTGTATAGGCCTTTTCAGAAACTGTTGTTATCTTTTCTTGAATACTCTTAATCGGAGATACGAACTTTTCGGTAGCTTCCGGTTTAAGACTTCCGGGTATTAAATGATAACAGCTGACATTGAGAAACATAGATAAACTGCTGCGGGTATTTTAACAATGCCGTCGAAAGTCGTGTTTGTAAAATTACATTGGAAAGATTGTTGAGGAGGGGAAATATCAAAGTATATCCTTACTTTGTGTTTACGCTCTAGCGGACAATTTACCCCGTTTCCCGAGATAAAACACTGTATACGAACGCGGTTACAACGTTGCGATTCATTTTTAGTGAGAAGAGTCAATCCTCTGCTAAAACATTAATTTAAGTATAGAATACGATGATGTAGATCGGTTTGATTATTGCCTTAACTTATGATAACATTATTTAAAATCCATTTTGCAATCTAACATTTTCAAATGATATTGTGCCATGTAAATACGAACACAATGAACAGATGATGATGCAAGCTGATCAAACCTACTGAATAAATGTTCCACTTATTTATCGGACATTCCATCAAATTATGTCCAATAAGAGTGACAAATAAAAGTTAACTTATAAGAGATTATGGAATTGATTTTATTCATGTTTAATGATCGGACTTCAACAATAATTACACCTACCAAGTCAACATTAGATTCCTCTGATTTAAAACATGTCCATGCCATTCACTCTACTTAGAATTATTGTTTCCATGACCCTTCAAGCAGAACGATTTACCCTAATCTGACTTTGCAACGCCAATCAAAATATGATTCCGTCATTATATAGCAACCAATGGCATGCCTCCAAGCCATAAAACACACAACTATGTGTCAACGAAACATGATGTGATGCGCGCCTGTGTATTTCGGCAAGCTTCAAAAGATACATATCTTTCACGTCGAGGGTTTTATTGCTTCTTTTATTGGTCAACTGCATAACGTAGGAAATAACATATACAATCTTTTTTATACCCTCTATATTCGACCAAATACGCATCAACCCTTTATGAGTTAATTCTCTATGTTTCTGAGTGTCAGGTCGTTTTGTTATGTACAAGGTTTATTCCCATTTTGTCTTAAGTCTATTTTACCAATTTTCACACCATTTCAGACAGAAGTTTCATCTCACCTACACATGAAAATTGGGTCGTTTTTGACACTAATTGAGTAGAAAATCAATCCAACCTATATTCACTTTTTCTATGGAGGGTTGGTGGGAAAGAAAAATATGTATAAAGTGTAGATCCATATGCTTCTAACAAATTATGCAGATCCAGAATTATCTAAATCTTTTGAAGAAATTTTAATCAATTAAAAATGAAATGAAAATATTTCTTTAAACTGTAGATCTTTTGGCAATTAAATCTGTAGACAACGTGGGAATTGAAACCTTTATGGGATGTAGACTAAATGGGAAGTCCTTATGTAGAAAATTCATTTGCCTATGTTTCATATTTGTTGAACCTGTATGTGTAGTTTGTTCTTTTTTACCCCAATTAGTTATGACTTTATGGTTCATGCGATGTAATACAGAATTACATTATGTAAAATGAGGCTTCTTTTAAGCAATGAAAAAAAAACAAAAAAAACTTTGGACCACCCATGGTCTTTGAAGTAAACTTTTAAACAGACTTAAGAGTCAGATTCGGCAATAAGGGTTTATTTGGAACATTTCACTTACTTTGTTGACGACTTTTTGCCTTGTAATTATGTTGATAAATAGTTCAAAGATTTGCTAGAAAATATTGTTTCTCTTACTTTGAACTTTAATTAATTGCGTAGAAATCTTTTGATTAAATGTCTCTTATAATTGTTGTTTAACAGAACAGTTTGAGTTTGTTTTGTAATTATATATCATTAAAATGATAATCTACACATTTGTAATCTCTTTTCAATTCAATGGATTGTTGCCAGTTTTCCTTCTTAATTACATTCAAAGGGTCAATTAACAAACTTTGGTTATCACAAGGATTAAGAGTCTTGATGCAAATTAACCCCAATCTGCCACGTTTGCACCATATGTTCTAGTCACACCCTTTATTGTTTAGCCCATCGAGAGATAGTGTAATTAACCATCGGCAATCAGAGGTCCTTTAAACATATGAAGGATCTCCACAATCCTATGTCCCTCGTTATTTAGTGAGCGTTATTTGAATGTAGTTTCAACAGGTGGAAAATATGGACTTCAAAGGTAGGCTGACAGAGAACCTCATATAACAACTAATTCTCTATTTTAGGTACTTTTTTTATACGACAAATTTCAATTTTAAGAAAAGAGAATATATACTTATTGGAGAAACATAACCTCTGCACATTATTGACAAAAGTGCTGATGTTTGTTCTATCTTATTTAAAATCCGTAAATCGAATTTAATGCAAATTTGTAATAACATTCTAGAAATATGTGTTCCATTCATTCTTTCCTTCCATCAACCAGCCGATTAACACATTTTTGATCTGTCAAAGCATTTAATTCAGACAAAACATATACTTATTTGCCTTTTTTTCCCACGGAATTTCATGTTTTAACTGAACTGTGGTGCGCTATTCGGGTCTAATTAAATTCAATTTAATCTAATTTCCTTTTATAACGAGGCTTGGCAACAGCCAACAACAAATCATTATGTATATGTTTTCGTATGTAAATCTTTGATTTTGGTACATGAAGCTTATAAATTTCAAAATCCGATCGATAGCGATCGTTTTCTTTGCCTTTGCCCACATTCTTCTTTCGAAAGTAATACCCGGAAGTGGAGGTATTCCGAATGTGACCCGATTTTTCAAAGGGAGACAAACCACGTTTCTGAAAAGGCCTATATATCCAACTGGAAACCATGTCCTCTCACATTATTATCGATCAATATTGTATTTCTAGTTAACATTTGATTCATTATCAAATGCAACTAGATCTAATAACATTCGTCATTATGTGTCAATTCCGTTTTTTTAAAAACAATGATTTTTCATTTTCAAACGAAGATAAAAGACAAAAATAAAAATTTACTAACATGTGAAAGAAAAAAAGAAAGAAAATAAAATAATAGTTCATACTTCTATTCTTTACATCGTTTTATAAATTAACTGTTTGCATAGATTTACTAATTAAGTGTAGTTCTCAGTCATTTCACAATATATGTGACAGATTTTTGAAACGGGATAAACTCTACTTCACCCACAAGTCTCTCCTTATACATAATTTCTCTATTATAAGTACTTAAACAATATCTTAAGCAGTATTGACGAAGAAAAATCACAGCACAATAGTGCTTTGTGTTGACGGAGTCGCACAGCGTGTCGGAGAAAATAGCGGATAGCAACCGAAGTGTTCGCTGATTGGTCAGTTCCAGCTGTCAATCAGTCTGTCGTAAGGTCAATTCCCTTCTTGTGAATTTTGCTGTTAAGAATTGGGGGAGAGTCCACAGGCCAAATCCCTTAAGACCATGGTGTTGGCTTCTATTGGCTTGTCTCTGTGACACAATGGGCAATTGGAATAGAGCTTAAAGGGACTAATTTGTGGTCTTGGAGTAATAAACGTTTAAACTTTGACATTTACAATGATTGTCACTAAAACATAAACAATTTTCATTTTTTTTACTGTTAAGTTGCTGAAAACCTACATGTTTTAATCTAATAATATGAAGTGAGCATTTTCAAATTTTAGCACTTTTATGGGATAGCCGATTTTTAAATCCATGCAGAAATTCTTTCTCATGCACCCTACTAGCGTCACGTGACAAGAGCAGCTTTACATTTCTGAAGAGAAACATCATGATGATATCTCAAAATACCATAGATCTCTTAATCTAAGTTTAGTTGGCTCATTGTACCCTTTCCCAAACAACAAATTTTCGACTGTCTCAAATTGAAAAAGTTTGCAGACAACATTTCAAAATGTGATGAAATTAGAATATTATTTTCTGATAGAGCAGAAAACATTGTGAGAAAAGGAAAAATTGCTTGTTATGAGCAATTTCTCATTTTCACACAACTTTTTTCAAGTTGTTTGCAACAAGGTGGTCAAATGTCGTTATTGTTTGGGAAAGGGTTTAGAAAAAACGAAAACAATTTAACAGCGTGCAATATTTGCAATATAAATGTTCTATGTCATTTCTGTACAGTTATGAACTGGGTCAGAAAGAAAAATCCAACTCATGTTAGGAGGGGTCTTGCATGATTACCTGTACATTGCCATGAGCTCTGGTTATGATCTCAATTGTATCCCCATCCTGCACGCATTCTAGTATCATAGCATTATACTTGGCAGTTAGAACAAACATCAGATCCTTGGGTTCACCCTGAAATGAAAATTTCGATTTTTAACATGGCATCATAGATAATTTGTCTCACCTTAAAAGTTAACAATGAAGTCTTGATTTATAAAAAATCTGTGTTGTGTTATATGCTTTGTTTAATCTTACATTGGGTAAAGAGTCATCAAAAAGTTATAAAGATAATTGAGTGCATTGTTGCTTTCTAGAGTAAATATCTGTGTGAACATGTTTTAACTTTTAGAAATATAACTAGCTTTTTACAGGCAATTCAATTATATAACAGGGGCCCATAAAAGGGGGTCCACATAAAGCCCATCGATTTGGAAATCTCTTTTCAGTTTTGCAGTTTTCCCAAAAATACAAACTCACAAAACCTTTTTGCTTTCTCAATTGAGTAATTTCATTGACACAATTTCCCAAAATTAATAGGCCTGGGCCTCTTCCCAGATAAAAAGCCCTGTATGGAAATATCTTACTAGATAGATTTCGGCCAACTATTGGCCAGATTGCGATTTAAAAATTGTCTGAGATATACAATATTTCAATCAATAACCTACAGATGGAACATGTCTAATAATTTGTCGAACAATATCTGGAGCCCTATGTCCTTATGGTTCTACAGCGATGAATCAAAAGGACTGTCAAAACAAGGACAGTCACTGTATTGCACACTTACGGCTAGATACGATGTCATAACGTCTTGTGGCTGCTATCTGGTTCATCACCGCTCATCACTTGTTGAAGCAAAATCAATTTTAACAACCACATGATAGATAACCTTTTTATGATAACCCTAGCATAGTATTGTCTAAAATATCAAATCAAACAGCTTCATAGAAGCTAAAATTTCTTAATTAAGTTGTATTTCTTAATTGTTGGTGAAATTTCGTGAGAAACAAACCGTTAGTGGCCATTTTGATTATTTCGCAACTTCTCGCACTTTCTGCTTTAAAAATATGGTAATTACCCATTGAACATGAAGGGCTCATCCAATGAAAACACATGTTTTTCCCGCCTTTTTTACAACCTTACTACAACTTCCAAAGATGGAATACCCCTACATGTTTAGCTCCGCCCAATTTGACCCAATTTGGTTGTCAATTGTTGCAGGATAGTCCTGGATATCCAAATGAAAACCGGAAGTGATGGATTTGAGAAATGAAATGTATAAGGATTACAAAAAATGCTTCTATTCTCTTAAAATAATGGAAAAATATTAACTTTTGGACTCTAAGGTATGAGATATTATGCATATGTTTAATCAGGTGAAGTTTTGTTGCATTTAGTTGCCCCATTTTTTAATTATCGTAGCGGTTGTGATACACAACCGGCCTGCTCCAAAGAGCTAAGAGGGCGGATTTACTACCGTGTCCCAAACAGGACACAGTAGGAACATTACTTCTAACTTACGGCAGGTCTGAAAAGTTCCAACACAGCAATACGTCCATAGATTCCAACTTCTTTGATTGGTCGGAGGCCTTCAGGGGTGACAACATAGATTTCCAGACGAGTGTTCTTTGCAATAATAAGATTTAAATCATCGCTTGATGTAAAGTTACCTACAAAAGAAGGATAAATTTGGAATTGTGTGTTACAGTTTGGAGGCACTGTGTAATAAAAATGTGTTCCCCCTTTGGGGGCGAAGGGGACCACTCGGCAATGAGAATAAAAAATGTGGACCAATCTGAAATGAGATTAATGCAAATAATCCATATTGGCTCAGACAAATTTTGATATTGAATGCATCCAGACGTAGAATGAAATAACTACGTTTTGATCATTCATGATAGCATAACCACTAGTTTTGTTCCCAAATGAAATCAATTGTTAATGCCCATACAAAACATTTAAAAGCTTGAAGTCTAGATCGAGCAATTTTCATTATATTATGGCAAGTTTTGTTTTTGTTTTAAAGCATAATAACTTAACAGTCTTCAATGATCCATGCCAGAGTTTGTTTTGGAAAATCCTTGTTTTTTGCTCATATCGTCATACAATCCGTCTTTGTCATGTACATGAATTAACAGCAAACCGACTGACAATACATGTTTTACACCTCACGATAAATGTAGCATTTTACGCGCGTGTTTAAGACGACCATAAGATCAAAAAGTGATCTAGAAGTTATAAAACGGTGATCTTACCCCACCCACTTCACAGAGTGTGTCGGAAGAAAGTACCGCATGTTTGATATCTTTTCTCCATATTTCAACATCTAGATTAAAAGACCAACATTACCTGTGACACAAGCATTCACTGCCGTCGGCTTATGAGCCGTGACGACGTAGTTAAACGCCATTATTTACTTTTTTCTCCGGAATGATTTTCTTTCTTTCAATGCCGAGACGCTCATTGAAATCAGACGACTTATCATGCATTTAGATGATACGGATTAATTGGCGGGATTTTTTTTTATTTTGAAGGCCGGTAAAATCCGGGTTGTTGATTTTGGTCAAATTACTTTTGAATGTTAAATTTTTATTTTTCGTTAAGACATTCTGCTCGTCAAATGAATAATAAACCGAGAATCTATCTCGAAATGTAGGTGGTTTCGTCAAACTGTCTGTTCAGGGCGGCACGATTTACCCCACATTGAATGGCACCCACAATTAAACGTTACTCGTCACAACCTCTAGTTAATTATAAAAGCAATAATTATGTCCTAATACATGTACTAGATATATAAACGTTTAGTCTCTTATATAGTATATAGAACATATATTGGGACATTATAGAAGATAGTTTCGAGCACCTTTGTAGGCAGCAGTGTTTTTCTGGATACGAGGTTCGTGGGTTCAAATCCCTTGAGAAGCGGGATCTAAATCTACCTTGCGATCTTTCGTTAATCCACATTCGGCGCGATTACTCGTTATGTATCCAGGAAGCAGACTCGAGAGTGATTAATCGAAGTTGTAAGAACTGGAGGTCAAACAAATGTCCGTGCTCGACAGAGCTGAGCCCGTGCAATACCGAGTATGCCAAAAAGAGACACCTGTTGCCCCTTGTCAGCCTTAAGAAAACTCCTCTTCTCACATGACTCCACTGGTACACTGGTTTACAAAAGCAGCATCCTCAGCAAAATAGTTGAATCATGGGAACGAAATTCATTTTAACCCTGTCCCAAACAATAACGATATTTGGCCACTTTGTTGCAGACGAATTGAGAAAACATTGTGGGAAAAGGAGAAATTGCTCGTGACGAGCAATTTTCCTTTTCCCACAATGTTTTCTGCCCTATCAGAAGGTTATCTTCAAATTTCATCACATTTTGAAATGTCGTCTGCAAACTCTTTCAATTTGGGACAGTAGAACATTTGTTGTTTGGGAAAGGGTTAAACAAAGATATATTACAGAGGGCAATATTAGCTTCTTGCAGTCATACGGTTACGATAGTCTGTATTTAAAGAATATCATATCATTGAACCAGTCTTATTTTATAGAGTCCCGATTAACCAAGCGGATTAAGTACCGGATGCACAGGTTACCAGGGTTATCAGCTTAATGTCGGATACGGATCATACTGGAAACGGTACAACTAAGCCCAGTATGGAAGCACATTAAATGTACATAGCGAGGCAACTCAAAAACTGCTGCGGTTTGGGTGGGGGCAACGGATCACCTCACATCACTCTTGCCCTGATAGTACGTACCAGGGTTACCAGCATTCGGAACACCTCGGCCATTTCTTATATCTACCGACTTGTTACGGGGATTGCCGAGTAGATACGATTGGGTTACCAGTTTAAATACTATTGTCTCATCTCCGATAGACAAGTAACAAGCCTAACACCTACATATGAACACTCTTCCAGGTCCTTTAAAGATGAGCTAATCAACTAGTTGACCACGCGATAAGTCCCATGTTTATTTCTACTGTTAAAACGAAGAAGCAGTCTCTGATAAATGTATGGTCAGGGTGACCAGGCGAATGTTGGACTTAGGTCATATTAGTAAATCTATGCATAACTATATATGTTACAGGGAATATGTATAATCAGGGAATATGTATAATCCCTGAAAATTTCAGGGATTATGTATAATCCCTGATTCACTCAGGGAATATACATAATTCCTGAAAATAGCAGTTATTATACATATTTCCTGATTTGATGTCCAGATTTTTAGACATATTCCCTGAAATTAATTCTGTCTTTATTTTCTGGATTTACAAATCATTTACAAGTAATTTCTGCGTGAATCTGAGTGAATCAGGGATTATACATAATCCCTGAAATTTTCAGGGATTATACATATTCCCTGATTATACATATTCCCAGTAACATATATAGGTTCAGTATGGACGCACATTAAACGCTCTTAGTTCCATAAACTACTGCTACTGCTTCAGTACGGGACCGGACAACAAATCACCCCATCCCCACAACACACTTCTACCAAAGCCAGTACATGTATAACCCTTTCCCAAACAATAACAACATTTGACCACTTTGTTGCAGATGACTTTAGAAAACATTGAGGGAAAAGGAGAAATTGCTCGTAACGAATAAGTTTTGCTTTTCCCACAATGGTTTCTGGCCTATTAGAAGATTATTTTCCAATTTCATCACATTTTGAAATGTCGTCTGCAAACTCGTTCAATTTGGGACAGTCGAAAATTTGTTATTTGAGAAAGGGTTAACCAGTATACTGCTGTCCTACAACCGGACAATTTCTATCCCCCATTCCATCTCGGTGGTGGAGGGGGTTCCAGGGGCATTCCCAGCACTTTCATAAGACGATATGAATATCGCCAACCTGCTTTTTCTGGAGGTAATTACAGAGTTCTAGCTCAACAGAGCAAAGCCCGTGCTATCCCGACTGTATCCAAAAGAGGCATATGTTGCCTCATGCCCAACTGGTAGAAGCAGCAAACACAGAACAAGCATACACCGCTGGAACCTTACATCGATGCAGTGCTGTAGCCGTACAAATTCTAACCCCCTACCAGCTGGGGTGGGGTGGTTCTAAGTCATTCCCAATACTTTGAGGAGACGATATAAATATCGCCAACCTGCTTTTTCTGGGGACCATGCATGAGTCCGGGCTCATATTCACAACCCCACGTGTACTTAAAGTCTATTCATTCGTTTTTCATTGGTAATATTCAAGTACTATGCTAAAAAATGGCGACTTTCCATAGTAAGATGGTTTGATGCAATCGGAGATCTAACATGTGGCGAATATATTTTATGACAAAGTTTATCGGTAAAGTCTTATAAACAGTTTGTGATATTTCTATCTTAGCCGACAGCTTATAAAATATTGTAATTTGAGCATGTATCCATTGGATATTTCCGGGCTGGTTCAGAGGTAGTCTAAATCGATCATGATATTTGCAGGGTTCCGGATGCTTTTTAGGCAACTTACAAGACTGCACCTACTGTCAAGACAGCAGTGAAATCATGTTGAAAACAGGGTAAATTAATCAATAATTCCGAAACATCTTGCATAACTGGGCACACTAAATAAAAAAGTCACAAGGCGTTAAATCAACAATAAAACATTTTTATTGAATAAACTTGAGAGAGATAAAACACATTCATATAAAACACTTCCTTGGCGTATGCATGATCGTTCATCTTAATAGGACGATATGTTCGGTTGGATGCCTTCGGTAAAAACACATTTTCATAAAAGGAACCTTGCCTGGGACAAAATGCTCAGAATTATTCTTAAATTCGGCAGGTACATATTCTTTTAAATGAGATTAATGTATATATCAAGAAAGTTCCTAACAACGTATAAAATCACATAAAACCATTGAAAGTTTCACTTTTTATAAAAAGCAAATCAAGCCCGAGTTTTACACAAACATATAAAAGGCAATAACCCTTATGTTTCATATAAACCAATGCACCAGTTTATAGAGACACAATTAAAAACAATAAAATTTCACAAAAACGGTAAAACTAAACACAGTTAAATACTTTCTATGATAACAAATAAAACATAAATCTAACAATCTCAGTGCAGAGAATTCCCAATGCTATCAATCCCAAACGATTATTACAATTCACGGTACCGCCCATTAAGTTGTGTAAGTACTTATACTATATGGAATAATTGCATACCACTTGTTCTTTATGCATTGATATTGACGACGGAAATATTTCAAGGTCTATGAATTAAATGATTAACATGTAAGAGCCATAACTTTGTATTGATGAATCAAAGAAAAGTATTTATTGTTGACATGGCGTTAAATCCTGCATACACCTGTTTTTATTAGTAAAGGCGATACACATTAGCTAAGTTGAAGATACAATTCTAAATCACCCATTTTGAAAATATTCGAGGAAGCAAAGACACGTAATCTAATTTGTAAATTTGTAAACATGTTTGGTGCTTGTTTGAAAAATCCAATGATGCGATAGATTGAAATACTTTCGATTAAATGACATTGGATTTTGACGGGAAAATAAATGCTGCTTTACGAGAACTCTTTGCACTAACGCTCTGACCCTCAATGTAGCAATCAATCAAGAGAGTGGTGCTTAAGAAACCGTTTTTCATTATGGTTACATCTTCTAGTGAACCTTTTGTTATGGGAATCATTCAATCAGTCTGCATTGCAAAACAAGTTCATAACTATCACATAAAAACAACCGAATAAAACGATAGACAACATACACATCTAATTACATTCTGAGAAACATAATGCATAGTGTGGCATTAATAAAAAACATACATGTATATACAATTGTGCTAAGACAAACAGGAAAATAACGCAACATATTGCTTTGAAACGTTTGATAATGATATGGTTGAAAGTCAACCATCAATGTAAACAATAAATCACAAATCGGTCACATACGTTCTTAAATTGTGTCCTGAGTTGGACACAAAATAAGCCAAACCCCTCACAGTGATCTCCCTTCATGAAATTGATCACTGCCACCACAAATGTCACATGACCGTCTGCTTAGAAATGAAAATGGCGTTTAAAGATGGCGGCGACGACCAAAATAAAAATGTCCATTTGTAAAGAAAACGAAATATTTTTCAATTTAAATGTAACGAACTTAACACAAGAATACATGATTACTCAATTAACAACTATATTCGGTAAAAACTATAAGTCTGAATGAAAACCTTGTGGTGGTATTTTATTTTCATCAAAGTCTGGATAAAAAAACTTGGGGTTGCAGTAATCGATACAGCGTAGTAAGGGGAAATAACTGTGATGGGTTTGTCTACGTGCCGGTGTCAGAATAATTAAGGTTGACACACTGACCATCGATGGATAATGAACAACGAGAAAAACATGAACATCGATAAATGGTGAAAACATGAACATCGATAAAATGATCAACTCGAAAACTACATAACAACGCTTAAAAATATTCCAACAAGAACGAAACAAAACATGTCCATTGATGTTAACTACAAAATACAACATTGTAGAAAAACATAAATATATTTAAGCTGAGACCAGCTCAGTAGAAATCGACAGTTTCAATCAGAACTCTTCGGGAATGTCGGCAGGCCGCAGGTTGTCAAAGACTGCCGATTGCAAAAAGCACACACCTAAAGTCTAGATACGTGCCATGTCAAATTCCCAGAGTATTTTCCTCATAAACTTTGTACCAGAATCTCCAAGGCAATGCTTTGCTATATTTCAGGACTTGGAAGCAATGAATGATCTTGGAAACGTGTAAACTGGATATCACCTCGCCTTTCGATTTTTTCATAAATGAGGAACAACAATAACTTTTTAGTCATTTTGCAAACAGAAAGCGACTTGCGAAAACAGAGTTCTGGATTTCTTTGATAAATCATTGCATATATACAATATAACTATCACTTTTTATATGCTAACCATAAATTAATTCAACAACCCATTGCATCTAATCATGCTCAATATCTACAACAGTCTCAATGGCATGTTGGCTACCACTCGTTGTATCTTTGTCAGTCAATCCTTCTTCTTTAACAACTTCGACATGAACAGAATTGTTAATCTTTTCAACGTCGACACCAACAGAGTTATTAGTCTTTTGTTCTTCTAAATCAACGATGACATTAACAGAAGTGTTAGTCTTATCATCAACGACACCAACAGAGTTATTAGTCTTTTGTTCTTCTTCTTTATTAATGTCGGCACCAACAAAATTCTTAGTTTTATGAACGTCGACACTAACAGAACTACAAGTCTTTTGTTCTTCTTTGTCGACGTTGACAACAACAAAACTGTTAGACTGTTGTTCTTTCTTGTTAGTCGTATCATGTTCAGCACTATCAGCACTTTTAGTCTTATCAATATCGGCACCAATAGAATTGCTAGTCTTATCATCGTCAACACTAACACAACTGTTAGTCTTTTGTTCTTTCATATCAACAGCGACAGCAACAAAACCATTAGACTCTTGTTCTTTCTTATCAATGTCGACATCGATAGAACTTTCTTGGATCACGTTTATATCTTTACGTAGAGTATTTTCATCTTCAGTTGGTTCGGACGTATGAGCTGAAATCTCCGCGGTTTGTTTACAAGTTTCACTCGAAGCGACTTCAGTCTTTTTAGGAGCATTATCACCGTTATCGTTAATTTCAGGACATGAGTCGATTTCGGAGTTGTTGTTGTTGACGGAATGCAGCTCTACTGGGTTAAATGAGGCGTCTCCTTGCGGCTTCGTATAGGTCTTACCACTCAGCGTTGTACAGGTAACACCCTCTGTAAGTCCCGCAAGACTGACCCGATTCTTATCAATGTTTGACTCAGAGTGACGCCGCTTGGCATCCGCTTTTATCTTGGCGAGCTTGATACGTTCATCTTTCTCGTCGATCGTGTATACGGAATCACGTCGTTCGTCTCCGTTCTTATTTAACATTTCCGCGAACACCCGATCACTTCCGATAGAGTCCGACACGGACAGTCGGCTGAATACGTCGCCTGACTCGGAGGTTGCCCTTGACGACAGCGCGGAGTCGTGGTTGTCAAGGTCGTCTATGTTCTCCTCCTCCATTGTACTAAGGTCCTCGGACGCCATTTTTTTTTTGCGCACGTCACCATTCGTCATCTTGGTGCCGAATAACTCAATGGAAGCGAGCGAGGAACGCCGAATGGGGAGGTTTTTTGATATGGTGTTCTTGATGGAGTTGGCAACGGCCGGAAGGGAGATACGAGATCTGGATACATGTACGTTCGATGGTATGCGAATGCCGTGTAGGTCTAGGCTGGGCATCGAACATCGGGCACCGCGGTTATGGCCTGTTATACCCGAGTCATCGAATTTGAACTTGAACTTCCGTTTGTTGGGAGTGACTGAAATAAAAGAAAAAAAACATGATATAGGAAAAACAGTGTATATGTATTTGTAAACTACTCAGAGTGACCTCCGTTTATAGAATCTATCACTGCCGCCACAAATGTCACATGACCATCTGCTTAAAAACGAAAATGGCGTCCAAAGATGGAGGCCTCCGACACTCAATAAAAAACATCTATCTGTGCGTTATTTGTAAAGAAAAAAGCGAAATATATTTTCAAATTAACTGGTCAGTAATCAAAACACGAATGCATTGTCAATAAATTACGTACTATATCCGGTAAAAACTTGAGAAAAAAAGCATCATTTAAATTTCATCCAAATCTGAATAAAACATTTGTGGTGGAAGTGATCTATGCAGCGTAGCAAATGGGAGATTACTGTGAGGAGTTTGGCGGGTTTACAGTAACTGTTTGACCGTTATTAATTAATTTCAGTTGGGTTCATATGTAATTCAGACGGCAGTATGTATTTGGAAAATCCTTCAGAACGTCGAAAGCATGACCCTCCACTTTAATTGTTGTCAGAGGCAAGGATCAAATAGTTTATCGATATTTCTTTATCTTTTGCTTTATGATGATATATCTTATTGTTTGGTAATGGTAGTTAAATTATATTCGAAAGAGCAGGGATGTGTTAAACAGTATTCAATACAATGAAAATACGACTAAGATAATATAAAATTTGAAGCACAAAACAAGGTCGTAGGATCGATATATAACTGGATTGATCATTGGCAACAAGAGAGCTTTCTCATTTCTAAATGCCATCATTTGGGAACACAGGTGATTGAAACAATCTCCGACAATATCCCATTATATTCTCTATATACTATGTAAGATATAGTATACAGAGCATATATTGTAAGCACAATGTGGGGTTTTTTTATGTTCGATGTCATTTGTGATAAGACTATTGGCAAACACAGAACGTACCTGGTTGTGACATCTCGTCGTTTTTTAGATGGTTATCCACTTTCCATTCGTCTATCCCTTCCATGATGCATAGCCTTTGTAACGTCGTCACCTGTGACTGGAAGTTAGAAATCGAGATAACGTTTGACAATGTTATAATACGACAAACAAACACAATCTAGATCAAGATTTATGAAGAATTTAAAAAAAAGCCATTTCCCAACTCGAAAAGCTGGTTTGAGCCTTTTACGAGTTGAGGATACGAGATCAATATGAGTGAAATTTAATTTTTGTAACGAAATCGTTGAAATACTTGAGCCATTAAACCATATTGCAAAAATTTATATCTTTTTTCAGAAAGTTTATTTCACACCAAAGCCAATTCAAACTAGCGTTAGCAGCTTGTTTTGAAAATAAATATTTCAAAGACTTTCGATTTATTCCTTTACCTATTTCACTTTCAAGAGGAATACAAAATGGAATGTTTTAATTACACTATTGTCTATTTTTGTCTTTAATATCTTCATTAACATTCAAACTTTTCCGTGCTCCCTAATCACCAATAGTTGTCAAAAGCGTTTTTAAATGACTTTTATTTGGACTGGTCGGAATGTGCTTGCATATTGTACATACACGTAGGACAGGTGTTGATCGTTTACCTACCATGTATTTTTGTAGCATTGCTTCAGTATCCCTGAGATTTCCCTGTATTTTCTTCTTCCGCTTGTACACGAGTTTGAGTCGAAAGTGTTCATGATCTTTTACAGACACCACTAAACCTGTGAAACAACACAAAGGTACGGACATCTATGGGTGTTTTATATATGACAAAACGAGATCAAATATCGTAGACATATTTTAGTATTTGTAAATTTGATAAGAATGTGACGCCATTTCAACTACTAAGTCATGCCTCTGGTGAAATCTATCAGTACTAACATGACTAGAATATTTGTATTGCTATGGTATTCCATGAATTAGCCATAAGGCCTAGAAAGACAGTTCACGTTTAAAATCAAAGTGTATATTGTTGGCTTTGTTCAAGGAAACATTGCCATATAAGTAAACGTTTGCCGAGAATGGTGTTAACCCTCAGAATGCTGGGTAATTTTCTAGAAATAGATTTTTGTCGTCTGCTTTCCAAAACCTTAAGTATCTGCTCAACTTTGATGAGGAAAGATACTCAGAGTAGCAAACAACCTTTTTGCATGATCATGTAGTCGGCTCAAGCACTGCATAAGGGTTAACTCTTTACCAAACGCCAAGGTTTCGACTGTCCCTAATTAAAAGAGTTTACAGCCGACATTTCGAAATGTGATGAAACAGCAAAACAATCTTCTGATAGGGCAGAAAACATTGTGAAAAAAGAGAAGTTGCTCGTAGAGAGCAATTCCTCCTTCAACAATGTTTTCCAGAGTCGTCTGCATTAACTTGTCAAATGTCGTTATTGTTTGTTAATGGGTTAAGCTAAAAAACACAGCAACAATCCGTTCCTGGGTTGAATACTTACTATTTACAACACGTATCACCCTCCAAGGTAGAAGTATAGAGAGGACAAACACGAAATCGTTTGTGTCTATATCCGGCAGGAACAACAGGAAGCTAAAGTCGACGAGGAACGAGAGAATAACGATCGTAGCGTCGAACATCTGGAATATATAACAACGATTAAAGGAGCATAGCATTGGGATCTATGTTTATGGTGTACATGGTGTATACATGTAGGAATTGGCTTCTTATTACCATTACAGCACGGAAATGGGCCCCAAAGAGCATACCAATGGAATTTATATTTCAAAATGGAGCAATGAGGTCTGTTTTATCAATTGAGCAATGTGTTCCTTTTTATGAATAGAAGGTCTATTTGGCTAATAGAACAATGGGGTCCATTTTGACTATGGGACAATATATTAATTTTTATCAATAGAATAATGGATTCATTTTGTTAATAGAACACAATGGTCCATTTTATTAATATAGAAATGAGATCCACTTTATAAATATAGCAAATGGGTCTTTTTCGATGATACAGCAATAGTGTCTATTGTGATGATACAGCAATGGGCTCCATGCTAATAAAAGAGCACTGGGATCCGTGTAATTAATAGAGTGACGAGGTCCATATCATCTATAGAGCAATGGGTTCTATGTTATCAATAATATATAGCATTTCGGTCTACCATGGAGCACAGAAAATGAATATAAATAAAATCCGGTAGGCCTACAATATAAGAGAAGGCCTTACGTTGCAATTTGAAGACGACATATCACTTTCTACTGACTTTTGCGAACTTCTCAAAACATCAGAGTCTGCTTAAACTTCATAACCTCTCTATATACCAGACGGTTCTTGATTTTAATAATGGCTTCTATCTAAATAAGTTGTGCTAGAGTGCAAGTGCAGACCTACTTACCTCTAACTTGCGACGGAAAAAGTCTGGACCAGCACAAATGGCTTTGAGAATTGTCTGAAATTAAACATTCATTGTGATACATTCGGGAAAACATTGTAGATTGATAGTACTCAAAAGTTCTCAACTCTGATGTGTACATCGCTTTTCCTTTTATCAATGACCCTTTTTGACGCACATTAAACAGAATACTGAAAAAGTAACACATGGAAAATGCTTCTTTAAGTTCCATAATGATAATTGTAAAAGTATTAATAATTTCCTACTTTTTTCTTAGTTATCTTTTGCAATATAACGCCATACCATCTCTTGTCTTCTTACCAATTTCCGTTCACTGTTCCAATATGAAAATGGAACAAAGCACTTTGTTCTGCTTATATTTGATATCAGTTAGGTATTCTTGTTTCATGAAACAAACCCTTTATTTATAAAACGGCAAACTGCATTGACGTTATGACATGCTTTAAATATTGGCAACCATTTCAGTAAAACTATTTTGCAATTTCTGGCATTATTTGTTAACACCTCTCTAGAGAGCGGTTGTGCCAGCACAAATATAGGGTTCATTGCAATACTATAGTAAGTGCACGTACTATAGTTTTGCATTGAACCGTCGAAATGACCGACTTTTCTTTTTAAAAAGAAAAGAAAATACAAAAGAAACCAACTCACCTCAACCAAAATGATGAGTAATATAGCAATGCTGAGATAATGGAATATATGGGCAATCTTTCCAACGATCTCAAGGTCCCGCTCATCCTGCACATAGCTCTTACTGGTATAACCCGGTAATGTCATCGCAACACTACCATTTTCATGACCTTCACCTTTCAAACTGCCATTAACAATGTCAAGGTTAACGTCATTAACGTCATAGCTCCGCGAAGTGTTCGAACACGGGACCGTCGCCGGCACGTCCCCGGCGAGATGAGTACTGTTACGGTCGTCCGTCCATATGAACGCGGAGTTGAGCAGCATGGTGAACATGTCGTACGGAGACTCACTGTCCAGGTGCGGGTGGAGCTCCTCCATCTTGGCCACGAACGCGTGCGTCGCCTTGGTGAGTTCGTTTGTCTTTCCGAGTGTCGCTGAAAGGTAAAGGTTTTGTTTCTTAACCCTTATATGCTGGAACCGCCTTCATGGGTTATGCAAGCATGTTAGATCCAGGCCAGCTAACTTGTTTGCTACTCTGAGTATCTTATTTGATCAGAAAATGGCAGATATTTAAGGTTTGGGAAGGCAGACGACACAAGAATGTTTTTTAGAAAATTAAACAGCATTATAAGGGTTAAAGTGTCAGCCAGTTTGGCTTAAGAGACACTTTTCACTAATTATACAAAGTACCTCCGAACTTCTATCACTATGCCATGCGCCAAGCGGATAAAAGTCGGTTACCATTAATTTAACTAGCTCGCGGCTCACGAACCGGACATTTTGGAACGAAGCCAACGATAAACGCCTCCCTTCACCTTCAACTTTGTAGAGTTCAATGTTATCCACAGAGAGGTCAATGTCACCCACTCACATTTAACCCAAGAAAAAACGCCAATGTTACCTTCTCACCTTCAACTTTGTAGAGTCCATGGGTCGCCCACTCATCTTTAAAACTACAGAAAGGTCAATGTTACCCACAGAAAGGTTAATGTAACCACAAAAAGGTCCATGTTACCCACAGAAAGGTCAATATTACCACAAAAAGGTCAATGTTACACACAGAAAGGTCAATGTTACCACAGAAAGGTCAATGTTACCACAGAAAGGTCAATGTTACCCACAGAAAGGTCAATGTTACCACAGAAAGGTCAATGTTACCACATAAAGCTTAATGTTACCACAGAAAGGTCAGTGTTACCACAGGAAGGTCAATACTACCACAGAAAGGTCAATGCTACCCACACATTTCAAGTGTTTAGAGGTCAAGACTTGTCCACCCACCTTTAACTCCACAGAAAGGTTAAAGTCGCCCACTCACCTTTAACTTTGTAGAGGTCAAGGGTCAACTCCCCGAGAACTAAGGCACAATCCAGCACACACAATAACACGACTGTCAGAAGGACATGTTTACTTTTGAATATGGTATCCCCTTTACGTCTCCATCTGTAATGGATAGGTATTAGAAATATATTATAGAGGTGCTCCTTATTAATATCGACAAAGTGGAATTTACCACTCATTTCTTATTTCTAACTTTCTTTTTGTAAATTAGCATGAAAACTGTTTAATGAATTTATTCATTTTTGATTTTTGTTAATGGAAGAACCATCATGTTTTTTTATGTTTATACTATTTGATATTTACGCGTGTTCGTATTAAACATAGCTAGTATTCCCATTTTCATCTTTGTAATCAACAGAAGAATAAGTCTGTATATATTTAAAACAAATCCAGATTATTTCCCTTTGACCCTCAACGTGACAATAGCCGTGTATCTATAGGTTTGGACAAGTTCTAGTCAGTGTATGTTTACGATGATATAACAAAGAGACATAATTCTAAGTATCTTACTTCTTATTCTAGCCTGTTTAGATACTTGTACCAATGTGACCCATTACAATCGTTAGTATCGTTTAGGTATAAATACCTATAGATATTTATATTTCCGTCCTCAAAATGTTGGAATAAAAGAGGTCGCAAAGTTATTTTTTATTTTGGTGAAGCTGCAAGGCTTCTGTTATTTTCCATAACTATGGTTACGTGACTTAAGTAAGGACTATATGATAACTCGGATGTCTGGTTAATTAAAGCTTGATGGAGTCGAATTCTAGCTTTTCTAACGCCAAACTTTAAAATCCAATCCTGCATGGCAATGTTGTATGAGTATGACTTGACAACGATATAAAGAGATATGGATATTATGTTTAACTCTAGCTTGTATTGTTTCATCTTAATCATTTATTCTATCGAATTCAAGTCGCCTACGAGGATTTAACTAATTCATTCAATTTGATTCTTACCATCATAACATTTTGACGACTAAATAATTTAATACCAAAATGTCGAGGTCATATTTCCATCCATGCCGTATTTTCTTGGAAATTCACGGAAATAACAATAAAGGGAATAATAACTGTGAATAAACCCCGTGTCTCGAGTCGTTAAACAGTAATCTTAGATGTTTGGGATCTCTTGCGCTCCGTCATATGCAAAGGTTCATGAACAAAGGTTGTTCAAGATCTTTCCCATGAAGAAAATACAATCTAATAATATTGGCCCTTTTCTCAAGGGTCGTGGGTTTTAATCCCGTGAGAAGCAGGATCTGTCTTGCGACCTTTCATTAATCCACATTTGGCGTGAGTACTGGTTATGTATCCAGGAAGCAGAATCGATAGGGATTTATCTAGGTTGTAAGAACTTGTTTCGCAATCGCAGTGAAATAAATAAACTTAAACTAAGCTAGACTAACCATTTTCTATGGGTATCTTAAGAACTATCGCCGTAAATATATGCAAAATAAGGGGATTTATCTAAGGTTTAAGAACTTGTTTTGCAATCGATGTAAAATAAATAAGTTTTAACTAAACTACACTAACCCTTTTCTATGGGTTCTTTTTAGAATTATCGCAGTGAAAATTTGCAAAGTAAGGCGATTGCATATTAGAATAAAGAACAACACCATAGGATTGCGCCTATAACGTGAATCTTTCTTTAACATCGCCCGTGCTTAATCATACACGTACGAATCATGGAATCTTTCGCACTCAAAATTACACGCTTTCTCTAGTAGAATCAATCGCAATGTCTCGGTTTTATATGATTTGTGATATGCAGCTTCGCATTCGGAACACCTCGGCCATTTCTTAAAATAACCTCGGAGGCAATGGGGAGCCATTTTTGAAAGTAGGTCAGCAACGAAGGGCATGTCCGTTTGCAACCGTATCTACTCGGAAATGCCCGGCACAAGCCGGGGATTGCCGAGTAGATACGATTGAAAAAAATATGAATCAAAGATGTGTTGATATGGTCATCTTTAATGAAAAGGGTAAAAACAAACATTCAATTGTGATATATAACCAATTTGTGTGTATTTAAATACCTATTTAGTGCCTGTGTGCATTTTGCGTTAGCCGCCGGAAATAAGGCGAATTACCCCAGGATTTCTGGTGTATTCATGTACTGCCTACGAGGTATATCTACCGACTTGTTACGGGGATTGCCGAGTAGATACGATTGGCAGCTTCGTTTTGGTCTGATCAACATTATATACTTTCGATTTGGTGGTTCTAGGGATAAGTGGAAATGTACATCGTTTTCAACAATATTGAGTTATATTACAGCGAAAAGTGCACATACGTATGCTCTTTGCCAATTTACTTGGCGACTGGCCTTGTTCCAACATGTTTGCATAAACAAGAAGTCGGATCCACCACTATAAGGGTTTAAAAAACGATGAAAAAGAAAATTCATTTGTTTCGTTATTAGTCATACTACGTTTTAATCAACACATCACTGATAGTCGCAGTGAAAATACAAACGATTGGTCACGGACACACTCTTGAAAATATCGCGTAACCCATTCCCAAACAATATTGGCATTTGACCAGTTTGTTGCGGACGACTCTGGAAACCGTTGTTGGAAAAGGAGAAATTGCTCTAAACGAGCAATTTCTCCTTTTCCCACAATGTTTTCAGTCCTATCAGAAGATTGATCTTTTGCAATTTCATCATATTTTGAATTGTAGTCTGCAAACTCTTCCAATTTGGGACAGTCGAAAATTTGGCGTTTGGTAAAGGGTTAAAACGCATGCTAATTGTAATACGTTTAATTATAAATCAGTGCGCACATTGATTCTGTGTTACGTCATACTCTACAGACAGATATTTGACGCCAGTTGACGTCATTTGTGGAAATGAATTTCTATATTTAACACATAATACCCTACTGTAAGGCGTTTGTTAAAAACGTGACAAATATTTCATCTTTTTGTCACAATGGCTTCTAAGAGAGAAAATTGGCTGCTGGTCTGTGATCAAACCTGCTTGCCACTCTGAGTATCTTTCCTCAGCAAAATTAACCAGATATCTAAGGTTTTGGAAAGAAAGACGACACAAACATATATTTTTTAGAAAATTTCCCAGCATTCTAAGGGGTTGACGCTTTATTTGCGTATTGTGAGATAGAATGTCATGAGTGACGTTGTCGAGACGTCTATTGTTAGTTATCTGATCGACGCAGACCTTTGCTTTCGGTTTATATAACTTAATAAATCACGGTTTTCTCCCTTGCACTATTATTTGCTTTTTTTTCACAAAAAGTATGTAGAGCCGGCATTGTTTGAAGACAGAATACCCATAATCCGCCATTTTGAAACTCATTCTGTGGTCGGATTACTTCGGTCGTCCTCGGTTAGCCTCAGTCTGGCTCCGGAACGATTCGGTTCAATGCGAAACGTTCCGACCCAGACATTAGTATACCGAGAACGACCGAAGAAAACCGATGAAAGCATAACCGGGTTACCTTAATAGCTTATCTTCGGGAGGATCGGAGATATCACGAGCTAGCTCCGCCTCTAATTCGCTCTCGATCTTCTCAACATAGCCGTGCGTCTTGGCTAGAACCAGAGTCTCCGCTACCAACGTCTGAAATGAGAGAAAATATTAGAATCAGAATCGGAGTCAGATTCAAAACCAGTTAATATACACAGTCAATCAATCAGAATCAGAATATAAATCAGAATCAGAATCAGTCAATATACACAGTCAATCGATCAGAATCAGAATATAAATCAGAATCAGAGTCAGAATCAATATCAGAATCAGTCAATATACACAGTCAATCGATCAGAATCAGAATATAAATCAGAATCATAATCAGTCAATATACACAGTCAATCGATCAGAATCAGAATATGAATCAGAATCAGAGTCAGAATCAATACCAGAATCAGTCAATATACACAGACAATCGATCAGAATCAGAATATGAATCAGAATCAGAGTCAGAATCAATACCAGAATCAGTCAATATACACAGACAATCGATCAGAATCAGAATATAAATCAGAATCAGAATCAGTCAATATACACAGTCAATCGATCAGAATCAGAATATGTATTAGAATCAGAGTCAGAATCAATACCAGAATCAGTCAATATACACAGTCAATCGATCAGACACAGAATATAAATCAGAGTCAGAATCAATATCAGAATCAGTCAATATACACAGTCAATCAATCAGACACAGAATATAAATCAGACTCAGAGTCAGCATCAGAATCAGTCCATATACACAGTCAATTGATAAGAATCAGAATCGGAATAAATGGCATATTCAGAATCAGAATCAGTTAATTTTCACAGTCAATTGATCAGAATCCGAAAAATAATCAGAATATTGGTCAGATTCAGAATCTAAATCAGTCAATATACGCAGACAATCAATAAGAATCAGAATATAAATCAGAACCAGAATCAGTCAATAGACACAGTAAATCGATCAGACACAGAATATAAATCAGAATCAGAGTCAGAATCAATATCAGAATCAGTCAATATACACAGTCAATCGATCAGAATCAGAATCAGAATCAGAGTCAGAATCAATACCAGAATCAGTCAATATACACAGACAATCGATCAGAATCAGAATATAATTCAGAATCAGAATCAGTCAATATACACAATCAATCGATCAGAATCAGAATATGAATCAGAATCAGAGTCAGAATCAATACCAGAATCAGTCATTATACACAGTCAATCGATCAGACACAGAATATAAATCAGAGTCAGAATCAATATCAGAATCAGTCAATTTACACAGTCAATCAATCAGAATCAGAATATAAATCAGACTCAGAGTCAGCATCAGAATCAGTCCATAAACACAGTCAATTGATAAGAATCAGAATCGGAATAAATGGCATATTCAGAATCAGAATCAGTTAATTTTCACAGTCAATTGATCAGAATCCGAAAAGTAATCAGAAAATTGGTCAGATTCAGAATCTGAATCAGTCAATATACACAGACAATCAATAAGAATCAGAATATAAATCAGAATCAGAATCAGTCAATGTACACAGTCAATCGATCAGACACAGAATATAAATCAGAATCAGAGTCAGAATCAATATCAGAATCAGTCAATATACACAGTCAATCGATAAGAATCAGAATATAAATCAGAACGAAATTCAAAAGCAGAATCAGAATGACTGTATTGATACGGGCGAAAGACCGCCTATATGTTACACGTACGTACGAAACGAAAAAAGGTACCTACAAAACCAAGGCTTTCCTAATTACTCAGAACCCTATAGGACTTTTTTCGGCCATGTTGGTTGCAACCGGTTTTTTTGGCCCCATATGGCGCCATCTTGTCCGAAAATTTATTTTTATTCAGCTCTTTTAATAGCAATGATGTGGAAAAATCAAAGTTAACAAACAAAAAATAGAAGGATTTTCCTCCGAATATGTTTTACAACATCTAAAACAATAAACAGTTTTGTAAAATTTAGACCGCATTTCAACATTTTCTGTTTATTTGGTGAAGGTGGCGTCTCTCATCCTAAAACCCGTCAATTCTTCACATGTTGACATGGTGATTACACCAAGAACTGTAACGTGCACTTTCCGTTTTTGTGTATCACGTGACAAGACATTTTCTTTACAAATCATCATCGTTCCGATCACCGCTTCAAATCTTAAATCGAATGAAATAATCGCCTTGTTGAACGAACATCGAAAAAGATGATGTCAGGTAATATAACTTTTTGTACACTTTCATTTTCGTATAAAGAACGCATATTTTAACAGTATATTTTGTTAAAAGCGAGAGAGATATAAATCGAAGAGAGTCTGGACCGTCATTCTATGTTTACAAACAAGATGGACACTACGAGCACTGTCTTACTCCGAATATTGATTTTATGTCACTGCATCTATCTATGCGTCGAGGTAGTATTTAGTACACTTTCCAGTGTTAAAAGCTACGGGCATACATTTTAGAGACGAAAAAAGATTTGTTTACATTGATATCATTTCAAGGCTGAGTAATCTTGATCCGTATTGGATTCTTCTTTTTGGATTGACGATGTGCCTGATTTTTTTAATTCACACGTTCTTTGCTCTTTGATTCTTGAATCTACCTATCCTGATGACTTCCAAAACGTATGTCTTTTCACCGGTTATTAATGGAGACATAGTCGGGGAACATAGTAATGACTTTTAAGTAAATTTCATTTGTCTGCTTTCCAGAATCAGCCATAGTTCAGACTGTGTGAAGGTCAAATGTGAACCGGCAACCAAGGAAATGAATGTTGTGGTACTGCATAAAGAAAGATTCTTTGTTTTATAAGCACATGTAAGTACAACTTGTCTTTTTCATAAGTAATTATGATATGAATAATACCTTGCAAATACGGATAAGAAAAACAAGGACATTTTGGTTTGAAGAGCTTTTTACTTTAGAAAGAAGGTTTTTCCTGAACTACAGGTGTTTTATACTGTTTTCAACACTATGTCAAACATAAATTTTATGGCTTATAGTTTGTGTACATGTCAATACATCCTCTTAGCATGTTTTTTCTAGAAAAAAAACTGCACTGCAATATTTTTTAAGCTAGATTACTTTATCTTCCTTTCATTCATAATTTGATGAGAAATCTTAATAAACAATGATGTCAAAGGATGTTTAAAGACTAATGAATTTCAAACAAGTGGCTGGAATAGATTTGTTTTGCCATTAATGTACATGGCTCAGTCTACAAGGATTACAACTAGATGAACAAAGACATCATAAGTAATTCTGTAACAAGATTTTGGCAAACATGTTGCCAATTAAAAGATATTCAAAACAAAGTTTGGGATTACAAAAAAGACTACATTACTTTTGAAATGATATCTATTCAACATTCATGTTTTATGTACATATATACATCAAAACACTTCTGCTATGTATGAGGTACAGTGACAAAGAAAGAACCATTTTAACATGGATTTTATTTTAAACTTATGTTTCTTCCATTATCTCTTTTAAACAGAAATATCTGTGCCTGACAGAGGAGGAACTGTACTTGAAAGTGCTGACATGAAAGATTACCTTGACAAAAAGAGAACAGATGAAGATCTGTATGAAAATTGTCTTTGCATTTTTTTCTGTAAACGTTTAAATCTAAAACATGTGTGGAATCTATGTTTTGTAGCACAACACAAACAAAACTGACAGAAATGCACATTGTATTTCCAATACTGATAGATAGTTGTAGCGAAACTGTCTCAATTTGTGAGATGTAAGAAACTTTTCCCATAATGTTCAAGAAAATACTGTTAAAAGTCAAATGATGGGACAGTAAGAGTTTTCATTCATTATTTTGTACAATATAAGGCAGCAGGTAGCATTTAAAACTGAAATACATATTGCTGGTTCAATTTATTACATATTTTACTTTACTGCAAAAAGTGCAATAGGGTGATTTTTTTTTAATGAAATACAATAATATCTGTATAGTTTCAATAGTAGACCAGTTAACCCATTACCAAACAAAACTGAAATTAACCACTTTGTTGAAGACGACTCAGGAAAACATTGTGGAAAAAGGAGGAATTGCTGGTGACAAGCAATTTTTTCCTTTTCCCACAATGTTTTCTGCCCTATCAAAAGATTATTTTTCAATGTCATCACATTTTGAAATGTCGTCTGCAAATGCTTTCAATTTGGGACAGTAAAAAATTTGGTGTTTGATAAATTGTTAACTCATGTAAACACATTTGTATGCAAGTGGGGCATACCAAATTTGAGTAAAGCCACCATTATAACTTAATTTTTCTACAACAAGTATTCCCTTTTGTCACAATGATTTCTTTCTCTGCAAAAATGCTCTCTTTTTCCTGATTACACTTTTGGTTGCAAATAATTTCTATTTCAAACAATGATGGCTCTATATTTAAAAATCATTTGGACATTTCTAGCAATAAAGTATAAACAGTAATAATCTCTGAATACTATTGGGTAAAATATATTGTTATTAACAGATTCATTGTTTTGAAAGATTTCCTTGCATCACATTAGCTTCTTATTCTCTGTTAAAGATATGTTAAATTATTTCTACCTTATGAAACGCTTTGCATGTTGCAGGAGTCTTTTAGAAAACACTCGGACAAAATCATGAAATGAGTCAAATGACTAAATGAGCAGTTATCCCTTTTCTCATCAAAGTTTAAATCAAATGTCATAGTTAAATTATGCAATTTCCTTGTGATCTGCTATTACTTTCATTGGTAACAGTCACAAATTTAGCTTGAATGAAGCTTTAAGGATAAATGATGAAATTTTGCCTGTTTACTTTCAATAGATGTAATAGTTATAGGCATTCACAAAAATTCTGTGCTTTGTTCTCAATTTGGACTCCACAAGTATGGATATTACACCCTGAAGATGATAAAACAAAACATTTGGAAAGAATATTTTAATCAATAGTTTGTTAAAAGGAGTAACAGGTTATTGACACAACATTGCAACAAAGGTTAAGTTTAATGTGGTTAATATGCAAACTTGTATAACTTTCTTTATTTAAACTACATAATGTAAATCATGCATTGCATTTTGGAGAGGATTAAACCAAATAAAGGCTAACACTATGACTGATCATTTGAACAAGTTTTTGTATAGATCTGTACATGTATATTCTATCAAGAAAAGTGTTTGTTATTACTACTAATTACCCTGAATAAATTTTGTCAAGTGTTTAACGATAGAATTATCTTTTGTTTGTTTCAACTTATTATAGAAGGACTGTTGGTGCTGTAGATAATTTTAAAGAATTTTGACAATGATGGATTTCCCTCATAATACAAATCTTTCCTCTATTTCATCATTAAATCATATGCTGTGAAAGGTTTTAGGAATGATTCAGAGAAAACATATACTTACAACATACAATTTGGTGAAGAGTAAATTCTACATATCAAGGTTTCAGTGCAAGACAATTCTGTAAGTGCTTCACATATATGAAGTACTTACTGAATCTTGCATTGAATCCTCATTTTGCATGGAGAGATTTTGGAATTCAAATTCTATAGTTTGGTGGTTTTTGATATTGCTCGAACAGTGTCTTCTATTTCTCATTGCATTACTGATATGGGTAGAACAGCTTAAACATGAGAGTATCTAGCGAGAACCACCAACCACACATACATCATAATTAGTCTTAGATGCTATGTTTGATTATGGTTAAACAACATTTTCAACAGAATGTTTCAGTTGTGTCAGTAGACATATCCCTGTTCCTATTATTTCCTCATCAGTCACTGCAAATAGACCTAAGCCTCTGATCACTTACCCCATACAAACATCGTTGCTCTGTGGTTTAGTCAAAATAATTAAACACGAAGAAGTCCCCCCCCTCCTGGATCACAACTAAAATATGGTTATGGAGTATCCATGTATCCATCGATAGCATCCAACCATACATAAATGTTAATAAGTCTTAGATGCTATTGTTGGATTATGGTTTAACACCATTTTCAACAAAGTGTTTCAGTTGTATCAATGGACATTAATCCCTGCTCCTATTATTTCCCCACCAGAACCTGCCAATATTCTCCCTAGACATAGTCCGAAACTCCGAATGAACCAGAGTAGATATTTCATTCTACATCACAGTTACAGCTTGGATCATCCGACTTACCCTAGACACTGACCATTTAACCCATACGAATATCATTGCTCTTTGGTTAGAAATTTAAAAAGTCTAGCTACAATGACTTTCAAAAGAATATCTTACAAGCCGAAGTGTCAAACGCATAATTATTCATGCTAGATACCAACTATACTTCTGAATCTTGATAATGGCTATGTCTTTCAAATTGGAATGCCTTCTGACAGGACACTGCTTCATTGCCTATTACTGATACAATACAAAGGGAACATATGTAATACAAGTCCAGAATTAGCACTGTTCATTAACTGAAGAAAAAAATCTCTTTCGCCCGGTTTAGGCTTTGCCTATTTTCATATTATTTTTTATTTAAGAACATCGGTGTTGTAAACATAAAGCTAAAACGGTAGGAATTGCTACACCGATGCCTCTCTCTTTTTATCTATCTCCCACTCTCCCCCTCCAAGTTTATTAACATAAAGGCCCAATATATAGATAGGAAGATGTACACTGTATCACGCTATAATAGCCTCAAGTCGGCGCCTGTTGGCAGTGTTTTTATTTACAATATGATTGACTGATGTCGTGACTGAAAGCACACTAGACAATTTCTGATATATAGTATAGTCAGTGACTGAAAGCATGACGCCTAGGGTTTACTTGAAACAAAATGTGTTTGAATGGTGACTATCTATATTCAGCTTAGATGACAAACGAATCGAATAGCAACATGTAAGACGCAACGGTTTCGATAAAAGGTGACGTCATTCAAATCTTAAATAGTATTCCTACGCGAACTTTTGACGGCGCGTGTTCACAAAATGCCAGCCTCATTACCGCCTAACATTAGAGTTCGTCTGCGGGCGACATTTGAGATATTCCAACTGTAATTACGTCATCAGGAAGGTGTCGTCTGAGCTTATCTTTTCGCATGGCTAGAGACAGGTCATTACGCCGTGCATTTTGACGTAGGTGATAGGCGCAGCGTTTCTTGAAAGTATTGATTTTGAATTGATGTTGTTTTTTTGTTTTTTTTTAACCCTAAGGATGCTGGGTATTTTGCTAAGAACAGTTTTTTGTGTCTTCTGCTTTCCAAAACCTTAAACATCTGGTTTATTTTGTTGAGGATAGATACTCGTAGTAGCAAACTGGTTAGATCACAGGTCAGCCGCCAATTTATTTGGCGGCTTGCTTGTGATCTAACCTGTTTGTATAAATGAATGAAGTCAAAGTCGGTTCCAGCACTATAAGGATAAAGCCTTTACATTTCATGTAGGATTATTTTGAATTTTTACTAAAAGATGAGGATTGTGTTGGACTTTTACTTCGTTATAAAAGGTTTTCATTTATATAACGAAGGTTAGGGCACCTATTCATGACTGTTTCTACACAACTCTCCTTTTTATACAATTTTCAACAACAGAAGCTTCATATCTGCAAACACTTTTAAAAAAGCTGTTTAATAACAAAGGCGGAATAATTGTGTGACCAATGTTTACGACATAATGTCCGAACAAGATGGCCGCGCCCATGATGGAATAGGTACTTTTGCTTTTTTCACCTCCTTTTGCCAATGACAGCCACAATTTGTACCCGGCATGAGTTGGCCAATTTCCCGGTTCTTATGGTATATGATAACACATGCTTTATAACGGCGTGACTTCTCACACTTGGTAGAGGAATCGCTGTCGACGTGTGGTGTTTTTATGCCATGGGCGTACGCCGTTATAAAGCATGGATTATCATATACTAACAGATCCTGAAAGTTGATGTTTAACTCACGCGGGGCACACACTGTGGCTGTCATTGGGAAGGTAGGTAAAATAAGCAGAAATGCATTGGCGTGGCCATCTTGTTCGGACATAAGATCGTCCACATTGGTCACGTGATTCCCCTGCATGCAACACGTGACTCATATTCCCACTGAAAGAGTACATTATCAGTAAGGAATTGCCATCAGTTTAGAAATCTAACACAACAGTTATTTCTCTTGGATAAAACGAAACAGATGTATGCGTACACGTAAGAGAATAATTACCACTGTATTCCGTAATCATTTATAGATTAACTACGCAAGCAACACTCCTATTGGATCGGTCCATTCTTGAAAAAAGAAGCGTTGTGCTGTTCGAATGGTAGATAAATCTTGTTTAAAGCGACCATATAAGATATAAGATATAACCAGGACCGAGATATGTAATCATTGATAGATTAACAAAGCAAGCAACACTCATGAAGAATCGGTTCATTCTAAATAAAGTGTCTTAACGTTTCTTACAGCAAGTAAATCTTCTTTTAAGCGACCATAGAAGAAAGAAATAGGAGCGAGGTGTGTATTCACTTTTAGATTGACACAGCAAGCAGCACTCCTAAAAGATCGGTTCATAATGAATGAAATGCTGTGCTGTTACGAACGGTAAGTAAATCTTGCTTAAAGCGACCATAGAAGATGGGGACATGACTTTGATGAATAAGACACCTAACGGCTCATTACGGGCACATGTCATTCTGAATGACTTGCATCCTGTTTTAGAATAGACTCATATTAAATATATAGTTTTTCATGCAGTGTTAATGACTGATTCCTAAAAACAATATGGTATGCAGTACGGTTAATTCAAAAGACTAATGTAACCTTATGTTTTTTAAGTACAGCAAGTATATGTGGTTGAAAGCATAATACATGTATATATGATTAGATATACTGACCATTGTTCAGATTTGCTACATACGTAAAAGAAGCTTTGTTAGATAGAAATTCAACTGTTTAGTTTTATAAATTCATCCTCATGATGTGCATGATGATTTCATGTGCCAAATGATATATTTGTTTTGCATGCTATGCATTTATGATGATGTACTAAGTACAACACGAAAATAAAATTATTTTCTTCTCTGTTCGGTTCGGTTCAAGTACATGCACATGAGTATTTGCTATTGCAGGTTTTGTTCTTTAAGCTTTCGAGTTGCACTAAATTTTCTTTAAGCTTTCGAGTTGTGGCAAAGTTTCTTTAAGCTTTCGAGTTGTGACAAATTTTCTTTTAGCTTTCGAGTTGTGACAAAGTTTCTCTAAGCTTTCGAGTTGTGACAAATTTACTTTAAGCTTTCGAGTTGTGACGAAGTTTCTTTAAGCTTTCGAGTTGTGACAAATTGTCTTTAAGCTTTCGAGTTGTGACAAAGTTTCTCTAAGCTTTCGAGTTGTGACAAATTTACTTTAAGCTTTCGAGTTGTGACAAATTTTCTTTAAGCTTTCGAGTTGTGACAAAGTTTCTTTAAGCTTTCGAGTTGTGACAAAGTTTATTTAAGCTTTCGAGTTGTGACAAAGTTTCTCTAAGCTTTCGAGTTGTGACAAGTCTTCTTTAAGATTTTGATTTATAACAGTCTTTCTTTAAGGTTTCGAGTTGTGACAGTTCTACTCGTAACCTTCAATGGTGTGTGTCAAATAAATCATGTCGCGTTGACTTCATTTGATGTCTAAAAGCTTGACACGGGCACTTATAGATTGACGATGCATGTGGTCCTTTTAACAGATAATGGTATTTCTAAAGTCGGTCAATTACGTCATTTAGATCTCTCTGATGAAATGGCCATTAGCCCACTTTAAAGGGAAGGATTGGTGGGGTATGAGCATTAACCCTTTACCAAACACCAAATTTTCGACTGTCCCAAATTGAAAGAGTTTGCAGACGACCTTTTGAAATGTGATGAAATGGAAAGATTATCTTCTGATAGGGCAGAATAAATTGTGGGAAAGGGGAGAAATTGCTCGTTTAGAGCAATTTCTCCTTTTTCTACATTTTTTTCCAGAGTCGTCTGCAACAAACCGGTCAAATGTCGTTATTGTTTGGTAATGTGTTAAAACCAGAATGTCGCACCAAAAGCCTTTAAAATTGGGTAAAAAACGGGTAACGAATTACGAAACAATATGTTAAAACATAGCAAAGCACCAAATTATCCTGACAATATTAAGACTGCACTAATTGTTAGCGATGTTTTAAAGTGATATTTTCACGAATTTTGTAGCCCAAAGTTAGATCTAATTAAAGTAATAGAGCATGTAGACAGTAAATTGATATATGCTCAACTTCAAAAGAGATGCGATGGTTTTAAGACCTAAACGCATATAGGCTGTACACATTGTAATTATATATATTGGTGTTTCCATGGATAATTATGCTTTCAATAGCAACTTTTTATTGAATATCACACAACGATACAAACATTACATTATTTCAACCATAGTTAATGTTGACTTTAAACAACCATTTCCAAGATTTTCACCACTAAACGTATCGATGTAATACCCACTTAGTTTAGTTTAAGCCTATTTAATCTACATCAATCGTGACGGAAGCTTGACGATTATTGAATTCACTCTCAATGACTGCTCTCTGGATACTATACCAGTAATGGCGCCGGTTCGGGGTTTAGTTCCGGTTATTTTGACCTCGCTTGACGGGGATTCGGACTTGGGACCCTCGATAAAATAGGCCGGCGCTCTACCACTGCACCAATGTCGCCCACTCAGTTTACTCCGTAGTCTCTACAGGAGCAATGGTTATATGACATTCCCATCAAATCGGTTGATCCGGTGCAGGTAATTTGTTTAAACCTTGCATACTCGAGCACTAACTAAACAAGCGAAATATGCTTCTCAGAGGATTAGAATTGGCAACTGCTTGTTACTTGATCCCCAAGCAGGATCGTGTTATCACTTTTAAATATAATTTCCAAATGTTGGAGGTGCTGATGGGGTCGATAACACGAGGGCCCGTGGGTGCATGCGCCGAAAAGTTAAATAATCAGTACTCTCAGAGTTTTGAAAAGGTTAAAAAATAAATTCGCCTAAAATATTCGGAAATCATAGTTGTTTACCAAGATGAAATAACAATAACGAGTAAACTAATCGCATGCTGGAAACATGTAGATTTAGCACCATTCATTTTGAATATCATTAAACTTTTGCAATAGCAACGTTGGCTTAAACGTTTTTTGGCGAAAAAAGAAAGATAATTAAACAACTGATTTATTGATCGTCTTCTTATGTTCAATAGTAACTATTTGCCTGAAAAAGTCTATGAAATATTACTTTTAGCCATTCCTTGTGCCTATTTTTCATTTGATATAATACTATGGCAAACGCATGGAGACAAGCTGATATATTGTGTAACTGTTTCGCAAACGTTTTCTAAAAGATCATTGTAAAATTGTCCTGTCCCGAGGATTCATATCGCAAATCACTCGCATTGGTCAAAATCAATCTTATACATGTATATGTAAAACTTTTAATCTACAGTTCGGTTACATCGTGATGACAACTTATAAGTATATTTGAGGCAATTAGACATTTCTTAATGGAACCTACTAAACGCCTTTACGACCTGGAAGTACTTCGAATAGAAGGCTATCAGGAGAGACTGAAACAAGACCGGTAAGGAATTACATGTTGTTACAGATTATTTACTTGGTCATCAATTTGAGTTTCAAAAAATGATCGTGCTCAAAAGCTGGTCAGATCTCACTGTCAACATCAATTTAAAGTTTTCCCAATAACAGCAATGGGGTTGCTTAGGAAATTCAGAGAATTAATCCATTTCAGATCAGGGAAATACTCTAACTATTTATATAGTCGCTTTGTTTCTTTGTTTTTAGGCGAATTGGAATATCCGAACACGATGTGTGTTTGTAAAACGATTTGTACGAGGAAGGAAATGTGCCTATTTGCATAATAAAGACATTTAAAGATTCTGCTTTTACATGCACCATGCAATTTTAGGAAAACTTTCGCATTTCGATAGGACGATGTACACCCTTTTAAAGACATTCCGATTAAAATGAAGTTGAAACCGTGATGGTAAAAAGAGACCTGGCAATGCTTTTGTTGCCTTTGCACAAACCTTGTTTCTAATCTACAATGAATAACATGGCTATGGCACGTTATTTTCCATGTGTATCAAATCTGGAATATCATATACCCCACTTAGTGTTTTAGATAATACGATGCAGATTTTATTTTCATACTACATTAATGTCTTTTTCGTTCCTTATGTGATTAAGGGGACCTTACGTCGAATAATCAAATATTCCTCCGTAAATTATTTTCTCCTCTTTATTGAAATAGGGTGCATAACGAAGATTAATAAAATATTCCTCTGTAAAAAGGAAAAAAAGATAATATACATCAATATGTGCTAAAGAAAAATGTTACATACATATATTACACAAGGAGAAGCTAACGATTTCTCTAAAAAGTACTTTCAGAAAACGCCTCTATTATAGCATGTAAAAAACCGATCCAATACGCTACTTAACGAAGGGCGCCAGACAGGGCCTACGATAAGCATCTCTCCCGTGTATTTCTAACCAAATGATGCCTGTCAAACTGTGGATGCCAATTCTCGGTGAACCGGCACTAACTCGTCTCCAATTGCACACTGCTTTCATAAACCTCAATGGAAAATGCATCTTCTTAACCCTTTAGAATCCTTGGTAATTTTCTAAAAATGGAGTTTTGGGTGTCGTCTGCTTTTCAAAAGCTTAATATTTGTTTAATTTTGTTGAGGAAAGATACTCAGGGTAGCAAACAAGTTAGATCACAGGTCAGCCGCCAAATTACTTGGCGGCTGGCACGTGATCTAAACTGTTTGCATTATCATGGAGTCGGTTCCAGCACTTTAAGGGTTAACGCGTTTTCCCGCCGCGCAACCGGTGGTTTAATTATCAAACGAATCGTGTTTTTATAAGCATATTCTGCTTTCTCGACGGAAGGTGCAAACCGCTGTTTAACTACTTCCGGAGGTCGTTGTATTTTAGTTCTTGAAATTATGCAATCAGAACTAATCGGCTTTATCCAATGAAAACACATCTGAAATAATACAGAAGCCGCCATATTGTTTCTCGCGAGACTTCTGTCATTGTACTTTCGTTTTCGAAAATAGATCTTAAATGTGAAACCTAAAAAGTCATTTAATTTGATTGATGAAACATTAATGCAAATCTCAACTTATAATTTCACTATTCTATCTGAGTTACCGATAAAAATGATTTTAAATGATGTTCAATACTTCTATAAACAAAAGAGTACTTAACGTGGGCGCTTAACGGGAAAGTGTTATAAGCCGAGGACGATTTTCCCGAAATACCGATTGGAAATTATGAAATGCCGCATTATGTGCTTAGCCCGTAGGATAAAAGTTGTGAAACCGCTGTTTAACTACTTCCGGAGGTCGTTGTACTTTAAGAAGTTAGTCTTGAAATTCTGAAATGCAGCATTGTATTCGCTGCCCCTAAGATACATGTTTTAATTATGTTGCAATGCCCAGTTCATTTTGAAGAATGAAGATCTGAAACTTGACTATGTGGGACGTGAATGGTGTGTCATGTTACTCATTTGTAAAACATTAGTCCATATCCTACCTTTACAATTTCTTGCAAGTTTATTTTGAATTCGATTGTCGTCTGCGATTCTCTTATATCCCGTGATAGAAAACAAACTCGAATTTATTGCTAAACGTTTAATCTGCATCAATCTCCCCCTGTCTGACTGGTTGGATAACTAATTCGGCTGTAGGGAACCGTCAGGGAGCGGCTATGCATATAGGGGGAATATAGACGACCGTCCACGTCTTTGGCGAGGAAATGAGGATGAATGAGAATTTAATATAACAAATGTTTATAAGTGTTCTATTAGATTACAAGCCACAATGAATAGCAGCGATGGTGTTCTAATTGTCATTGTTTTATGATCGTGCACTAGTATTACAGTGGGAGTGTATGTTAGAAAGAGCAATAATATGATGCTGCCGTTTTTCAGTCTAATACGAATTCTGCAACCGCCAAACTAGTTTGCATCATTCTTCGTCTTGATAAATAGGGTATCATGTTTAAAAGAGGAAATGTGTGTACATTTATCGAAGACAATTACTTGTACTGTATGTATGTTTTAACTCCACTGGTGCAATAAATGGTATCAGCCATATATCCAACAGTGAGGTGTTCTTGGGCAAGACAAATTACTGTAAAGATACAATGATCAGAACGCCCTATATAACAAAAGACCTGAACACAGTGCTTTAAACCAATTCACACGTTTCCCATAGTCACAGTACCTTCCACTCAATATTTGCTTAATCTTTGATTTACTATCGTATTCGATACATGCATCAGTTATTGTATGGTCTGAGTGGCGGCTAGCTCACTGTTCTTAAAGACTTTGTTTATTTGTCTAGGACGAATCCGCTATTCGAAACTGTGGAGGTCACAAATTCGTGGTCACCAAACCCTGCGTCGGCAAGGAAAGGCGTGTTTCGCATTACCAATCAAATTGCAAACCTAACATACAAACGAAAGATCCCTTGTGTAAGAAGTAGGGAGTGGTCGAATTGAATAAGTTAGTAAAGGCAATGTTCCACGGAATCATTACATATTGGACGCGAACTTCTTTGATTAAATTGGTAACTACCTATGTTTCATCGAGAGTTATTCTTACATTGTATTGTCATCGTTTTTTTATTTATCATTTTCGTCATTATTTCTTTTAATGTGGTGGTGTATGATTCGTTTGCAGGAGAATAAAGAATCGGAAAAGTCTCAAACGAAACGTTTACACACCTTGCAGAGAGGTTTAGTGCAAAGCGTACAAGGGAGTGGGTTTTAAGACCGAATTACAGGAGGCATAGCAATTAGTTTCATTTACAGTCAATGTGTCCGTTTTCACAACCCATCCATCTAAATTAGTGAGAGCGAAATAAGGAATTATTCGACTCTTTACTAAAAGTTTTACAATCATCGTTATAGAGATTTTCGCAGACAAATTAAGACGTGATTGAAGCAAAAAGAAACATAAAAACAGACAATAACAACATAAAAACAGGTACATACTATAATATTTTGATGAACAGAAATAAAAATAGATAGGTTATTTCCCCCTTATTTATTTATTAGTTAATTTATTCAATTATTTATTTATTAATATAGATTTTACATCATGTCAACATTATAAATTTATATTGGGATGCCAGACTCTTAATGATTGAAGAAGGTCCAATACTCAACCACCAGTCACCCATAAGTGCTGTTCAAGCTAGATAGAACCATCGGCATTCTGTAAGTCAGTCGGAAGCAATCATTGCTTCAACATAAACATTGATGTCCTTTTGGCAAACGCTTTAAAGACAGAGGTATAACCGAGGCTCATGTGCTAACCAACAGACATGGACCTTATAACCTGTTACTAGAAGTTTTTCATATCTCAAGGGCATATCTACTTCGTTAAAACCAAGGAGACCCAAGAGCTTCAGCTAACCAGTGACGAACTATGTACAGGGTGTTTCACTCACTTTCTCAGAAATCGATGATTAAAAGCTGTTAACTCTGCCTATCACAAGAAAATTACTTTTGAGACGCGATATGCGAACGGAGGTCTGTCGTAATTTGGTCAAGTATTTCAACTCTACAATTAAAACGACTTGACTTCTATTTTCTTTTATGGGTTTTACATCACATCAACATTATTTCAGTTATGTAGCGATGGCCGACTCTTAATGATGGAGGAAGACCCCATACTCAAGTGCCCACAAGGGCTGGTCAAGGCGGGTAGAACCATCGGCATTCCGTAAGTCAGTCGGGAGACTGCCTCTCATGAAAATCCATATCCTTCTCAGGATTCAAACCCACGCGGAGATTTTAAGTTCTGTACTCTAACCACTAGGCCACGGAGGCCCCTGACTTGACTTCTATTTATTTCCCTAAACGATTGGTTTTGTTCAATATGATTACTAAACTAACCTTAGTATTGTTATTGCTCAATTAGATGCAGGTATTTGATTTTACTTTGGCATTGCTCATTCAAATTTGAGGTTTTGTAGTTTATAATAAGCCTCGTTGTTTTGGGTCAATACTATCTTAATCCTTATATCTATTTAGGTCTGAAGTTGTTCAAATCACATGTAAAAGCATAGGTTCTTTCTCGGGTCAACACCAATCTAAAATCAATTCATCATGTGTTTTCTAAAAGTCTGGAATAATTGGATACATATATGACATTTATTCATATGTGTGTGTATGCGAATGATTTATGTGATGGTGTGTGAAAGCAGGGAGAGAGAGCAGGAAGTGAGGGAGATGTGTGATAGGGAAGGGGTTGAGAGATGTGAGAGAGTGATTGCGGCCTTGGCACAATATTATATTTTTATGTAAACACGACCATGCACCATATACTCGTCAAATAAACTGTATGTTCTGTTCACAAATTCAGCATGTTTGAGAGCTGTTTGACTCTTTGGCGGAAAAAAAAACACTGCCTTTCCTTGCATGCCTCGACCTCGTTAGAGATAACAGTGCAAACATGATGACGAAGATTGATTGAACTGGCGCAGACCGGTACACATAATTACTATCATGACAGGTCTCCAGGCAAATTACGCTTTTTTTTTCTTTCTTCAAACAAAAAATGGAAAAAGGAATCTGAGGCAGAAGTACGTACACCTTTCTGCATTTTCTAGTCGTTCAAGCTGTTTGAATTATTGATGAATTTTCGATAACATCGCTGTATCTGTATGAAACCTCACTTAAAGGCCCATTAAAGGAGATTAATGCTATATCAAACTTTAATATTTGGTAAACTTCTGGACAGATTCTGGACAGATTCAAATAGTTATCACCAGAAAACACCATGAGCACAACTTAAATGTGAAAGTTAACCAGAAATAACCCAGATTAGCAAGTTTTATAGATCAGATTTCCTGATTCTTCACCTCTGACCTTGACAGTTGATACACACATTTTTGAACCGACCAATCAGAATTCGTTATTTTGAATATGTAAACAAACAGGTTGTTGATAAACATGATTGAATTGGAGACAACTATATTTCAAGCACAAACTTATTTTAAATGAGTCTATTTGATAGGGTCTCAATGTATTCTTAAGCTAATTTTCTCCATATGTTTTTTCAGTAATTTATTTGTACTCCTCTCCTTTGATGTGCCTTTAAGCTTGCTTTGGCTGACAGCGTCAGCCGAAGAAAGGTGTTTTATACGTAAGTTACACATTTCGACCATTTGTGATACATTTGATTCAAAACGTTACTTTTCTTTCCAATCTCTATAATATGAAATAAAGCGTAATGTAATGCAACATATATAAGCTCTTGATATGTAGAAAATGTTATGCAAAATAAAAAAAAAATGTTTCGATTATTTCTTGTTCATGTTAACACTTTTGGGTTACATCTTGTTTGAAAAAGACCAACATGAGATATTGTCATGATCTAGTATCATTATCTGAACGACGTCTGCTTAGGCGCCATGGAAAAGTTTAAAGGTACACTATTTTAATAATGTGTAAACCTTTTACTTAGAAACCTAATATATGTACAAAGCAACATGATTTGCGCGCTTTTTTCTTCGAACAAAAAGTGGAAAGGATTCTGAAGTTCGCACACCTTTATGCACTTTCAAGCCGTTCAAACCGTTTGAATTATCGATGAATTACCGTTAACGTTGTTGTATCTGTATGATGTATGGAAGCTCACCTGTGCCGGATTGAACCTATTACCAAACGATAACGACATTTGACAAGTTTGTTGCAGACGAGTTTGGAAAACATTATGAGAAAAGGAGAAATTGCTCTGAACGAGTAATTTCTCCTTTTCCCACAATGTTTTTTGCACTATCAAAAGATGATTTTCATTTTCATCCCTTTTTGAAATGTCGTCTGCAAACTCTTTAAATTTGGGACGGTCGAAATGTTGGCGTTTGGTACAGGGTTACTTTAAGATTCGACCTGGAGAAAATTGCAGTTAAATGTCTTAATGTTATGTCGTTATTGTATGGTAATGGGTCAAACGGCCCTATTGTACTGGAAGAAGTCCAATACCATACACCGAACAACACCGAGTAAAAGGCTCACCCGAATGGCGCTGTGTTTCCGTTTGCGAAAACGGCCATTGCATGCCGCTATGGTGGGTCGCTTGATCATGAGTCGTCCGCAACAGCACAGCAGTAGCATATATGCTCTGGATTCGGACCCGGGTGTAGAGGCACATTGGGGGGTCTAGACCTCAGTCACGCCCTCTAGCCGCCTGGAGCCTGAAAATGTAAGGGAGGTCATTATGCTCTGGTTACAATTTTTCGGGTAAATCGTCCCCGGCTTACAACACATGTTCTATAAGCATCCACGTTCATAAATCCAATGTAAATGGAAGTGCTGGACATCATTTCAAATTATTTTTATCGGTTACTCATACACAAAAGGAGATTATAGTTTGTGATATACATACATGTTTCCTTAATCAATTTAAGTGATTATTAGATTAACATTTAAGACATTTTTTTTTTGAAAACGAAAGTCAAATGACTGAAGTCTCGAGAGAAACGTTATAGCGGCTTCCATATTATTTCAGAGATGTTTTATAGGAAAAATCCCGATGAGTTCAGATTGCAATGAAATATGACTTATACGCGTTGAATTATTTGTGTGGTTATGAAGTCCGTGTGTTAAAAGGTCTGACTTAGATAGGTACACGTATTCACACTATCATAATAGCTAATTTTGTGGTCAGCCAATGACACCATTCGTCTTTGAGGTAGTATTTTCAGAAACATAAGTTTAGTTTTGTATGACAAATCATTTCGACGTTTAACTATGAAAAACAAAGACTTTGATGTTGTAACCTATCATGATAATTGCCACATCCTCGTCCTTTAAATATAGGAGATATAACTCAGGGCGACTGCTCAATCGAACATTTCACTACCAAAATGTTTTAAATGTGTAGGCTACTCAAAGCAAAGATGCGAAGTTTTAACCAACAAGGGGACAGACAGTGTTTAATTGTAATCTCAGACTAATTCTTCTCTATTGTGTACATTTTCATTCGTGAAGACACATTTGGTTTTAAACGTTTCGTGCATGAAATAGACAGTCGGTAAATGGAAACAAGCAATTGTATATAGCCGTCGTCTGGAAGAAAGAAACGCACAAAAATGGAACAATGCCATCAGTTTGCGTGCTTAGATACATTATATAGGAGCTAATCCATAACTGTTTTGAAACAACCGGTCTAGCTTTGTTTCGGGATATACGATTCCTCTCCGCCTTCAATAAATAATCCCCACTCGTCTAGATATAATCGACGGACTAACTGTCTTACCTCCTACTCGATGCTTTTTAATACAATTTGACGCCTTGGCGGTAGCTTTTCTACTTTTGATTCATTAAACAACCATCAATTTTCTCAAGAAAGTGTTGTTATTAATACTTTCTTCACAGCATTTTCTGTGAGTGGCATATCTTTATAATGCGGATTTATAGATCACTATACATTAGACTAAATTTATCTCGAATTTCTGATTTTCGAACTCCTCTATCCGTCAAAGTGAATACGGAGTCCCGAATCAATACCTCTTTATATATTCACATATTATGTTTAAAACTCCAGACATCTTTATGTCAGACATTCTCTCTGTCGAACAACATATAAGGTCCATAAATAAAACTTCGAGATATAGATATTCTACTGTACATGGTCTTTGAGTAATCTCATTATACTGCTAGTCTAATGATAACACTAACAGGTAAAGCACAACCGTTCGTGATGCAACTGTTTCGAAAAAACAGTTAGAGATCATAAGGACCAAACATGATTATGGCATATGTCTCTTATTATCTTCTTGACATCGTATTGCTTTATACGTGATTTCACATTATTATTTCCTCATGGAATTATACACATCTGAAGAGAGATATAAAAATATCGGAACAAAACCGATCCATTCAATCCATTTGCGTGCTCAGATATAATCCATGTTAAACAATACTTATCCATTTTTCTAAGATATATATTTTTGAAATGTGAATAGTCAAACCCATTTGTAAGCTATCTCTGTACTTCTCTCTTTTCCTATAATAATCATTGTCTTTATTCACAGGAACTTGACATGTATCTTTAGGTGGATAAACATCAGTGCGATTTAGCATGCACTAACTTCAGTCAAAACAAAGGATTGTACATATTTCCATAATGGCTGGATCTTACAGGGAATACGTTAAACACATAACGACCCCTTTTAAGAATTCACACGTTTCCTCAACCTTTCGAATGCTGGGCAATTTTCTAAGAATACATTTTTCTGTCGTTTGCTTCCAAAACCTTGAATATCTGCTTTATTTTGTTGAGGACAGATTCTCAGAGTAACAAACAGGTTAGATCACAGACCAGTCACCAATTAACTTGGCGGCTTGCCTGAATCTAACCTGTTTGCATAAGCATGAAGTCGGTTCCAGCACCATAAGGGTTAATCTTCAAAATTGCTCAATAATCTTAAGCTTAATGTCGGTGATGCATTCTCTATTCACGATCATTCTAGTTCATATATTTCGCATTGAATCTAGCAAATCAAACCCCAATAAATCAAGATTACTACTGCATAATTGCGGTGGTGTTTCAAATAAACAGCAAATACATTACATTGGATGTAAGAAAACCTGTTACTAAACATATAAAGATAGTGTCTAAAGTATGGCTTCCAAAAGAAAATAACGTTATGGCTTAAGTAGGTCCACCCCTGATAGAAAACTTGCATTTGCTTTGGTTAAACCATGCAATATTTATCATTTCAAAGGCATTCATCAAGCCACTTCTTCGAATTTGTCTGATTTTGAATTTACATTTACAAAATGATTATCAATGAATCCTGTAATTAAATCCATAGTATTTACCTCCCCTAAATTATCATTTTTTTTACATTGAAATAAAAATAACATTTATGAAAGGTAGCAAATAAAATTTTCAATCTATTAAAAATCCATATGATACAAAACTTGATTTTATAACGTCATTTGTTCTGTATAATCATTGACTGTGTTATTCTGACTTTTCTCCAATAGGGGTGAGTTTATAATGTGTATTCCTTGTTGTTTAACGTCATTTTTAACACTTATTGTTTCATTGTTGGGACTAACCCACAAATTGGTGCATGTATTAGTTTTGTTTACGCGCAGCAGAATCGACAGTGATGAAGTGAAGATATGAGGACTTATATTACAATTTAAATTAAATAGATAAGTTAAAGCTACTCTATAACAGTTTTAATCGTGGAACTAGTCCCAAAATCCAGATCGCAGTCAAGGACGTCAGTTGTTATCCATGTCTACTATTCTTCGGTATAGTCTAGCTTAGGTATCAAACTTGCATTCTTCAGCACACTGCGTCTAAGCGTGGTCACAAAAACCGAAGACATGCAGGCTCATCGGTTGAGATTTATTTTGTCCAAATACATCAGAACATGCTTCGTTTCAAAAATAGAAATAAGTGCCCTTCTTTCTAACGTCACAAGTGTGTCTGAAAATGGTAATAAATCGTCTTTCCCCCGTTTATAGACCATATTGGTTAATAGTTTCAGTTAGAAGGTCAAAGCTACGTTTCCGTGATCAATCATATGGCGTTCGATAAAGTCATTAATAACCAGTATATCATTCAACTTGCCCGCTGAGAAAACAAGCGATATTGCTTTTGTGCTCATTGCTATTCCAAATCAGTCTGTGCAGACATATCAGACAGACCAGGGAGTGGTTTGTATAAAAAGGAAGCTTTTTCAATGTCATTGGTATTTTTCTTCTGAAACCCGAAATCAATCGGAACTACTCGGGTATTTCCGTAAGCTGTGAAATACACCTCGGATATAAGTGTAGGGTTACAATTTTTCGGGTAAATCGGCATCCGCCAATGAACACATTTTCTAAGCGTGCATGTTAAGTAGTTCAATGTGTATGGAAGTGTTGGACATCCTTTTTAATCACTTTCGATCAGTAACTCATACCAAATGGCGAACTTGTTGTTGTGACATGTATACTTGTTTCCTCAATCAAATTTAACGACTTTTTGGATTTTACATTCAAGATCTATTTTTAGAAACAAAAGTAAACTGACGTCATTCTCGCGGGAAACAATATGGCGTCATCCCTATTATTTCAGAGGTGTTTTCATTGGATAAACCCGATGTGTTCAGATTGACCCGAAATGTCTTAAAGGCATCCGGTTTAGGGGTCTATGCCATCTGTAACGACCGACCAAGGCGAATTAGCTTGTCCAAGATTAGATTGCGCCAGAACGTGTATGAACTGTTAACACTGGAAACAATCACAATTTAGAAAATGAAAACAGAATCAGATCCACCATTGTCGTAAATCGGTAAATTAGAGAATTCAAGAGAGTGCGATTGCATTGATTGTCTTATTAACAAAGCTGTTGTATGGTTATTTTCACAAACTGACTTTAATTTCGAACGAGATGTGTAAAAGCAAAGGATAAATTGTATGACCCATAAACTTAAATACTTATCCAAACTAATTGGAAAACTATGATTTACGACAAGTCCCCTTGTTCCGTATAATTTTCTTAGGATTTACAACTGGTGTTCTTGCGTCATTGTATCTAGCGTCAACCTATATGAAAATAGGCTGATCTACATTATACTCTGTTACTCGTTAAAATTTGATATCTCGTTGGTTGTTGGTAAATACGGACGATTGATCATAAAATAGAAGAGGATGTATTTAAGTAATTACACGTTGACCTTTACGAGGAATCGGTCATAAGCTACTGGAACACTTGGCTGACCCAGGTACGGTTCTCTATTGCGACAGACTCTTTCATCACTGACTGTCCCAATCGGAACTACTAGGGTATTTCCGTGGGCTGTGAAATACACCTCGGACATAAGTGTAGGGTTACATTTTTTCGAGTAAATCGGCCTCCGGCGCATAACACATTTTCTAAGCGTGCACGTTAAGTAGTTCAATGTGTATGGAAGTGTTGGATATTCTTTTAAATCATGTTTTTATCAGAAACTTTTACCAAATGGCGAAATTGTTGTTGCAACATTTATAGTTGTTTCCTCGATCAAATTTAACGACTTTTTAGATTTCACATTTAAGATCTATTTTTAAAAACGAAAGTGAAGTGACGTCATTCTCGCAGGAAACAATATGGCGTCATCCCTATTATTTCAGAGGTGTTTTCATTGGATAAACCCGATGTGTTCAGATTGTGACTGTCCTAGTGCAAGCCGCTGCGTTTATGTCCTAGCATTGCATTGGTAGAATATCAAGGAAGTATGCTTTATTGAAAACTGATAAAAATAGTGCTTCATTGGCATTAAAAGGATGCCATTGAAGCATAATATTAAACGACTTAAGCTCTTATTTTAAGCATAAGAACTTAATACAGCGAACATTTTATTAGAGACCTCGGTAAAAATAGGCTTTATGTTGGTGTGCTGTAAAAGACAGTTTACGGCTTAATATCAATGTCGGTCATTCAGAGAGCTTTCTGAGTACGTTGTTTCCGATGTAAGAAAAAAAAACTTTTCACGTCCGTTAAGGAGTGGCAGCTAAAAACAGGATCGACTGTATGTACAGGGACACCCAAGCATTTGGGATCTGATTGGAATTAGCTCTGAACAAGGGAAGTGTACACATAGTATCAAAGAATAATTTAAATACAAGCGCAATTATTAACTAGAAACTCGATAAGGATTCACTTATGTGACGATGTATTATACAGTCAAACTTGTGTTAAGAGGCCAGTCTATGGAACTGAGAAAATTGGCTGTTTAAGACAGGTTGATTGCTTAACACAAGTTGATGTACACTATAAATCCTGTTTAAGGCAGGTTGGCTACTTAAAAGGATGGTTGCTTAACCCAAGTTGGACTGTACCTTTCTCTGTCGGATAAAACTCAAGTGTGAATGGTATACAGCTAATTTGAAAGATAAAGTAATAACAATGTTTTACAGTTTATTTTTTCACTCAGCACATACATTTGTGATATGAGGTACAACTACACAGTCCAAAGTATGTAATCAACCAGGCTACAATGAAAACTAAGAAAACGATGGAAATGTAGAATAAGGAAGACGTCGACGCCAACGAAATAGGTTTTATAATACTTTCAAACCTCAGATATCATGGACACGTCTCGAAAACTTGTTAAATGATAATCCTTTTCCTGGCATTTAAACCGACCATATGGTCGATTGTCGCTTAAAACTACTGTAGCTAGATAAGAAAAATAGCCATTCAATCTTGTTCCTACCATGTTCAAACCTTTTCCAAACGCAGCATTTTCGACTGTTCCAAATTGGAAGAGTTTGCAGACAACATTTCAAATGTGATGAAATTGAAAATTAATCTTCTGATAGGGAAGATAACATTGTGGGAAAAGGAGACATTGCCTGTTAAGAGCACTTTCTCCTTTTCCCACAATGTTTTCCACAGTCGTCTGCAACAAACTGGCAAACTGTAGTTATTTTGGGTAATGTATTACTTCAACATAGGACGACAAACTTAACATATTATATCATCGATGTAAACTTTCCATGAATAACTGATCATGCCTTGAAACCATTGAGACAGTCTGATAAATTGCTCATTACAATCATGCTCTAATGTTAATATCGATTGAAGTGGAGGTTTTCTTAAAACTGGCGTCTCTAACAAGAACATTGTTTTGGAAAAGCTTTCGAAAGAAATAGCACTTGTTGTGATGCGATTTGAATTACGCATGGTTTTCCAAAAACTTTTTTGTCAATGTTTTGGAATGGTTGAATTGATTGTTTTATTTTTTTGCATTATTCAAATGTGATTCTATTGTTGAACAGGCGCCCTTCTAAGATCCCAAATCAATAGTTTGAATTTCTTCATAAGCGATGGATATTTTCCTTCAATTCTGACAAAACAAGTGCTTTTAATTTTGCACCTGGAATTGCAAAACCCTTTCTTCAAAGTATCGCAATTTGATGCAGATATTACAGAGTCTTGAAAAGAGATGTGACAAAATGTCAAAATCCTTTTGGTCAGACTCGCATTATTCCAAAATCATTAGATCTCATGTTTTACTTAAGCATTATCGATATAAGTAAATTTAGAACTTGCCTTGCAAAATTCAGAAATGGCTCCCACTCCCTCATGATTGAAAAGGGTAGGCATTATATACCTAAGGAAAATCGGTTTTGTGTTTTTTTGTGAATGTTTTATCGAAAATGAGGTACAGTTCCTACTCCATTGTCCTTTGTACGAAGAGTTGTGCCAAAAATATATTGACAAAAAATATTTGATTATCCCAAATGATATGTCTTTTTATAATATCATGGCATCTAAAAATGATACTGTTATGCGTTACCTAGCAATGTTTTTATTTTATGCGTTTAAAAAAAGAGAAATCTATATGAAAGAGCAAGAGATGTAAGGAAAGCAATGCCTTTAAATCTGTTATATTACTTTAGCCTCTTACACATGTATATCTGTATAAAATGTATTGTATTTATGTTTCATTTTTGTGTATGGGTCGGTGGCTTTATTATACAATAAAATTTTGAATTGAATTTTTCGTGTTCAACTTAAATCTAACCAGTCACAACACCATGTTTGGGAAACGAAGGCGTTAAGGAGCGTCCAAGGACGATTTTGGTGTATTTGTCCTTGGAATATTTTCTAAATGTCTACGATAGTCTATAAATGGTTTTGTGCAAGATTAATGTTTGCGTTTAAAGTTTATACAAGCACTGTTTTAGACAACATGTCAATCTGATTCCTACTTTGATTAATGGAATATTTTATTCCCCATGGACTAACCTTTATGGTGTTTGAACCGACTTCATGCTTATGCAAACAGGTTAAATCTAGGCCAGCCGCCAAGAAAATTGGTGGCTGGCCTGTGATCTTAGCTGTTTGCTACTCTTAGTATCTTACCTAAAAATAACAAGCAGATATTTAAAATTTTGGAAAGCAGACGACACAAAAATGCATTTTTGGAAAATTTCTCAGCATGATCAGGGTTAGGACAAATGATGTTTTAACTCCCATCTGATATTTATCTTTAATATCTTTAATGTTTTCCCCATGTTTTCAATCGTCACACCTCTAATTATCTTTTTTCCCATTTTACCTTACTTTATTTTTTTATTTTTGATACAATTATTGTGAATATGTATATTGCTTATATTGACCACCATATCAATCGCATGTAATTAATTATATATGTATTGGCCATGAGCGTGTGTGTTTAATGTCTTAATAAAATTATGTTATGTTATGTAATGTTATTCCAGACTAGACAAACAGTATATGCTCGAGGGGTTACTTGTAAATGATATTCAAATTTAACTTTTACTTGCATGGAACGGAACTGTTATGTAAGACAATTAATGGCACATTTGATATCAATCACTGAACACTTTTGGCTTTATATGAACTTTGAACGAGCAATGTTGCGTGCAATACGATGTTTATCTTTTATACGTACACACTTATTCATTTTCAAAAGAATGAAGGGCGCAAAAGATTGAACCATGGTTTTAAATCTGGTGTATACAAATACCAAGGTTAAAAGTTACTGCAATCAGGCGCGTGGCTGGGCACGTGCGCAAACTATTTTGCAATTTTTAACCGCAATGTTTATGCCGGTACAGTTGGTCTAATAACTTGTGTCACATTGTGTCTTTCATGAAATCGTGTCTATGTTTATGGAAAATCGTGTGATCTCTGAAATATAATCATATATAAGCAATGTATTTTATAGCTATTTAGTTCATTAACTAGTCATACAATAGCGCACGAAAAATGCTACAATGAACAAAAATGCATCATTCCGCCAAATTAGATTGAAGCTATTCCTTCGACGCGTGCCTTCACGCGAGGTATTATTGGATAATGAGTTAAAGGGCGGTAAATTACATCCGAGTAATTGGGGATTGTATCGTAATATCCTAGGACGAGAAACACACAGATCTCATTCAATCAAACAAGGAATCTCTAGAAGTTCAGAGAAACCACCCAACTACACAAATGATTTCCATATTCAGGGACATGGGACCGGCGACTCAACCCTTTACCAAACGCCGAATTTTTTACTGTCCCAAATTGAAAGAGTTTGCAGACGACATTTTAAAATGTGATGGAATTGAGCAATACTCTTCTGTTAGGACTGAAAAACATTGTGGGAAAAAGGAGAAATTGCTCTTAATGAGCAATTTCTCCTTTTCCCACAAGTCGTCTTCAACAAACTGGTCAAATGTCGTTATTGTTTGTTAATTGGTTAAGCGAGACGTAGACGGCAAATTCTTCTGCATACGGTAATGTGTTGCGTGTCTGACTGACGTAGGACAAACACTTATGTTAAAGATTCTTTGCGAGACTCTTTTACGTATGTTTATGCGAAAAGTTGCCGTGCGCACCGTTGTGAGACAGGTACGTTGTCTTCATATCATAAAACATCCGAGGATGTCATCACAAGTAATATTGAATACTATTAAGTGTTTTATATATTTCAACGTGTTACAATATTGAAAATTATCTTAGGCACTAAATAGTATTTTAGTCAATACTAAAAAGTACCAATGGCACACTATCCTAAGATATAATGCGAAAATGTATTTCTCGCTCTTCGTCATTTTTACATTTGAATGGATTGCAATGCCGTCCCCTTTCTCACGCACTTAAAGTGAAAGAGGCCGATATGTTTGGTGCTTGCGAAATCATGATATGAAACAGAGATCATTCCGAGGGTTCAACGCAATACTACAGTAAGGGATTCATGTTTATGAAGCACTTGCTATAGTCTTGCATTGAACCGTCAGTTTATAACTCAGTCTCTGCTGAAACAGATCACAAGATCAGACACAGGGAGTTCAATTCATCAGTTAAAACAGAGCACATGATATGAAACAGACAGTTAATTTCATCAGTTAAAAACAGATAACATGATATGAAACAGAGTTTCTGCTGTGAGTGCAGAAAGGCCAATATCATTGCAACTGCCGTTATCCTGTACTAGACATTCCGGTGATTTAGAGTTCTCTGATTTCTGCACAATCGAGTACCAACGCATTTCATGGACTGTAAAAATGTTATTGGATTAATATTGCATTAGCGCGCTTAAATCTCTCTTATAATACCATAAAACGGCACGCCTCGATCGCACGTATGCCTGTTACGCTGACGTTTTATTGGCGTTAATATGGAATTTACGAGTTGTGATCAAAGACGCGAATATTGTTGGTATATTACCCTCGAGGCGTGGCCATTTGTGAAACAAGGGCTTGAATTATACTGCGGAAGTATTCTTCCTGGGTCAGTAGCATTGCCGAGACGGATCCGAGAAAAAAAAAGAAATTTAGTTTCATTCCAAAAGCGTCTTTTCCAGGCGGGGTGATCACGTGACCAATGTTTTCGAAAAATGACCGAACAAGATCGCCGCGCCACAGATATATTTGCTTTTTTCAGCAGATTACTTTTGATTTCCACTATTATACTAAACGACGTGTTCCGACCATCAACTTTTCGGTTCTGGTAGTATAAGATAACCCATGGTTTGTAACGGCGTTACGTCTAACACTCGGTAGGGAAATCGCAGTCAAGGGGTGATGTTTTTAGGTCATTCGAATCCCTCGAGTCGAAAATCTCTGAAGGGTCTTGGAGCGAACGACACGGCCAAAATGGAAACAACATTCACCGGCAGTTGCGGACAATTGGTCATCGGAATAGTGGAAAATAAAAGTAATCTGCTGAAAAAGTGCACGGTACCTTCTCATTCATGATTGCCACCATTTGCAATTCTGTCTTATACCGTAAACATTGATCCCGTGATCATCCCCGCCTGTTTTCTGATTTTGAGTAATGAGAGGCAATTCGTAAGAAGTCATTTACCGGCACTCGATAGACCTAAACCGTACCATCAATCCCAATTTGAACTCATCGCTGTTCATCCAATGGAAACACATCTGACCGCCATATTCATTCTTGCAAAACTACTTTCGTTGTGCTTTCGTTTTGAATGGTCGAATCCAAATTTTAAACAGACATCTAATTTGATAAGGAAACGAAAATGAATCACTTATAATTTAACTATTACTTATGAGTTACGGGCCAAAAATAATAGTTTTAAATGATGTTATACACGTCCATGTAGATTGAACTATTCAACTGGGACGCTCATATGAAATGTGTTATGAGTCGAGGCATTTAACACAAGATTTGTAACCCTACACTTATATAAGAGGTATAATTCTCAAGACATGGAAATACCCGAGAAGTTACGATTGCGTCAAATCCTGCCTGAACGCATTTGACTTAGCTATTTAAAAAGCTGCTCTGCTGGTTTGTTAGATCCGTCACCGTGTCTAGTGGTAAAGGCGTCCGCTTCGGGACGGTTAGGTCGATGGTTCGAGCCCCACGGGGAGCGTTGGTCCGGAGAATGTTTCTCGGGGGACTTTGCCCGAAATGGCCAGTTCGTGAGCCGCTAGCTAGTTAAATTTAATGGTTACCGACTTATATCCGCTAGGCGCCTGGCATAGTGATAGCAGTTGGGAGGTACTTGGCATAATCAGTGAAATGTGTCGCATAAGCCAAAACTGGCTGGCCCTTTCAATAGGGGATGACACTATAATAAGATAACCTAGATATCATCACCATTGTTTCTTTTATAACAATGACTTCTCCCATCGAATTATCACCATCACCGGCATCTTTATAACAACAATCATAATTGGCAACACAACCAGTAGAATCAGCAGCATTAAACCATCATCATCAACATAAAGATTAGTACCCCAGCCAACATCTTCCCATTAAGTTACTGCCATCAACATTTCTTTTCGAGAGGCCAAGTCGTAAAACGGTCAATACATCGACACAGGTAGTTGAAAAAGTGATATTTGAGGAATTCCTTTTATATGAAAGGCGCTATTGGTTACAACGCAAGTCTACCAGTTTAAATCAAAAGGAAATTATCCGGAAAAATATTAACCCTTTACCAAACGCCGAATTTTCCACTGTCTCAAATTGAAAGAGATTTCGAACTAAACTTCAAACAGTGGTGAAATTGAAACACAATTTTCTGATAGGACAGAAAACATTGTGGGAAAAGGAGAAATTGCTCGTTACGAGCAATTTCTCATTTTCCCACAATGTTTTCCAGAGTCGTCTGCAACAAACACGTCAAATGGGGTTATTATTTGGTAAAGGGTTTATTAAATGAACTTTCGCCGAAATGTAAATGCGCTTCACTAGAATTTTGCGTACTAGTAATCCGAACAAATAAACCTGTACCTGTCAATTATCCCATCAGTTTTGTTTCCCATTAACTGATCTAATAATACGAAATCAGTAACATTTAAAAAATGATCCAGACTTGACGTAGTTCGTTCGAGAACATGATGTTTATATCAAATACACGGTATCACTAGTGCTAGTAACCCCAATAATCAGAGAGTATGACGTAACATACAACCGCTACAAACTATAAAATAAAATCTGTTACGTACTTTATAACAATACAAAATATAAGGTCTAATGTTTTATTCTTTAACACTGTTTTGACATTTCTTTCAAGTTAAAGATGTGTTTAGTTTCATAGACTTTAAACATCACGTAAATAGTTGTATAGAGTAATAAAGCGATTTCAGCTTATCTTTGAGAGAGAACGGCTCGTCACTTGACAGTACATTAAAGCTGGTCAAGACGAATAGAACCAACCTGTACTGGCCATATAGTAAGTCAGTCTGAACAAAAAACCTGCTTTGAATATTCCCCACTACTGTTACCATAATTCGAACCAACGCTATAAAGGACTTTATACTTCCAAGTTCGGTATTGTTACCACTATATGTGGACGTTCCTTGGATACAAATCCGTTCCTCCTTTATTTTGACATATATCATCCATTCCTTTTGTATTTTACCCCAGTTATCCGGAGGTTAAAGCTGCTCATTTGAAACAATATCTCACTTTGACAGAATCTTCTCCTATAATCAATTTCCCATTATGCCATTATTACATAATACACTGTAGGTGCATTAAACGGATAATGAAATAAGACATGAAACAACGACATACAGCAGAATGTCTATAGACCGAACTTCTGATTGTCAAACCCCTCTCTAAGTCGATGTAGATACGGGTTCCCGAATCATTAGTTCTTAATCTCTATGTCTTTAATTTCCAGACACCTATATGTTGAACTCTCTCTGTCTCGAACGTTTTCATCAGGCTATTCAACTTCGAGTATAAGAGATTCTACCGTATCATAAGACGAGTGACGAAGACGATTTACCCAAACGTATTACCCACGTCCCATGAGTGCGCACGCCGGTAACGATAGTTTTGCATGGAATAAATTTCTCGATTATATTAGCATAACAAAGTCATTTCCCTGGTGAGAAGCGGGAGGTGGTTACGCATTTGACGATAAACAGTGTGCAGGCGAATAATTCGACAATGCAGTTTTCCAAATGACTAGCAATTTTCATTGTCAAATTCCATTGTCTTGGCTTTAATCTTAATATAACTATCTTCGATTTACTGTCAACTCTAAATGGAGACAGCCAGCCAGGCCTTTGACTCGTCAATCTAAGAAACAACAAAAAAATAATTATAGATGTGGTTAACTGGGAAGAGGCTGTGTTTTTCTCATGTACAGTTCGATTTAAGCCAAATGTTGATAATAAAAATCCTATTGCTTTAGATCCTCAAGTTAAATAAAAAATGTATACGGAGCTTCAACAAACCATACCAAACAACACTCATCTATTAATCTGTAAAAGTCGCTTCTTCATCTAGACCACACACAATGCCAGAGTGTCGTTTAGTCTATTCCCATAATGACGACTATTTAAAACACTTCATGTAACATATTCATGGAAATGAACAGTCGGAGATTTCCCAAAGCGTGTTTCATAATGCGACAAATGACCGAATTGGGTAACACTGATACATCTCTCGCGAGATCTTTAAACCGATTCATTCCAAATAATGCAGAAATGGTACCCGTACCGCTTGGTGAAAATCCTGAGCATTACAATATATATCCTTTTTTTCATGTGTTTTCATTCATTTTAAAAGCATGTCATTCGGACAGATTTTGCAATCTTAAATGGCTTGTTCTCACAGTAGAAAATTTAAGCAAATAATGCTCAGATAGACGAGTGGTGGTCACCTGGTTTGGAAAGTTACGCTACACACAAAAAATACCGTCATTTGTCCAACATCAACAACGCAAATATTCAAAATGGAGACTTTCTCACATTTCTTTAGTTCCCGACGTTTCTCGACTGACCTTGTTTTATCGCTAATTATAAACAAACCTTAACATATTCACTCTTTTTAAAGCATCATGAGAACGTGTTATCGTCTCAGTTCCTCTGTAAAAGGGAATCTAAAGTGCTTGTTGGGTCAATTGTCAATTATTCTAGAACTTACATAATTTTAGCGAACATAAGCTTTCGTATGACTTTAATCTATCTGGTTCAATAATTCAAAATGTACAAAAATGTCCGGAAGAAAACGTTTTTACATGCCAATTGCTTCGTCTCGGTGCATATACAAAACAGTTTATATGCATGTTTAACAGGATACAATACAAGATCTTTATCAGCTAAAACCAGGATATAATCAGCTGTTGTAGGAAACATTGTATCTTGATTGAAATAAACAGGGTTTACCAAACACCCAATCAGAATGAAGATAAACGTGACGTAACATGTTGTTGGGAAATTCTGGAAAATGTATTGAATGATGTGCTGAGTGGCAATTAAAAGCCTTTGCCAAAATAAAGTCTATACTCAACGTCGTTATGGTCGAAAACGTTTGAGAACACAGTGGTAGAGGGATGTGCGTAAATTATCTTTTAAGTATGTAAGTGGTAATTGCAAAGCACCTTCTTGTCATTTACCATATCCAATTTGCAGCGCAAGTTTTTATCTCAATGCGCTCGGAAAATGTTTCACAGCAAAGAAAAATGACTAAATATCTTTTAATATACTCTCAGTTTGTATTTTTTTGTGTGTATATTTTCTACACTCTCCCTGGATGAAACATGCTTATAATGGGCCTTAAATCAAAATCTAAACAAGCCAAACCATGATGCATGTTCAGGTGTGTATGAAATTTGGAAAGAACGGCGTTAATCAGTCTTGTGTGAAAGGCAGGTCTATTTTCCAACTTCAAATCAAATTTCAGTAATGGGGAGTGTAACAACACGTTCGTTGTTTGTTTTTTATTGTTTAATAATCTAAGTGATCTAAAGTACGGTGTGGAGAAGGATGGCGGAAACCTTCACATACCCATGAACGTGGATAATAAAGAATTACAAAAAAAAAAAAACAAGGACAGATATATATTGGTTCAGGTGATTTCCACAGTTCAAAGATTCTGTTTCAATGAAAACTTCATGATTGTTTAAATTTGAAATATGTGTTTAATTCAATTTCTATCACTCTAAAAAATGTAGAGCTGATTGGTTTTTGGATTGAAAGAGACCTCATATATCGTTTGGTATTTGTATTTTGTACCAGCTTGTGATTTGTTATGCAAGAATCTTTATATTGATTAGACCGAGGAAACGGGGAAACCAATTAATAATTCACAATTAAGACCCGTTCAATTAATTGTTGATGGGTCGAATTTGTTTGCGTACACGTTATGGTTTACATTCCATGAATAACATTGTACCACATTGAGGCATGTTAAAAATGTATAGAAATAAAAACGAAAGCACCGAGCAACAGGAAACTAGAAAACACCTTTAGATGGAATCAATGTAATTGTAAATGTGTTTGAACGATAGGCCTATGTTGGGTTATTTTCTAAGAATACATGTTTGTGTCGTCTCCTTTCCAAAACGTTAATTATCTGCTTAATTTTGATGAGGAAAGATACTCAGAGTAACAAACAGGTTAGATCACAGGCCAGCCGCCAATTTACTTGGCGGCTGGCCCGGATCTAACCTGTGTGCATGAGAATGAAGTCGGTCCCAGCACTATACGGGTTACGTTCTTATAACAGTTTGTTATCTCATGGTACATAACACATCTATATACTTTATGATTTGAAAGCGATGATTTCTGTTGAAGTCATCTATGTTTGTTTCGGCTCATTTCACGCCTTAGTTCACACCAATGCCATATACAACGATCTCCTATTGACTGCTACATGCTAACACCTGTCTTGGTAATTTGCATGGGGTATAAGCCCAGGTACGCAAAATAGGACTTTAGTAATAGTAATGATATTGAATCATGTACATGTTGTGTAAGCTACATACCACAACTATATACTATGTGGTTTGAAAGCGATGACTTCTGTTGAAGTGATCTAAACTTGTTTCGGCTCATTTCACGCCTTAGTTCACACCAATGCCATGTACAACGATCTCCTATTGACTGGTACATGCTAACGCCTGTGTTGGTAATTTTCATGGGGTATAAGCCCAGGTACACAAAACAGGTCAGCACCTTAGTCCATTGAATTTATACACCACAATTTGAGGGACGGTACTTTATCGATACACAAACAGCGGTCTGACCCCATTACTCATTAAACATCCGCATTCACTGTGCGGACTAATACCTTCTTCGAACTAGGAATGTAGTCCAGATTTACTCGCTTTGTTTTGCTCTACTTTATTACAACTGTTGCCTCATGGGAAATCGTAAAATGTCCAGATGTTCGAAAAAGAGACTATCGTTCAGTCGTTGAGTCATATATGTAAAATGCAATTGGGTAACGAACAAGGTACTAAACTTATTAAAGCTACTAGAAATACTTATCTACGTTATTTGAGATAATAAACTAATATTGCATTTAAGAAATGAGTCTAGCTTTGAAATAGTATGAATCAAAGTCGCATCGAGACCAGTAATTTATACAAAAGTCATCAAAGGTTCTAGTCGTTATATCTCTTTATAGCGATATTTTCGGAGAATACGATCTCTAGAAAACGAGAAAACGTTGTATCCAGAAGAGCTAGTAAAGCCCATAAAGACACCCAAAGCGCTGAGTAAAGCCGAATGGGGGCAGCAAGAAAGTAGTTCCAGATGGCCAAATTATCCGAGACCCATATTAAACCAATTAGTAAGCAATACATCAGGCTGTGTTGACATCAGGACGAAATAAATCTAGAATTGAAATTGCATCTATCACAACTGAATCGAGACCGCTTTTCTTAACAAAAACGAAAACGAGTTGTGTCCATTATAGCAAGTAGAGTCAATAAAGACACCAAAAGCGCTGGGTAAAACCGAATGGGGAGCAAGAAAGTAGTCCCAGACGGCCGAATTAGGGAATACCCATATTAAACCTATTAGTAAGCAAAACATCAGACTGTGTTTACATCACGACGCAAAGCCGATGATAATCAATTGGGATACAAAGCAATTCTCTCTAGGGGTAGCACCCTGGGGAAATTCAGGCATTTGTGCTACAGAGAAACCGAGGTGGGTGAAAAGCCGTTATAACTGGTGCGAAATGGGGATGTCATATATTGGACATACGTTAATAAATAGATCACAACATGAATGCATACATAGTTATATAGCTATATATAAGGGATCCTACGTAGCCCAGTGGTTAAGGTGGCGAACTCGGGGTCATGAATTCGAGCCCATCTGACATCACTAGGTTCGTTAGAGTGGCATTTGCCACGAAAATTTAGAGCCATAGCCTAGTACTGGTCGATCCATGCAAGCCGTAACATATCTGAAATATTGTTGACATGGTGTTAAACACCATACAAAAAGATCTATATATCTTCATGATGATGCATTATGTGTCAGCTTCCTTTCCGGTGCAGGTCATTTTTTGTAGCAATCTCATTTTTTTATTTCTCAATCGTCTGGGTTATACAATGGTGATTATTGACACAGATGGAATAACACTATCTCTGTGTGTGCTCGTATCATTATTCAGCTATCAAGCTCATACGTGTCCAACATCATCTATAAATCGTTAATAACATAATAACATCCTATTTTTGCCAGATGTTTAACCCTTTTAGTGCTGGAATCGACTTCATGCTCATTGGAAGCTCGCTTGTGATCTTACATGTTTGCTGCTCTGAGTATCTTTCCTCGTAAAAATTAAGCAGATACTTAAGCTTTTCGAAAGGAGACAACACAAGAATCTATTTTTATAAAATTACCCGGCATTCTAAGGGTTAAACCGACCTCTGGTCTTTTCTAGAGAGAGTTGCAAGCTTCTATATTTCCTTTTCAAACCAAATGATGTGGTTTATCACTGGAATCGTCTGCAGAACATTATTTCAGAGGTTTTAATTTCTTGTTGAAAATAGCTCAAGAATGCAAACAACCATCTGATTAAAGTAGCGCTTAAGTATCTATCTGTCTTTCTATTTTCCCCCTCTCTTTCTTTTCCTCTCTATCTCATTCTCTATCTATCTCTTTTCTTCTCTTCCTCTTTCTCTCTCTCTTTCTCTCTCTTTTGTTCTCTCTCTTTCTCTATCTCTCTCACTCTCTATTGTTCTCTCTCTGTATTGTTGTATGATATCCTTTTAATCTTCACTCTTAAATAAATAACATATTACTAGTGCAATCGTGGAGGCCTCAATTTTAACCGGTGAGTAGAAAGATATTCTGACCAGCAGCCATGTCAATTTGTTCACAGGGTTTTCGATCTGTAAGCATCATGACTCACCGGTTATTATGTGGACCGTTACGAAGAATCGTATTTGTGTCAGGTCTGATATATCACATGTCATCGAAAGTTGACCGGCTTTAGGAACCAGGTCATGCCTATACGAGTCCCCAGACATCATAACGTCTTTGATATTTTCATTGTAATCTCCTGCCAACAAGTGTTCTGGAGACGTTTTGGGATGAAAATCAGAGAAATAGCGATTTAATCTTGACGAACAATTCCCATAGTTTGTGATCAAAATGGAATCTGCATAATGAAGACGTCCATGTGTTTCATTGAATATTTTTATCATCGAGTATGTGATACAATGAGAAATGATAATAATGCCGTTGATACTTAAGGGAGCACACCCATAATCTGCTATTTTGAAACTCATTCTTTCTTCGAATTACTACGGTCGTTCTCGGTATACATCGATCATGGCCGGAACTATTCGGTGCGAAGCGAATAGTTCCGGGTAAAACCGATGAATACCGAGAATGACCGAAGTAATCCGACGAAATAAAGAGTTTCAAAATAGCGGACTATCAGTATTTTTCCTTATCTTCGAGTATAATACGTACACTCAACGTTGAGCAAGAATTTCTAATTTCAAGCAAGATATCAACCTTAAGTGCCTTTTGACAAAACGGGTACATGAAGCGCTTCGTACTACCTTTATATTAGGAATGGAAAAGAAACAAACCCTTATGAGCTACTCCTCTCTCTTCGAACGATATTTCTTATTCCATAATCTTGTCGTTTGACGAAGTGTCAACCAGATGCGATAATGTCAACTGTAGGTATACTTTGTAATCACATGTCTCAGGGAAATTGTCTAATTTGGTTTCACGATTGATTAAAATGCGGAGAAATGACACTTTCACTGAACCTTTACCATTTCGGCTGAAACTTGTTGTTATCCAAAAAGCCCTTTCCACAGGTAGCTGAACAATTTTGTAACTTCCTAATTATGCTCTTAAAGAATGTTTCTGAGATAAGTTCGATATAAGCCTTCGAGACAAGAGAAAATTTCATTGGGATGCGCAATTACTAGGTTTTGAACGGATATCTCTTTAAAGGACTATCTTACACATTGAATTGTTAATCTTTTAATAACAAATGGTCTTCTACCGATGAATGACATCACATATATATAACGTTGTATAGAATTAGATAAAATTAATACACTTCATTTGTCATCATTGTACTTTCTTAACCATGTAGTGAAAAAATAGCACACATTTGTTGCAGATTCGGTAACCCGTTAAACGGTTTATTTCATAAACAATGATCTGAGTTTGAATTACGCGTAGGTAAGTTGCGATGTAATGTTTAAGATACCATCATCACGATGAACTTTACATCCACGTTTATAAAATTGTCGTAACCCTTGAATCTCAAAGTTAAATTGTTGTAAATAAAAAATACGTTTTAAATTAGGCCTACTAATAATCATTCATGTGTAGGCCTCATGTACAGTTTACGTCAAAATTGAGCCATTCTCAGGTACTCTTTTCCTCTTTATATTTACACATACGAGGAAATACAATCGTACGAAACTTTGTTAAAAATGAGACCAAATTCGAATCATTTAGTGGGAGGCACAAGTTGTCTAAGTTAAAGCTTTTCTTTTTTTCACTCTTTATATTCACATACACGAGAAAATCTTGTGTACGAACCTTTGCGAAACAGGCTACTAAAACTCGAAACATTTACAAGCTGGAAGCACTGGTTGGTATTGGACGGCAGATTTTCAAAAGAAAACGTCTAATCACCAACTCCATAGTCGACTGATACGTTCATAATCATGTTAGTGGTTTTGAAGCGCCAAGTTTTCTCAATCAACCCTTATAGTGCTGGAACCGTCTTCATGCTTATGCAAACAGGTTGGGTCCAGGCCAGCCGTCAAATAAATTGGCGGCTTGCCTGGGATCTAACCTGTTTGCTACGCTGAGTACCTTTCCTCATCAAAGTAAAGCAGACATTAAAGGGGTTCGAAAGCAGACGACACAAATTTTTTTTTCTTCAGAAAATTACCCAGCATTCTAAGGGTTAACCTTTCCCGAGCGCTGACTGATTGGTACACGAAATAATTTAACGCGTTTACAGGTTTACAGCCTCTCCCGAGAGTGATTCCCCGATTACAAATAACATTAACCCTTAGAATGCTGGGTAATTTTCTAAAAATAGATTTTTAATGTCGTCTGCTTTTCAAAACCTTACATATCTGCATGATTTTAAATGAGGAAAGATACTCTGAGTAGCAAACGGGTAAGATTACAGGCCAGCCGCCAAGTAAATTGGCGGCAGGCCTGTGATCTTACCTGTTTGCATAAGCATAAAGTCGGTTCCAGTACTATAAGGGTTAATGTCGGCATGTTGTATACCAAAGTTCAGGCTTTCTCGTAAATTAGAGTTATACCGGGGTTTTATTTGTTTTGTAGTGAAGGTACAGTTTGAAAACTATGTCAACACTATATCGGCAATTTAATAACGACAGAATATCAACTGGTGCTTTCTTCCTTAACAAATGAATACATTCCATTATTCGATGGTTCGATTGTGGTATTGTACATACAAATGTCTAATTGTGTGAACAAATCATTCTTTTCAGACACCATACGTTCCCTGATTAATGTATTGCAAAAAGTATGTTTAATTAAATGAAAAGAAAGGCACTTTGCAATGATTAAATAGACTCCCTCACAGATTGTGTTCATTGAGTTACAAAAATCAAAATTGTGAGTTAACTAAAAATACTCATCTCTAAACGTCATGCCATTTTTGATATCTTTATTCTAAGGGGGTAAACATCCCGTGTTTCATTTAAAAATTGAAACTATCATCAATTTCTTTCAGCGCTTTGATTATAAACTCTTACCGATTCTGGTCATTTTGCATGACGAAAACGAGGTTTCTGCATATTTTATTAAATGGGTGGACCGTACAAACAATCGCATTTTATTTTGCAATGCACATCTGGTAAACAATTAAAGCATCCATTTGTGAGAAAGACCTCTAAATGTCTTACTTCAATGGCTTATTTCTCTTTCATCACGCGATGAACAACTAACAGGCTACAATTGGAATCGGAATTTAACTGGAGATATTTTTAAAAGGAATACATTGCCTATTTGAGATCTGCCCAACTTTGCTCCCTTACGTATAAAGGTTATGATATTCCTATATTGTTTGGTATAAAGTCAGAGCAAACTGATATGGACCATGGAATTTATCTACAAAGATAGTTCCCACCATCAGGGAACCAAATGATAAAATACGTACTATCTGAATACTTAATTTCTCATGGGACCAGTTCATATATGTTTGCACATGTTCGAATTGCAAGCTTATATGGACCTATCAGTTTTCCGGTTCTACACACACGAGATATATATATAAAACAATTAACGGCACATCACGCTTATTGAATAAACTGCAGCAAATATACAGTTTTCTCCGGTTAATTAATCAATAAATACACAAGTACGATATAGAACTCGAAACTATATACATGTAGGCCTAAAGTTTTATCAGGATTTCTCATGGTTCTGTGTGGAAACGTTTGAGTAAATGATCCTTTAATAAACATCTTAACTTTTCTACATTTTTGCCTATAACAGCTAAAGATTTACACAACGATACACGAACAAAGTTTTACAGCGCCATCCTTGGGCCAAATATTTAGATGGCAGTCTTGAACCTTGAGGCCCTGGTATCGAGTTTAACGTTGCCTCTTGTTACGTGGGGGAGTGCTTTTGGCAAGGCAGTTTAGAGCCATAGCCTAAAACATGTGAATCGAAAAAGCCCTGACATAATGAAAAATTGTTGACACCTCTCAAAACAAACAACGTTGTACGGACAGATATGCATTATTTATTATATATTTTTCAAAGCGCTATTTTCTTAAGTTTGGTGCCCACCAATTTAACTTCATTGTTTACTTTCGAGTAACATCTAAAATAGCAAGAAACGTTCTGATTAACAAGTTGCGATCACCTGGTTTGAAAAATCTTTAAATACTTTTAAGTTAATTTTCACTTATTCTAGAACTTTCACAATTTGAGTGTAAATGAGCGCAAGTATGGCTTTAAAGACAGTATATCAGAAAAGACTGTCTGGACCAAAATGTAAAGGTCGTAGAACGTGGACAATTTTGATAACAGCTAAAACATAACAATACAAAGTGTGTTTAAAAAAGCAAATATAAATCCTCACCCGGCGAGAGTACTGGTTGTGTTATCCAGAAAACAGAATCGAGAGTGAGACGTAATAACATGTCTAACAATCAATTAAAGATAAATACGTTTAACCTAACATGCCTGTAAAATTGCCTCATCGTATAAGTGAAAGGTATTTAGCTTTAACAATTACACTTCGATAAGTGGTACGATCATCAGCGTTAATTAGCTTCTCGTTTAAAAACGAAAATGCAAAAAATAAGTAAAAAAACACACATTTTAAACGAGGTTCGTTTAATAACTGCTGTTTCTTTAATCATACTAAAGTTCTTTGTGCTGAGAGAATAATCAGCAAATTTTACCACGCTTATTTTTACAGGATCGACTTTAACGGAAACCGAGGTGCAATAACCCGTGCGCATGGCAAGCTAATCAGCATATATTTGCAATGTTTGCAATGTTTGCAATGTTTGCAATGTTTGCAATGTTTGCAATGTTTGCAATGCTTGCTTTCATCCTTTACTTGCGATTCAATGAAAAAACGAATGTGTTCAACAAATTCTTTTATAAAGCAATCTTGAACTGATATAACGCTACGCACTAAATTCGAACCCAGAAGGGTTTTGGGTTCGGATCCCGTCGGTAGCGGGATATTCTTTGGGATATTTCAATAATCCACATTCCCACATTCAGTGCGAGTGCTGGTTATACAGTGAAGCCTCGTTTATCCGGACCTCGATTATCCGAATGTCTTGCAATCCGAACGAAATTGTAAGGGAACGGAATTATTTGACCAGTTTGTTGCAGACAACTTTTGAAAACATTTTGGGAAAAGGAGAAATTGCTCGTGACGAGCAATTTCTCCTTTACCCACAATGTTTTCTGCCATATCAGAAGATTATTTTTGGGACGGTCGACAATTTGGCGTTTGCTAAAGTGTTATAAGTATACACGTGCATACAGGCCGTTTATGTCTCAATGTGTATAAGAACATGTGCTACTTCATTAGTCCGGATGAATCGGTAATCCGGACATTTTGTTGTGAACGGACGTGTTCGAATTAACGAGACATCACTGTATATGATCCAGGAAGCAGAATCTAGGGTGATTATTCTAAGTTGAAAGAACTTGTTTCGCAATCGATGAAAAATGTAATAAATAAGTTTAAACGAACTAAAGCTAACGGTCATATAAGAGACGGAATTAGAAAACATTATGACAAGAGAAGATGTTCTTGATAATGATAATACGTGTGGTTATAATGCCATTGGAAGTGCTTAAATTCATTTCTTCAAGCCAAATCAACTCTTTTAGTATTCAAGCAAAAATCTCAACAACTATTTGAAATCATGGATCAAGAAACATTCTCCATGGGTGATTCAACTCTCCATCTTGGCCTCCTTCGTTAATAGCGGCCTTCGTAAGTACAGATATGTTAAATGCCGTATTTCGTGTCGCGTAATGAACATGAAGAACCGCCATTTTATTACGAGATAATGAGGCTCACGTGACACACAGAGTCCGAATTGTTCCCATACTCCCATGTAACAAAAAATGTCGAAATATACATCTTGTCATAGGTTAAGATATAATCAAAAACGGGCTTATCTTGTTCATTATATATACAACTGAATATCACAACTACAAAGATTTTTTTCCCAATGCGATTTTTACGAATTTGCTTTCTATAGGCAATTTCTTCTTCTTTTCTCACGATACCGCATAGTGTTTAACTAAATAGAACCCGTAAACACATCGTAATCAAATGTAACATCTTCCGTAATCTTTATTTATTTGCAGTATATGTATCGAGGAACCATAAGGACAAGTGCAGAGAATTGCTTCTAAAGATCTATTTCCCTTTTTTGTGAAGGTTACATGTTTGTAAATGTTGTAGAGCCATCAGTTCAGGACACCTTTCGAGTAATTACATTAAGGTTTCGACATTGCCTCTCTGTATCCTAGTTTGCTATTCGTGGTGGTTGAATTTTGACCATATTTATGTTTTTGATCGAAACTTTTATAAGATTTTGAAAATCTTTGCATAGCGCAAATGTCACCCTTTTCACATTTTCACAATATTCACGTGTGTCGTTCCTCTGTACCTGGATTTACATCGGGTAAATATTATTTCAGTTAGGCATGATGTGATGATCGGCTAATAATGGTGAAAGAAGACCTGGCTGGTCTAGCCGGGTAGAACCAAAGGCATTCCGTAAGTCAATCAGGATCCATTTTGTGCCTTTAATTGAAGGTTTTTGAAGCTTTTGAAAAAGAAACATATTGCGTAGTTTATCATTTTGAAAGCTTTTTTGTATTGATTAGTAGTTGAATTCGAAAAAAGCCTTTTACATTGGGTAGTAGCTCTACGAGTTTAAAAATAGATTTTGCTTGACGTAGGAGTACAAGTTTGACACAGCAATTATTCATTATCAGAAACAGCAATCTCTCTTCTTTGTGTTCTCTCTTTGTAAACCTACGTAAACGGCTCCTTAATTAATAATACACATTAAAACAAGCGTCTTTCTCAACCGAGTAAGATTCGCATGGAAGACAGAAATAATTAACCTGATTTTACTTGGATGACAGACTCTCTATCAATTAATCATGTAAAACGTATCATTAGAATTATTTTCTCTGTGTAAGACATGTGAAGAAAGGCACAAATTACATATAGCCGGTGCTTGTTCATAGAAGAGAGAAACAGTACAGTTTTGTATTGCTGTTTGATATAACATAACATAACATGACGTAACATAATTTTATTAAGACATTAAGCACACAAGCTCATAGCCAATACATATATAATTAATTACATGCGATTGATATGGTGGTCAATATAAGCAATATACATATTCATACTAATTGTATCAAAAATAAAAAATAAAGAAAGGAAAAATGGGACAAAAGATAATTAGGAAAAGAAATGGTGAGAGTGGAAAGGTATGTATTGAAAGTATAACATATTCACAAATCGTCAATCTATCTAAGTATGTACAGTTTAGATGCGGTAGATCTCACAAGCGATGTCACGCTTTTGGATTGACATACATGTTGTCCCACTGCATAAACAATTTGAAAAAAAGAAAATAGGAAAATGATATAACTCTGCTCCCAGTGACTGTTCTATAGTGCGTATCATATAACAAAACAAGACAGCTGTTGTGCATTGTGAAAGAATTCAAATTTCCTCACATCTGTGAACAGGCACCTTTTACTATAACCTCTCGTTTGTGGTATTATCCCTTTCCCAAACAATAACGACATTTGACCAGTTTGTTGCAGACGACTTTAGAAAACATTGAGGGAAAAGAAAAAATTGCTCGTAACGAGCAATTTTTCATTTTCCCTCCATGTTTTCTGCCCTATCTGAAGATTGTTTTCCAATTTCATCACATTTTGAAATGTCGTCTGCAAACTCCTTTATTTTGGCACAGTCGAAAATTTGTTGTTTGGGAAAGGGTTAAGTAGGAAGCGTTGTATGTAAGAAAGAACTTGGTTGTTAAGAGAAAATACTGATGTCATTGAAAGGTTGATATGTGTAAATCTTTTTTGAAAATACCTGTTTGAAATTTGGTATCACTTATTCGTAACAATAAGAACTACAAACAGTTTCTAGGAAGAATCTAGGTCCAGAAAGAGAATATTCATTTCTTTTGTATGCCTCAACTCCTTTCATTTTATTAGGCATTTCTTGAAATGATTCTCGTGCTCTTGCAAATGACGTTTGCAGTTCACACAGTGCTAAAATATCGGGAGTTCCCGTAGTAATTTGGTCGTTTTTGCGTAACACGAAACTATCTAATATGGTATTGTCAAGAAATGTGTCGCCTTTGGCCATCTCGCGGACCCAACACAGCCACGTTAGGTGCAAATGCCCCAAGAACAATTCCACATATTTATATCACTAAATGTTGTCGGAATTTTGTTTTCATATGTGTTATATGTGTTATATATGTGTTACATCGCGTTACCATTTTTCAGTTATGTTGTGATGCCCGGCTAATAACGATGACCTTGCTCTGCGTCGGTTCAAATCCCGGTGACGGCATTTGGATTTTCATGAAAGGTAGTTTCCATTTTAACTTACGGAATACCATTGGTCCTACCCGCCTTGATCATTCCTAATAGAAAGTCAAGTATGGCCTCTTTCTCTATCCTTATCAACCGGACATCGAAATATAATTGAATACATGTTCACATGATGTCAAACGCATATAAATAAAAAAAAAATTAAAAATATCACTTGTAGAATTAAAGTTAAAACAGAAAGTTCTTTGTAACTATCTCTATATCGATCTAATAATCCCATTAATTACATGACGATCTGTTACGGATATATCTGTGGTAAAGTGTTGGCGGGTCTGGCCGATTCTTTGACCGTAGTCTTTGGGAACACTTCTTGCACGACTTGGTACGTTTACAGTTACATCGGTGACAAAGTCCTGACATCGACAAATAGAGCCTTCATTGTGTTCAATGATCCTTTTGTCACTCAATGGAAACCAATTTCGCTATCCACAGGAGTCGAAGATTTTTGACATGGGCGATAAAAAGATTCGACAAACGTTTCAAAATATACAGTGTCCCGAGAAAACCCATGAACCCTTTTCGATAAAATATATTCAGATGCATCAGACGCACGAAAAGGCGCACTGGCGGGCGGGAACACGAGCAGTTTGGACAGATTTTTGTGTCGTCGGATATACAGACGGACAGATAAACGGAAACACGTCCAATCAGGTGCACAGACAGATTTTCGTACTGACGGACAGCCCAACGGACATACGGACGGATAAACAGAAAGACAAAAAAACGGACAGATATATGACAGACACATAAATAGACACACAGACAGGCACATACATATACAGACAGAAAAGTGGGACAAAGAGCAACATAATGAAAGGCCTCTGTTGTTATGTTGCATGTGAACAAAAGTCTTCCTGGAAGCCCAGATGCCGGTTATTTCCGGTACATGGGTACAGTGTTTCGGAACGTTCATGTAAATTTCATTCAGGACATATTCGCGGAATCTGTCACTCGAGAGACGAACAGACACTATTTATGGTCCCAATGGTGGGTCGACAAAGGAAACCGATAAAACTGATGTTACTCCGTCTGATCTGTCGGACGCGGCATAAGGGAATCGCCCCCTTTGCCAACACATACGCGCTTGTAATACATATCTTACATACGTGTTTTGAACAAGAGAGTAACCCAGTATCATAGTTATCAACGTGTCATTATGTTTAGTATAATATGATATGATAGTTCAGTGCAAGAGTATAGTAAGTGCTTCATAAATATGAAGCACTTACTGTAGTCTTGCGCTGAACCCTTAAAATAATGACTGTTTGACAGAAGATAATGCATTGAGTATACCACTTTATGCATCATTATCTTTTAAGAGATCCTTTCTCAGCTGAAAAGCATGGAGCACAACACCATCATCTCTTTCATTTTTTTTTTAAATTAATACGATGTCATAGGTATGGTTTTACCATGACGAAACATCCCTCCGATCAGCCACCATAAGCATAGTATCATTTATACTTATACATCTGTACTTTCAAATTGTATTCGTGAGTATTCGTATTCAAGCGTGGACTCATGAATCTGAGAACTGCAACACGGCTTTGATTTCATATGCATGGGGATACCTCCATGATGCTAAACGGGACCTTGGTGACATGAGGTGCTGGCTTATTATTGAAGCACTCCCGGGTCGTTGTAGCCTAGAAAGTGGTTCTTTGAAACATTAAGTCCAAATTCCGAGGTGTTTAAACAGGATGATGTAATGTCAAGAGTATATTCATACATAGTTAAACTATTCGATGTTTTTTTTCTTTCATATTTAAAATTTGTTTTGTTTGTATTTGATGCAGAGGTAGAGCGTCGGCCTCTTGTACCAAGGGTTCCGGGTTCGAATCCCCTTTAAGGGAGGTGAAAATTTCCGGGAATAGCCCACAAATCGGCGCAATCGCTTGTTTCCAGGAAGCAGTGTCTTTGGACAATTTTAAAGTTCCTTTCACAATCGATGTAAGACAAATATGGTAAACTAAAACTAGAAACTAGAACTACAGGACTACACCTCCATTCGCTTGGAAGAAAAAGAATATCGATGACAAAATTCTGGACGTGATCTCTGTAAGTGGAATGGACCCACACCTTATTTGGAAACTGACCGATAGCAAAAAGATGATAGGTCATGAGACACTTTAAAGTCTCTAAATTGATTGTGATAAAACGATCAAAACGATTAAAATGCAACTGAACACGAGAAAATACGAATTTTGGGAGCATTTCTCGTGTGTAACTGCTCAAAAGGGGGTGGGGTATTTAGCATGGTGGGAATGGGAGGAAATTAGACCGGACCGACTCCATAATTTGCGCTTTAAATAGGACTGTTCATTTGGGAATGCTTATGGTCGCTTAGAGAGTTGTTGTATATAACCTGATGTGAAACAAAACTCTTTTACAGTATTTGATTTGTGAGGCGTTATTATCATAGGTCAACACATAAACATCTGTACTTTAAGGAAGAATCCTAGTTTTTCCGCTGTATCTCGAACGAATGAACACCAACAAGGCTAATACAGGTGTTACAATAATTGTGGACATCTCTGCAATTAATGTGAGCGATTTGATATCAAAATGTTGCTGAGCCTATCAATCGATACTATGTAAGAATGTACATGTTTCCTAAATCTGATGTATTTCGCTATTTTACTTATTGTTCTGTTTATTCTTATCATACAATCGAAGAAGGGTTATTTCTATTTCCAAGTGTACATGTAAAGGACCCCCTGGCAATTAGTAATGCTTTCAAATCAAAGTTTTTTTGTTTTATTTCAGTCAAAAATCAATGAAACATGATGTTAAAATGGAATCGTATAATGAACGTTTAGATGGATAAACTGATTGATGCTTACGTTGTGCGGTCAAATGGAATCATTCCTCCATTCTAACTTTTTGAATAATGGTTCTGTTCTTTTGTTTTGTGTGTTTGTAGGGGGGGGTTGTAATTGCTTTTTATATACATATATTCATGTTTGTCTGCGTACACATTTGGGTCAAGGTTGTTATGATCTATACAATATCCAATATGTAGAGATCCGAAACTGTGACCGTCTGTTCCCAGGGGATCGCAGTCTGAGATAGTGCTATCCATGTATTTGTAAAGTGAATTTGACAGATATCAAATAATCTAATTGAATAACCCTTTGGAGCAATGGCCAGATTCGTCAAATCAAAACAATGAGGTTATTCGAGAATCTTTTTTGTGTCCTTACTTTTCTTATTTCCGTGGGTTTGATACCTTTTTCCATGTTCACAGTGGTTTGTGTGGAGGGTCCACATGCTATACGTAGGTAATCATTTGTACATGATGTCAGTTATTCTATTGGATGCTCATCTTCAATAATAATATGTTTCGAACCCAAACCATCGTGGTATGAAGCCGCTGCCCTCTTCGACAAGGGTATTGTCTTACTGAACATTTTATGCTGAAAATTCCTTAAGTTCAAAATATTATTCCCTCTTATTTCAATATTGAGCAAAGAAATATAGGAAAGTAACACTTTATTGGAATATTCTCCGAGACAGTTCCAATCGCGCATCACATTACAAAGTGTACTTTCATTAAATATACCATCTTTGGTTATCAATTTGGCTTTCTTATCTATTTTTCCTTACCCTTAAAGTGCTTGAACCACATTCTTGCTAATGCAAACAGGTAAGTTCCAGGCCAGCGCCAAGCAAATTGGCGACCGGCCGCTGATCTAACATGTTGGCTCCTCTGAGCATTTTTCCTCATCAAAATTAAGCAGATATCTAAGGTTTTAGAAAACTAACGAGTATTCTAATGGTTAATTTGCTGAGTAAAACGCGACCTTGGAGCACCGCCCATTTACATGTATCGATCCAAGTTAGATTCAGTGTGACCTTTATGTTTCTAGATTGCCCAAATATCAGATTATATACACGTCTTAATGTTGCCACATGTCACGTTAATGATAGTGCTAGCACCAGCGAGCGAGATTATTGGTATAGTTTCTATGTCGATACAGGTTTACAAATAATGGGTTAGGGAATTTCCCGATTTGATTAACGAGACAACGTCTGTGGTATAGTACCGTATTTGTTACATGGAGACCAGACTTTAACCCATATAAGTAATCTGAGATTGGCCAACATTTTATCTAGGTGTTAGAAGTAAAAGCAAACAAACAAATTAATACATGAAATAAAATAAATGAATAAAAGAAATTGGTCATCCGCCATATGTCATATAAGAAAGAGACTCTGTGGGAAAGCAGGCAGTTGGTTGTGGAAAATATTAGGCAGAATCTGATTTAAAGTACCCTTAAAACATAGGCATGTGTGTAAATCTTCATAAAATAATACGCTCATTGAAATATAAATGAAATCAGTATTATCATATCAGATTTTAGTACAAGCAAACAAACCATCTATGGCTATGATGTGAGCCATGCTGTAGCCATGCTGTAGCCATGCTGTAGCCATGCTGTAGCCATGCTGTAGCCATGCTGTAGCCATGCTGTAGCCATGCTGTAGCCATGCTGTAGCCATGCTGTAGCCATGATGTAGCCATGCTGTGGCCATAATGTAGCCATAATGTAGCCATGCTGTAGCCATGATGTAGCCATAATGTAGCCATAATGTAGCCATGCTGTAGCCATGATGTAGCCATGCTGTAGCCATGCTGTAGCCATGATGTAGCCATGCTGTAGCCATGATGTAGCCATGCTGTGGCCATGATGTAGCCATGATGTAGCCATGCTGTGGCCATGATGTAGCCATGATGTAGGTATAACTACACATTATATCGAATTTGGAGTCACCATAGTCTTGTTTTAAACCCATCTTTCATGAATAAACATCATACAAACAATGCAGGCAAGGTTTGTCGATTGATCATCAATCGCTGAGGCGGACAATGTTCATCAGACTTACGGTCGAATCCGGGACGAAATTTGATTAACTCATTAGTCACTGAAAATTTATCAGAAAAGTTGATACTTCATAAATATTAATTAGCAAAATGTCCAAAAATATTGACATGCGACTTTCTCAAATTCTGTCTTGTGATAAAGAAAACTGATTATTCTTTAGGTACATATAGTGTGTCTGTTGATCTAAGATTTCATTTATCGAGAATGAGACTATCAGCTCATTCTCTGAGGATCCAAACAGGAAGGTACTCACAGAACAATACACCCAGAGATGAAAGATACTGTTTGTGTTGTAATTCACAGGATATTGAAGATGTTTACCATTTTGTTTGTATTTGTCCAGCTTTTCAAAATATTAGGAAAACATTTTTTAATAATAATTATTATTTCAAGAAATTTATCTCTCTGATGTCTTCAAATGACTCCATTATTCTGATAAATTTATCAAAATTCATAAAAACAGCATTAGATGCTCGAAAAAACCTACTTAGTGTCCATTTTTCAGATGTAGCTAAACATTTTTTTTCACTATTTTTTTCTTCTTAAATTATCTATTAAGCGTTTTCCACGAAATTCAAAAAATATAATCATTTAATCACGTGATAGTGCTTTGCATTTGTATTTGTAAATAGTTAGTGTTGTAAAATGACTATGTATATTGTACTTGTCAAATAAATCTATGTTCTGTTCTGTTCTGTTCATATATGCAAATTAGGTATATCCTGATTAGACAGCTAATTGGGAGCTGTCCAATCAATGAAGACTTGATTTGCAAATGTCGACTCAGGGCGTTGCAATGGCTTTATGAGTTAAATATAGATTGAAGAATGTTTTCAAGAGTTTTATTACCCTCTTTGTTAACAACAGCAATGCATTACGTAAGTACATTTACACCCAATTCACCCATATTGCTTTGAATTGAATCATAAAGAATTGAGAACAAAGGAACAGATGCGGTTTGATGTAAGAAAGAAGACATTAACTATTATTTTTACTAATTAACCCCTACAGGTAACATTTCTTGAACGGGGAAAACCTTGAATGTATTGCAAACTTCTGTTATAAAGAGCTATTTATATTCTACTTTAACCCATTTTCTCATAAAGATTTTAGAAAGTACACCTTCTTGGTAATACTTAGTAGAAAAGATCAATCCTTGGGTTCCGTTTATATTTACTTCAATCAACATTGTTCGATCAACTCAATTTAGAAGTTACCGATATAAAACTGCTAAAGAAAATTTATTGTTAAATAGATAGTTTTATTCCGGAAAGTAAACGATCCTTCTTTTTCCAACGTGCGTTTTTCCCCGTACCTTACTTAAGCAGCTAGTTGATCTAAGAATAGTAACAATTCGGTCTGCCAATGAAATTTATCGATTGTTTACATATTGAAACAATGAAACGTTTGTTGATTTTTAAAAAAAAGAAAATTATGAAAAACGATGGTAGAGACCGATGCAGTTTAAGAATGACCTGTTAAACATGCTTTTGCTAGATTTGTTCACTGAAGTGAAGTTTCAAAGCACTTATTTTTATCAGTTTTAATCCGAGCCAAATGACTTGGTCTTAAATTTCAGAGCATGTGCTGATTACAAAGTTCCAATTGCGGATGGCAACGTCTTCAATTAGCGAGATGCGAGCAATGAACCGTGCTATTTCTAGATTGTGATTCATTATCGTATTGTACTTTTAGAGTGTCCTTCACCAGCACAGACACTGTTTATCATAAACATCAGATACGTCGCAAATCCGTAGAGATTGCTGCGTCAGAATTGACAAAACGGATTTACAGACAATTCAAATATTACCAAATCCCCTCCTATCCGACAGAGTGATGCTTTGGATCATATCATGTGTAATACGGTTTTCATCAAATCTGATATGTAATTCATTGCACATCAATTCTAATATCTGTTCAACTTTACTCGTTTAAATGTGGTTCAACGCCGTGTCGACAACTACTCAGTTGTGTTACAGCTTTCCTGGATTCACTAAACATGAAGAACCAACTCGGCTCGAATTCGGGTCCTCCTCCCGAGTTCCAAGACAGCAATCTTACCACTAGGCTTCACATGACCTGATTTTCCTTTAATGTCATAACCCCGAATGCAAACCGGAACATACTCGTCAGTCTTATAAATATATGGAGTGAATTCGGCATGTATGCTCTTATCATCTCCCATCTCTGAAAAGCTGATTACTTATAGAAGAGCAGTCAGTAGATTGGAGTTAAAAGTGCACAGTACTAAAATGAAGAATGTGTATAACGAGCATGGATTAGGGTAGCGTTTTACTAATTGTGTATGCTTAAAATGTGCTCTAAGTTCAAAACAATGTGACGGTAATAGGGTTTATGTATAAATACTATTTCTACAGTCTCGCTGTGGAAGCCGGCTTTTATGGGTGATTCGGTAGAGTGGTTGGCTTTCTTTCGAAGTTAAGCAACGTACTAAGGTTAGTACCTGGATGGGTGACCCACGGTGGCTTTACTCCGAGAGGGACCCGATACACGTTACAACAACATTACCTCTTGTTTCGGAATTTGGTTAACTAATATTGCAATGCAACATACTGGAATCGTCTCTCTGAGAGATCAACCCAAAACGATCTATGGCATATCATTCCACATAAGCTTAGGTGAATGGCAGGGCAGCTTATCCGAAATCAGACCTTACACCATAGTTTGTTACATAAAAAAAAGATTCAGGCATAATAACCGTCTAAAATCATGCATGAGATATGAGCCGCACAAGAACAAAACCCGCCTTCCGTCGGGAGCGGAAATGATATACACGGATTGTACCGGGTAACTTTCGTCGTCGTTTGTTATAATGGTTTCTACCACATTTCTGAATCAAGGAGTTAAAAAATACGATAAAAATGTAACGTCTGTTGAAGCATTTTAACCGAGAAAGTTGCAAAGTTGTTTGAAAGGAAAACGATTTACCAAGAGAGACAGATTCCGCTAGATATTGGATTGAGTTCAAATTAGTGAAAACCATAATAAATGCCACGTGATCTTAGAATACGGTTCCCGTTTCAAGGCTTGATATTGCATAGAACCGGAAACCAAGTGAGCAATATGGTGGCACTCTACCAACTGTTCGCTACATTAAAATTGGAACAAATGTGCAACGCTTTGGGCCTAAAAGACCTCTTGTTAAATGTTCTAGAAAACGTTGGCCTTTGGCCTTCTATAAAAAATATGTTGGATGCCAATTCATAAAACGGAGAGGAAAATTCAAAGAAGTCACATGTCGAGTTCTCTAGAGCTCATTGAATATATATCAATATTCTGATATTTGCTCGGAAAAGCGAGACTCCTGTTTCCTGTTATATATGACCTTATTGGTTATTTGACATTTTCTTCAAACAGTAGTTCGGATAATTGACTTTTTAAGCACAAAGGGACAAAGGGAAAATCAATGCCATAGCTTAATTTCAGATTTGATTATTCACATTTAATTCATCAATGACAACAGCAAAACACCCGTATTTCTTTTAAAGCGACTATTCATGGACGTATTAATCATGAAGGTTGTTCTAAGATTCTATTCCAACAGTTTTGGGATAAATCCCCGGCTTCCATGAGATTTTCTGCGATAATATATCAACTAGATACCTAACGATGCATAATCAGGCGCATAGCTACATGTACGCGGGGTACGCACTTGCTTACACATTATCACTTCAAAATAATAATCTGATATTTACATTGAACGTCTCCCATAAAATAAATCATCTTTTCCCTGAAGTTAAATATGTATCTAAATGTTCAAAACCCCCCTATTATAGTACCAGATGCAACATGGGAAATAAAACCCTCCATAGTTCATGCCCAAGACGCACCTAATACAACTGTGTGCTTTAATAATTGACTACGCTACGTCTCCATATCTGTTGTATTGGTGCATAGAATCTGACCTGATATTGGATCGTTCAATACGTACAGGTTTTAGGCTGGGCGAGACTTTAGAGAAATAAAGTGAGATTCTTTCTTGATCCCGCCTTGACCCATATCCTAGTTTATAATGGACGTGTGGAATATATTTCCTCGTTACATCAGACACATATATCTTATCACAAGCCACGTATCAACCCTTCTACGTTCGAGATGTTACAGCAAAGGAAAACGCTCTTCCTCGGACAACTGAGTAAATTTAGTCCATTGATATACATACATAATAGGTATTGCATTATAAACATAACATGTTATTTAGCAACTTGAACAAACATTTTATCAAAAACATGTATTTACGGGAGAGCTTACCATTTAAAGGTGTTATTCAATTTTTAATTTTTGAGCGTTATGTATACACTTTAAAAGATTAAGGTATACATGAACATCGAAGTTAATGAAACAATCAAATGAATTTCCTTACTCAGTTCATGATGCTGTTACACAAACACATTTTGAACACCACTTTTTCAAATGGATTAACAATCGCCTATAAAAAGTATAAGTTCGAGAAAATTCAAGAAATATTGGCAAAGAAACCCGCTCCGACCCATTTTCACATTTCTCGGCAGACCTATATTATCTCAGAAAACCATTTACTTAGCCAATGACAGTTCCGTCTGATAAGTAAGGCAAGCAGACGACTTGTTGGAATCGTACTACAGTTATATCCAGTATAGTTTGATCGTTCGCGCTGCCAGTAATTGCTTTCTAGCATTCTGTTACAATCAAGTCGAGATAATTTGGCTCCGAACACTGGCTTCAGATTCCTTGTCTACTCTATTGTGTTCTAACAACTTAAAGAGAATACGGTATGATATCACTTAGGCAGAGTTGTTCAATATAACGACTGAACAACTTGAAGAGAATACGTTTTTATATCAATTCAGAGTTGTTTGATACATACAGAATGCCATCACACTTTTTCTATATGGGGAACAGTATCCGTCAAGTATCAAAGCAAGACCTTTCATTAAACGAGTGTACTTTAACCCATGACCAAACCATAACGACATTTAACCACTTTGTTGTAAACGACTCTGGAAAACTTTATCGGAAAAGGAAAAATTGCTCGTGACAAGCAATTATTCCTTTTCCAACAATGTTTTCTGGCCTATCTAAAGATAATTTTCCAATTTCATCAGCTTTTGAAATGTTGTTTTATAGTTCTTTCAATTTGGGACAGTCGAAAATTTGGCGTTTTGTTAAAGGGTTAAGCATCAATTTAGTACAACTCAATATCATTGTTAAAATGACATTCAAAATCTAAGATTATAGTTTGAATTCATTCAAAACTTATTTCCCATTCATTGTGGCGGAAACTTAATGAATATTAAATTTACTCTAAATGTCTGCTTCGTGGATAAATGACCAGTGCTCATGTCGATCGATTTGTTGGCTAGTCCGGGCAGCTAACAAGGATCTAACCTAGGACTTTAGATACGACAGGTCGACACTTTGTTACTGTATTACTAAAGCCCAACAAATCATGTGAGAGAACGAATGGCAGCAGTATCATACAACAAGATTGATACTGTAAATAAAACGTTGATGTTTTTCAAGCAATTAGAAAAAAACGATAATGGAAATCAGCGGTCCATAAGAACATTAGCGTATCTTATTCTCAGCCTCGACCAATTTCAACACAACATTAGTCGATTTGAACATTAAAATCTATCATTTAAAGGAACTATCTCACAGATTATGTTTTGAGCGTAACATACATAAGAAAAGTGATCTAATCAGTCTGTGTCACAAAACAAATGACTTTTAGCAACGTCCTTATTCCAAAGATGCTGAACGTCTGTGTTTTCGTTAGGGAAAGGCGAAACGAGCTTCCGTGCCCTTTAGTATCTCTGATGCCACACTCTTTCCTATTTTGAAAATTTCTCATGTGAGTATGGCACCTAGAATAGATCTACCTCTGCTCATCTTTTGGTGATTCATTTTATCATTTTTGAAAAGAATAAACCGTTTAAACAGTTTACAATATATGCAAAATAAATGCGCTGTATCTTCACCACATGATATTCAAAGGGGCGATAATTATATCAATGCTCTGGGGCCCGTTTTACTAAACAGTTTACGCTTAAGATTTGCGTAAGTCTAAAACAACAAGTCCTTTTATTTCAATATTTGGCAAAGCAATATTGCAAAGTAACACATCATTGGAATCGTCTCTCCGAGACGCTTCCAATGACGTGTCACATTGCAATATTGTACTTTCATTGAAGATATTATCCATGTTAATCAATTATGACTTACGCAAACATTTTCCGTAAGTTGTTTAGTAAAACGGGCCCCAGGTTTCATGATACTCTATATATATGTGACGACCTTGGGTCCACAGAAGACATTTTACTGTGAAAAAGATAAAGTTTTCAATCTGTGAGATAATCCTTTTAACCTTTTAGCTGATGTATGCCCTATCAAAAGTAGGTCCAATGTATCGCAGCAACATATCACTTCTATTTGCATATGTATGTGCTTATGACTATACAATCTATTGTGTCTAAAGTATCAAACACCTCTCTGTGCATAGAACTACACCCTAAAGCACACAGAATTAATCAGAACCACATGCACTTTTCAAAAGTATACGGTAAACATTTACCATACCTATTTTGCGATGTATCTCCAAAACTTTGAGTTACCAGCACACGTTATTATTTAAATCCACCTCACCAATAACCAATACCCCTCTCTCGAATCAGATGGTCCGTACACTATCGGTTATTCATGTAATAATCATTGCAATGATACCCCAGTAATGAAAACGAAGATGTGATTGGCAGTATATATGCACAAAGGGAATTCAGTGCGTTTTCAAATCGTGAGATTAATAACCGATTAACTTGGCATTGTTCTTTACTCTATCACGCCGTCATCTCATCATTATAGTGAGGTATGCAAGTTCCGCTGTATTGTATGTATTTACCGTCGTTTATGATACAAAGTGTTTGGTTGATGATTGAAAAAAATTAATGTTGGAGTTGACTCAAAGCAAGTTAAGTTATAAGCGATTGAAATCCTACATGGAATGGAGTCTGCTAGGTTTATGTCTGATTTGGGTCCATCAAGGTGTCTGAGTTCAGCCGTAACTTCATGACTATTCGCTAGTGATACGAAGCGTTGATTGATTGATTGAAACAATGCTAAAATGGAATCAAACAAAACGTCAATTACATGAAATGTATATCCGGCACGGACCTGACCAATCACAACTCAATTAATAGATACCCAGCTGGTCATCGTTCTACTTGAAGGCTAGATGAATTTGAGTCCGCAAGTAAAACCAGATATGTATGGATATTACCGATTTGCATAGATAAAAGAAAGACACACTGTTGTTATGTCACACGTCATCGGAAGGCTCTCGAAGAGACTTAACAACATTGATTTCATCGTTTCGTCAATATTTAAGTAATAGGGAATGTTGTTTTGAACTTATGCATATTTTCAGCGTTACATTTTAATCAAATCGATAGCCAGGTGCAGATGATTAATAGTACGCTTAACGCTTGCGAACCAGGGTACCGTTTTACTAAACAGTTTACGCTTAAGATTTGCGTAAGTCTAAAACAACAACTCCTCTTATTTCAATATTTGGCAATGCAATATTGCAAAGTAACACATCATTGGAATCGTCTCTCCGAGACGTTTCCAATGACGTGTCACATTGCAATATTGTACTTTCATTGAAGAATCTATCCATGTTTATTAATAATGACTTACGCAAATATTTTTCGTAAGATGTTTAGTAAAACAGTACCCCGTATTCTAGTACAAAACAATGTCTTAAGACCATCATTCTATCATGCGCTAGGATCAGAGCGGCATTCAAACAGGATTAATACGGATTTAAACCTGTTGTTGTCTGACTCACACGTGATATCATTTGATCCAATCAAAGGAGATTGGCGCTTGATACAAGTGTTTACGAACTATTGTGAAGCCAGACTCTGCTATCGTCCAAATAGCGAGCAACAATACGAGCCAGGCGAGGTAACCACGTGACCAATGCTTACGATCTTATGTAAGAACAAGATGGCTCCGACACAGTTATTTTTGCATTTTTCACATACTTTTGCCCAATGATAGCCTTATTGTGTACCCAGCATGAGTTGACCATCAACTTTCCGGTTCTGGTGATATATGCTCACCCATGCTTTATAACGGCGTTACGTTTAACACTCGGTAGAGAAATCGCAGTCGACGGGTGCGAATTACCTAAAAACCTTCGCTCGTCGACTGAGACATCTCTACTAAGGTACTTAATTGTTTCAGAGTAATTGATTCGGGATGAAACTCTAATACTTTTGCTGTTCCTTAACCACCGAATATCGTAGTTCTTATAGTATCGCCATTCTTCAAATGTCTTTTTTTTTTTTTTTTTATTCAGTTATGTGGTTTACAAAGTTCTTTTTAACATAATTTGGAGGAATTCATATCATGCATTCATATACAGGTTATATAAAATAAAAGCGATGTAAGCAGTTACATAATGAAGGTTGAACGAGAATATACATTGGTTAAAAAACAATTTCCGGTATTAGAAATATATCATGCTTACACCTACGAATGTCTATTGCGTAAAAAAAAAAAAAAAAAAAAAAAGGAAGTCATCATGATCAAAGGAGGAATTGTTCATTATGAGCAGTTTCTCTTCTGTCCACATTGTTCCTTCTTTTATCCTTTTTTTTCAATATTTTTGTTACATAACAGTTTTATTGATGAAATATGAAAGAGCAGATTTCATTTTATAAACAAGACATAGAGATATCACAAATATGAGTCGATTATTATTATCGTTATATCATGAAATTGTCTTCATGAAAAAGAAAAGTAACATATTAGATAAAATTATTATAAATATCAAATTGTGCCATCCTTATTAGTTGTGGTTTTTCGTTTGTTTGTTTTGTTTTAGGCGAGTAGAGTAAAAATTGCCTGAGTTGATTATAAATGAGTTGGTGCAGTGGGAGTGTGTATGTGTATTTTTGGATTTTTGTATGGGGCAGTGTGGTATGTGTATGTGTATTTGTTAATTATTGTATGGGGTAGTGAAGTGGGTGTATGTGTATTTGTTGATTATTGTATGGGGCAGTGAGATGAGTCTTTGTGCGGATGTCGATTAATGTGTGGCCCATTATTTCTCGATCTAAAGCGAAAGCGAAATTTAGAAGGAGAGATGGGATTTTGTTTATGTGCTGAAGAAGGGATTTCAAGGTACCTTGTAAGAGCAAGATGAGCGAAGTCATTCTTCAAATGTCATGTTTTGTCTATTGTGCTTAATGTTTGTTGATTATATTTTTGTCTAATTCATATTCTTTGTTATAGTAAATATGGCCATCGACGAATTATTGACAAGATTGAAAGAAAAGATCACAGTATGAATGAGAATCAAAAGCGACATACTTCTAAAATTTGGAATTCAGTTAATAATTAACTTTAAGTCTTTTAGTCTCGAATAAAGTGATTCCATCTGCAGGATTACTTGAAAAAGATTTGATCGATTTCCTAATTCCGTGAGATTTGGAAATATGTCTTACCATGCATATAATAGATAAAACATTGCATAAATCAAGAAATGCCTATCGCCCATGTTCCATTAAAGTAGATAAAATCGTTTTGGTTATTTATTTGATATAATATAGACATCAAAGCATTTGATTGTTTCTGTTTGTATTCCGTCTGTTGTATCAAAACGTTGTATATCATTCAACTAACAGACTACCATTTATAGTAATTTGGGAGTGGTATATGCTGCAAGCATCAGCAGCGGCCGAGAATAGGGTATGGAAAAAACTTGATATGTTGAGGAAACCATTTAGACGAAATAATGTATTGCTCCGTTAAAACGATGTCCTTTTTGGGGCACAGCGGATTCGAAAGATTTCTTTCGTTTACACATGGTTTCTAAATCGCGTTTACATTATTTCAGTTATGTTGCAATGCCAAACTTATGATAATGAAAGTAGTCCCCTACACCAAACTGTAGATAGGCCATCACCAAGATGTGAACACGGAGTGGGATATTGTAATTTCAGTTTGTGTACTCTAACCTCTAAGCCACGGAGACCGGTTTAGGGGCCTCCGTGGCCTAGTGGTTAGAGTACAGAACTTGAAATGACATGGCCCCTCTCCGCGTGGGTTCAAATCCTGAGAGGGATATGGATTTTTATGAGAGGCAGTCTCCCGACTGACTTACGGAATGCCGATGGTTCTACCCGCCTTAACCAGCCCCTATGGGCAGTTGAGTATGGGGTCTTCCTCCATCATTAAGAGTCGGGCATCGCTACATAACTGAAATAATGTTGATGTGATGTAAAACCCATAAAAAAAACTCTATTTAGCAAATGTATTAAAGTAGGGTTAGTGCAGTGTTTGCTAATATCAATATGAACAAGTTTTCCTTAAAACGAGTATAGATTAACCCTTTCCCAAACAACATATTTTCGACTGTCCCAAATTGAAAGAGTTTGCAGACGACATTTCAAAATGTGATGGAATTGAACAATATTCTTCAGAAAGAGCAGAAAACCTTGTGGGAAAAGGAAAACTTGCTCGTTACGAGCAATTTCTCCTTTTCCCACAATTTTATCTAAAGTCATCTGTAACAAAGTCGTCAAATGTCGTTATTGTTTGGGAAAGGGTTAACAAATACCTGTTACAATACTAATCTATATATATATGAGGTACGTTTTGATGGCGCGACGACGTTCTAGATCAACATAACCAGAAATAATGGGATACATACATCTTTCTTATTTATAAATGAAAAGGAACATTCGTTATATCGGTGCATGAAAATCCAGTGCATTTCTTTCGAACAAACAATGTGGTATTCTTTTTTAATACATATATATCTTTGAATTGGTCTTTAATTTAAAACGAGTTTGTAACATTGTTTAGTCGATTGGTTCGTTGATTTGGGCTTTTACATTACTTTCAACAGGATTCCTTCCAAATCAAAAAGCACTTTTTATTGTGTTAAACACCATATTAACAATTTGTCAGTTTTGTGACGGCTTTCTTGGATTCACCAATATTATGCCTAGGCTTTGAAATGCCCTGCCAAAGTACACACTCACGAAACCAGAGTTGCAGACGACTCTGGAAAACATTGTGGTAAAAGGAGAAACCACTCTAAACGAGCAATTTCTCCTTTTCCACAATGTTTATGCACTATCAGAGTCATCAAAGTCATCACATTTTAAAATGTCGTCTGCAAACTCTTTCAATTTGGAACGGTCGAAAAATTGGGGTTTGGTAAAGGGTTTTGGAATCGAAAGTAACCGATGTGAAATAGGAAACCGATTGATCTTGTCACTCAAACTCGGAAGCCCGAGTTCTAATTCCGCTATTGATACGGACTGCACACTCATTTACAATCTGAACACATCGGGTTTATCAAATGTGTATTTCACAGCTGCCGGAAATACCCGAGTAGTTACGATTGATCTCGTCACTCAAACTCGGGAGCCCGAGTTCTAATTCCGCTATTGATACGGACTGCACACTCATTTACAATCTGAACACATCGGGTTTATCAAATGTGTATTTCACAGCTCACGGAAATACCCGAGTAGTTCCGATTGACTCATTTATAGTCATGGCATTTCCTTACCAGTACTGCACAATACCTTCCATACCATTGACTGCTTTCCCAGATGAACATGATCGATTCAATTCCAAAAAAGTGAAGACGAACCAATATAGGTATGCCAATACAGTACATCGACGTGACAGATTCACAAGTTTCACAAACGGATCTATGATTGCATTTCTCATAGGAAATACTTCTGGTGCGAGACCAGTTGGGGTATACTTCCTGATGTCGTTGTTAAGTAAAAAGTAGTTCATGAAAATTTAAAATGTTACTATGTGTGTTAATTATATGCTTTTAGGATACAAGAGGAGGCCTTTTTACTGTATCTGATCTTTTGTTTGTGTTGGTCATGTTTTAAAGATTTGGTTTGTTGTTTTTTCCAGATTTACTTTTCGCGGAAGGCGAAGCGATAAAGCGGACGCCCTTCGCTGACCCGAGGATTTTCTGATGCGATTCTCGCGGGTGGTATAAAGAGATAGCCATGTTTGTTCGTGAAAATATGATAGGGGGGTATGGATTGTCGAATAGTGAAACAACAAGGATTGACTCTGAATTTTGTCATGGAAGATACTGTGAAGGGACCAAAATGGCTGTTTTAGATAGCATACAGAAGGGGACAAAAATTACCGGTATAACACCTTCTCTGAAACTAAATCCGACGGCATTCTTTTAGATAGATACAAGCGTCTATATAGACACAGAGCGATGTGATAATCGTCTAAGTAACAAAGACCAGATCAAGGCGCTATTAATAAAGTGTGAATGAAACGTCACACGCTCGTCCAGTCTATCAGTCCGAATGATCCAGACGTAGATATGTCTTTCTATGTTTCAGCTTGGAATATCCGGGTTACCAGGCTATCTGATGTAGACGACATTAGCGGGGGATAAGGAAATGGGATGTTTTCGTCGGTAATTAACGCTTGACCTATGAACATCGCGGGAAAAAGGGTTCCGTTTCGTGGGGCCTTCGGTCGGAGTTGACTTTGAGCAGTGTCTCCTATTGTCACATTGGTTATATATTTTAAAACTAACGATGTGACAAAATGAGAATTTGTGATGAACACCTCCTCGTGATGCCACGATAGTTTCTGCTTATGAAAGCTAAAATATACACATACTCATTCAACATAACGAGAAATCGCTCTTGGTGGGCAAGTTCGTTTGTCGTCAAAATAGTTGCACAGCTAAGAACTAAGCACAACCTAAACAAAATAATTGTAACATTAGGCAAAGAAGCTCTTGATGGGTAAGTCCTATCGCTGTCAAGATAGTTTCTACCAACCACATCAATGAACAATGAACAACTTAAGAAAATAATGTAACATAAGGTGAAGGTACTCCTGAAGGGTAATTGCCTTTTCTGGTCATATAGAGAATAGATGGTTGGTGTCGTGAATCGGAAATGTTATCGGGCAAGGCTTAGGAATATTATCCGGTGAGCCGAAGGCACCAACCATCTATTCTATTTATCCTGTTACCTTTATGTATTCTTTCAAACAAACAAGATGTAAATAAAACACGAGAAAAAAGGAAAAAATAAGAAGAGAATGATGTAAACATGACGTCATGTCGTTCTTATGACGTCATGATTTGTCGCGTGGATGTGTTATATGGTTAGTGCCGGATATCACAAATGTTATACGGCACTAAGTTATCGGTCCCAAAATTACATTAGTGACAGAATAAAATGGTCTCTATTTATCAAAGCTAAGAAAAAGACACAAACTAAAGAAGCTAATGTAATTAAGGGTTGCTTTTGATGAGCGCCATGCACGACCTAAAAACAAATTTATGAAGCGTAAGAAGTTGCTCTTTATGGGTAAGTGCTTTTGTTGTCATAATGGTTTCTACTTATCACAGCCAAGACAAATGCAAATATGTCAATAGACTTTGTTTGTCGCCTGCTGTTTCTTTCAGTTTCGACCAATACTAAGATCATAGGCGGGAAGGGGTGATGGCGGTACATGTACCGTATGCTTGCGTAGGAATAATAGCATTCCTCCATTTTAACCAATTGCAAGAAACTTGTTACAAATAATAAGAGAAATGCAAATATTTCAAAAATGGTTTTATCTGTCGTCTGCTGATACTTTCAGTATCGTCCAATACAAAAATCATACGTTGGAATTGGTTAGGGCGATACATGTAACGTATGCCTGCGTAGGAATAATAGCACGCCTCCTATTTTTACCAATTGCAAGACACTTGTTACGAATGATAACGTCATAAATCAAGATCTAAAGTATTACAAAGCACCTACTTGATCGAGAGCGAATTCCAGATATAGCCAGTACAAGAATCAATCGTCATGCACTTGAAAATTACGTACAATGAAACCGCGTGTGTAGTCTGCAAGGTATTTAATCTCATGTATTCCATAGCAGACGACACAACAACCTTTTCAAATTTTAGAAAATTACCCATCATTATAAGGGTCAAATGGGGTTTACTTTCAATGAACCAGACTGCTTTCTTCTTGTTCATATATATATGTATATCACTTTTCAAGATAAGACATATTACTCATAATAATACAATTTACCCTTCAAGTTTTGAAATGTAAATGTAAAGAGGCAAGCCAAGAGGTTGCGAAATCCGTGTTAAGTGAGTGATAATAACCGAAGAATCCGGGTCTTAAACAAATATTTTGATGATAAAAACACATGCGCGGAGTCCTGTAAAAACTGATCTTCGATCAAATTTAAAAAAAACGTTTAATGATAAATTACAGTTATTGGTCTGTGATTTTAACTTGTATTTTGATCAACCTGATCAGAAAAAGAGGATAAAATGATATTATATATTGATGTTCACGTTTGGACTATTTCGTGGGACAAACTGCGTAAACTGAGTAATTTGGTTCGGGACGCCATTTACCGCGGAATAATTCATTTGTCTTTTACGCCCGACGCAGCCGCTTATTCGCGGGATACACTGATGGGATTCTGAGACCTTTGTGCCTCTAACTTCCCTATTTCTTTTCTGCAGTGATAAATATTTTTTCACAAAAACTAATTTGCTTTATAGCGTTCAAGCGTTTCCAGTACAGAATAAAAACCCATTTGGAATTCGAGAAGTATGGATTTAGAACCGCTTGTAAACCGTTTGTTCAATAGCGCGAGTTCCATGTGAAAAGTGGGCACGGTTTAGCGATTATCTAAAACGGAGTTTGTGTCTGAAGCAGATGACACTTATTTAAATATTTGGAGTTCACATTCTTTTGTGATTTAGGGGGTAAGAACTATTGTGACGAAAAGAGAAAGTTCTTACTACAACCATTTTCCCCCTTTGTTCACATATTCTTTTACAAAAAGTCTTCTACTGTAAGTGCATCTAATTGAGGTCTTTTGAATAGAAAGGAATAAAAAACAATAAAAATGATTAGCAAATACTTCACACAAAAGCCATATGAAGCTACCTAAACAACCTTTGGAATTTGACTTTTCAAATCACCGTTAAAGACGCATTATTTATCGATATGAATTTTTTTAATTACATATACTAGAAATGTTTTGGACCAAACCACTTGTTAAATAGACCAGTAACAATTCTCAAATTTTGGAATAATCGAATGCATGCAGGTTGTCTTCTTTCCTTACCCTCTCTCTCTTGCAACGGCGTTTGTATACTGTAATTCCCCCATCACGAATGGGTGGGTATGTGCTCGTTGTTTAATCATTATTGGTATCCAGCTGCGAGCGTGGCAGAATACCACATACATACATCATTAGGGAGGAACGTTGTTGTATTCCCTGCTGATCATTTTGTGCGTAATACCGCTGTGAAAATGACAACTAATTAACCCATTTGTTGGCGACAGTACAATTATACAATACAATATAATACAATACAAAACTATATAATATGTTTAATTCGTAATAAAGGCCTCCGGCCCAATTCACATATAATTCATACATTCTTGCAACAGAGGAGTGGTCAAGCATTTGGTAAAGGGGTAGAGCGTCGGCCACTTGTACCGATTGTCCTCGGTCCGAGGGTTCCGTATTCGATCCCCGTTAGGCGACGGAAATATTGCCGGGACTAGCATTCAAATCGGCGCGAGTATTTATTAAGTATCCAGGAAGGAGTCATTGAGAATGAATCCAATAGGCATGAAAGCACTCAAATCGGCGTGAGTACTGGTTTAGTAACCAAGAAGTAGTCATCGAGAATGAAATTAAAAAGCTTCAAGCCTCTGTCACAATCGATGTGAAATAGATAAGTTTAAACTATATGAACCCATTTAAAGTCAAAAAGAACTCGGTGGGTAATCAAAATTACTTTTATCATATGCTTTTGTTGTAATATTTGACAAAATAGGCGTTTATACATTAATCTCGACATCTCACATAACTTGCTTTTGCACCTCTAAATTTTCTAACAGTTCGTCTATCACTTTTTTGTTTATCGAGTGCCAATTAATTCCATATCGACGTCTGGTATACTGTTAAATCTCTTCACTAGTTCTTTCAAGGTCGCAATAAAAAGGTGCGTTGAACTTAACTTTTCTTGTATTTTAATGGACATAACAGTGATCTAAAAGCTTTTGCCAGAAAAAAGGAATAATTAACCCTTATAGCGCTGGAATCGACTTCAAGCTTATGCAAACAGGTTTGATCCAGACCAGCCGCCAATTGAATTGGCGACTGGCCTGTGATCTATTCTGTTTGCTAATCTGAGTATCTTTCCTCATCAAAATCAAACGGATATTTACGGTTTTGGAAAGCAGACGACCCCAAAAAAAAATATTTTAGAAAATTACCGAGAATTCCAAGGGTTAAGTCGTGATTTGAATTCGCACCCTCCCTCCCGGTACATTGAGTACTTTGATCACAGATTGCTGGTTCCCGGCCAATTTGGGAATGATAAGCTGTGATCCGAATCCGATTTCCGGGTACCAATGGGATTTTCCCATAACGACAAGCGGTGTGTACAGACGATAGAATTTCTTTGAAGAAAAATAAAGAGATAAAATATGAACAAACAATTCCAGATACAGGTCCTGAAAACCCATTAGTATTTTTCAAAATAAATGATGATTAGAATGAGCTTGCCACACACACACACACAATCGTGCTTTGTGTTCTAAGAACATTCCAAATTAATCTCTTAATCGTCCAATGTGAACATAAAACAACGCTCAAACCCAATAGACTATATCGCTATAGTTTTTGGGTTTTATAATATATAGTTTCAATATAATATATAGTTTTTGGATAGTACCTGCTCAAATCGACTACCATTGAGTTAAGAGATACATAACATAGATGACCATTAGAATATTTGTCAATGAACGTTGCAATGGTAGTCCTTTAACAGCCATATTTTAGAATATTGATACTAGAATAAATTTGCTTGTTCGTAGACCGTTTTACCATCTCGGTTGCTTATAAGAACATTTGACTGTTTTTAATAGGAAAAAACAAATACATTACGTATAGATTCAATCGCAATTGATATTACGTACGCCTTAGTAAACCCCTTATTATCATTAAAGTTCCTGTACTTTGCCAGAGCCCATACCATCCAAGGAATATCAAACATCCCACTTTGATAGTATTGTTTAAGCCGACTGATTTGTGAATGCTCTTTGGCGAAGGCATTTTTAAGTGTTTAAACAATCGTTGTCAGTTTCACCATTCTGTCATTAATTCAAGAGCTTTGATCCGGATGTATTATTTTCAAACCTTTCACAGCCTCAGTTGTTTCTTTCATGTTTTAAACTAAAAATCTCGACTTGAAAAATTGCGTATTTTTAAAACAAACAATATTCCCTCTTTTTTTTCAATTATGTCAATAATGAGAAAAACAATATTGCGCAGTGATACGTATTTGGAAGCTTATACTGAATATCTTGACAAAAAACCTTGCATACTTTCAAAATGATATTCCATCTTTTGTCATTAATGTCGATAATGAGTAAAGCTATATTGCCAAGTGGTACGACATTGAAAACGTCTCTTCGAGACACTTTCATTGACATGTCATGTGACAATATTGTTCTTTTGTATAAGATACCATTGATGTATATCAGCTTTAACTTAAGCAAATATTTTCATTACATCGTTGAGTAAAACGTTATCCTGGTGAGCAAACTTGAAGGGTTTTTTCTCTTTCCTTTATCACATAAACATCCATGTATATCAGCTTTGATTTAAGCTAATACTTTCATTTGATCGTTGAGTAAAACGCTCCAACAGTGAGCAAATATAATGGGTTCGTCTTTTTCCTTTATCAAGATAATTTCCATGTATACCAGCTTTAACTAAAACAAATATTTTTCTTAAGTCGTTTCGTAAAACGCTCCAATGGTGGGCAAACATGAAGGGTTCGTCTTTTTTCTTTATCAAGATAATATCCATGTATATCAGCTTTAACTTAAGCAAATACATTCCTTAAGTCGTAAAGTATACGCTCTAATAGAGAGCAATAGTGAAGGGTTTCTCTTTTCTAGAGAAAGTGTTAAGAATAAAGAATCGTTTTATCCCCGTGACAAGGCGGATAGAATAAAAGTCAATAAAACCACGTTAATAGACAATAAACCCTGGTTAATTGATTAATTTGTTTTAACAAACAATAGCACGTACTCCTGAAAGAACTCATTTATTATTCAACGTTCTCCAAAGTCGAGTCACGCCGAACTTGGAGTGTATAGAATTTAGAGACCACGAAAGATAAAGGATAGTGATAAAATGAGAAAGGAACATAAAAGCAGGACAGTTATTAGGAAAATCCGCTTACATTAATCAACAGAACCCTCCTATTGGTAAAGAATGTAGAACAAAATCTAGGCTATAGTTATCTCGTATAATCCAAGCTCTAACTGCTCGACGTTTAATGAAATATTTACGTCTGGATCATTCGGACTAGAGAATGGCTGGTTGGTTTCAGATTTAACGTCGCTTTTAACATTATTTCAATTACATCGCGACGGGCAGAGCGCCAATTCACGCTTCCTATATTTCCTAAGCTGAGCTGAACATTATAATTTCCAAGCCCCTGATTGCTTTCCCCCCCCCCCCCAAAAAAATGGATATAATTGATCATCGGTTGGAGATGATTAATGAAAGATAAGTAAGCCATGCCACATTGCCTTTACTACAAGCTGGAGAAGAATTTAAGCCAACTCGGGTCTCGGACCCCAAAGTTTGGAACACAGTAGATACATTACAACCTCTTTTGAGTAAGGGAACAAACAGCATAAAGCAGTGTAAATGGGATGAGGATACCCTATGAAGATAAGACTTAGTATCCCGTCACCAGCGCAATGAACGGACCGATAACAGGGTGCCGTATAACATTTGTGATATCCGCCACTAACCATATATCACACATTCACGTGCGAAATAATGACGTCATATATACGTCATGGCATATGACGTCATGTGTGCATCATTCTCTACTTGTTTTCTGTCTTTTGTTTCCTTTATTTTGTATTTTGTTTTCAGTTTGTTTGTTAATAATAATCCATGAAGGTAACAGGATAAATAGAATAGATGGTTGGTGTCTTTGAATAGGAAAAGTTATCGGGCTCGGCATCGGAATATTATCCGTTTCGCCTTCGGCTCACCGGATAATATTCCTACGCCTTGCCCGATAACATTTCCGTTTCACGACACCAACCATCTATTCTCTATATATTAGACAATGAGTTTTAGATGTCAAACAGATTAACGCAGGGCCATTTCTGAATGAAGTTGTTGAAGTTTATCATTTATTTAGTAATAGGGAGCGTTTAAACCATCTTTTTATCACCTGTTACGCAAACAAAACATTCAATGAATCCAGCTTTGATGCCACCTTTAAAATGACCCGGAAACTGACCAATCGGATTGCTTCGGTTTAATAACTCTCGAACGTTCTCGTGGATCGCGAGTGTCAGGTTAACTCGAGATTTCTGTCAATTTACGTTCGTGGATTTCCAACACGTATGAATAGTTAACCTATTTCTCAATACGGGAATGTTTGACTGGTCTATTTTGAAAGCAACGACTGTTCAAAACAAGAGCAGTAAAGAAAAACAGGTTTCATTTCTGGTATTAAGTAAACAAGAACCATTGTAAACAAAACGGATATTTTTCTCAGTTTAATCAATGGGGTTTTTTTGTCGCAGTGGTTTTCACTCCTCTGTGAGATATGTTGAAAATAAGGGAATTGTACAGGTTAGTCGAAAAGTTACATCAATAATTCAACTATTATTAGATCAACCGTTAAGATTTGTATATATATAGGGCGGTTATGTATTTACTTGTCCCATAGGATCATCGGTCTTTCAACACTCCAGAACCCCATTATGTCAATGAAACTGACATTTTTAATGGGTTTAGATGCCGTTTTAAACAATTCTTCAGTCATATACGACTTTCTTCGTACCCGTATCTAACGGCACATTACATTATTACCCTGTGGAAAAAAATATTGATCATTCTGATGATGCCTTTTTTGATGACTGTTTTCTCGAAACATTGGTATGGTATCTAAAGACGAACCCTTCGTCCTTCGTTTTCTATTTCTCTGTCTTCACATTCCAAACATCACTACGTCGAACGCTCTCTCTATGTCGAACATTTACACGATATCCCCCCTTGAACTTCGGTCCCCCTTGAACTTCGGTCCCCCTTGAACTTCGGTCCCCCTTGAACTTCGGTCCCCCATGAACTTCGGTCCCCCTTGAACTTCGGTCCCCCTTGAACTTCGGCCCCCCTTGAACTTCGGCCCCCCTTGAACTTCAGTCCCCCCTGAACTTCGGTCCCCCTTGAACTTCGGTCCCCCTTGAACTTCGGTCCCCCTTGAACTTCGGTCCCTCTTGAACTTCGGTCCCCTCTATACTTCGGTCCCCTCTGAACTTCGGTCCCCCTTGAACTTCGGTCCCCATTAAACTTCGGTCCCCCTTGAACTTCGGTCCCCCTTGAACTTTGGTCCCCCTTGAACTTCGGTCCTCCTTGAACTTCGGTCCCCCTTGAACTTTGGTCCCCCTTGAACTTTCCCACTTGAACTTCGGTCCCCCTTGAACTTCGGTCCCCCTTGAACTTTGGTCCCCCTTGAACTTCGAGATATAGAGGTGTTGCTTTTTGTGTAATGCAACGACAAATTGAGGTTTTCTTAAGATATAGTTATATAATAAAATGAAAATGTTAAACAATAACATAATGGCTAACCAAAGATGACACCACAATGGTTCCAGGATTCGTCTGAACCCTTCACAAACGACAAACTTTTGACTGTCTCAAATTGAAAGAGTTTGCAGACAACATTTCAAAATGTGATGAATTTGAAAAATAATCCTCTGATAGGACAGAAAACATTGTGGCCCGAAAAGGAGAAATTGCTCGTTAAGAGCAATTTCTCCTTTTCCCACAATGTTTTCCAGAGTCGTCTGCAACAAAGTGGTTAAATGTCGTTATTGTTTGGGAAAGGGTTAAGATATGGTAATACAATGAAATGCAAATGTTAAAGAAGAACATAATGGCTAACCAAAGATAACACCGCAGAGGTTCCGGGATTCGTCCATAGCGTTGTATGCTCGCGAATTTGACTGCCAGCAGATTAAAGAAGCGGCTGTTCAATAGCAGATAACGTTGCGTGATTAACGCTTTTATTCAAAATATTTTGATAGGTGTCTCTGAGTAGATAAGAAACGATACCCTTTCTTCCACAGTTCTTTGGTTCGTGTATGTATATTATTATCAATTAACGTCTGCAACAAACACATTATGCGATAAGTGTGAATAACAGATCATTAAAATACAAATGCTGGGCTAGAATGGTACGAGATGGTAAACCATCACAAAGCAATATACATGTACCACAATACAAAATAATACAATACAATGTCTTTTTTACACTCTATTTCTTTATAGTCTAAGGAATGCATGTACATTGAGAATATTTCGCCTTAACGTTAATCGTGGTTTACAACGTACAAGCGTAAAGGCTTACTTTCTTTAATCATATTTTCCCAAAAAAAAAATACATACTAAGTTTTCATATGAAAATACAGTACGATTCATGATAAGCAAATGGGTTGAGCTACAAGTTCTTAAACTTGGTTCTAGCTCTCCTCTTCTGGTATATAAGTTGCAACATTGGTGACGGCAATATTCCATTATTTTATAAACGGTCTATACGTATTCTCGTCACAGATCAAATGTTACAGCCAAAGTGAGACAACATAACCTTTCTGGAAAGAAATAGAGAGAATAAGAGCAAAAGGCAAGTATGCTACGGCAAGGAAATCGGGCTGTATCATTATTTCAGGATGTACGAGCAATTGATGTTGACTAGCGCCGATGCTGTAATTCTAGAACATCAAGTGAAACCCCGACATATCTCGTTCAACCATTTCGGATGCACACACTAATGGTGTTTGACCATTAAAATGTGCATCTAAAGCTATTCAAAATCTCGCGGCGCACGAGAAATGGACCTACAAAATGTAATTCAAAATCACGCGATGCACGAGAACTGGACCTACAAAATGTAATTCAAAATCTCGCGGTTCACGGGAATTTGACCTACAAAATGCAATTCAAAATCTCCCGGTTCAAGGGAATTTGACCTACAAAATGTAATTAAAAATCCCGCGGCGCACGAGAAATGGACCTACAAAATGTAATTAAAAATCTTGCGGTTCACAGGAACTTGACCTACAACCTGCGATACATATATCCGCGGCAAATGGTCATTCATCAATGGTAAAACCAATTTTGGATAGGATGCGATTATGTGTATGGTGTTGAAAGTAGAAGCAACAATGTTTCAGTTATGCAACGGCTCTCCTGTTACCTGCATCCACCAGTACTAGGCTAAGGCTCTGAAATGATTTGCCAAAGCATCCTTCAAGGAAACCAGAATGTAGTCGGTGGGGCTCGTACCCGGGCTCCCCGAGTTTTAAGCACACCAACCTTACCACTGGGCTAGCAAGACCATTAAGATACCATTAGGTATGGGGTTGATATTTGCAATAAATATCACAAGCACAGTCAACTCATATCAGTTCTCAGCAAAACTGGATTTTGATCCGAGAATCAAATCAAATGTCTTTAACTATAGAATGAAAAAGTCGATTTATGTCGCAAATCAATCCATTATTCAACTAATATTTCTTTACAAAATTGAACGCTATTATCGACGAATATGTCAGTCCATAATGCATTTGTATTTGTGTGGTATAATCTTTTCGCTGCATTTTGAGTATATACTTCCTAGTTTGTACATTGATATATGATTCTCAGTCAAGGATGGGTGTTATATTTTAAAATAAATCAATGCTCAAAGAAAAATTCAAAAGACAAGAGTTTCTTCGTTACGTATACACGTTTCTAACATTTTTCATCTTTTTGTGTGTATATTCTGTATGGATTTGATCCCAGTTACATAACTGAAAAATCGTTGATACGACACTGGCGAAGAGGACCCCAATGAGACCTGTGTCAAAAGCCAACCTTAACCTTAAAATATACTATCGCTGTTTATCAAGTATATCCCAGCAGTTGATCCTATATGTCGGCCTTTCAATGTAGACAATCCTTTTTCAATCGAAAATAAACGAATAAAAAAGAAAACAGAAAACAAAACAAAAACTATGTTAATTGTAACATCGTAATAGTTACACAAACTATAAAAGATACTCCTAGTTGCTCTCGTTATCGAAGGGTTACACTTGGTTTATTTCAAATTGAGCGTAAAATTACCGAGACAATCGCTTGCTCTGCGATAAAAATAGACATTCGACCTAGTTCCTGAAAATAACACCAATTGCTGTTAACTTGAAGCAACACGTAAATCAAACCACACCTTGATTGGCCTATCGAATTATTGATCGCTTGCTTTTAATCAGCGTCATTCTGAGGAGATTTAAAACCGACCAACCTTTAGTACTTTAGATAACTTACTCAATGTAGTGTCCTTGTAAAGATTTCGCAGTATTTCAATCTTATAAAAAATCGCTCTCGAAGTTTGCAGAGATGTCCCGAAGGCATATAAGTTTATAAGTAGTGGTGAGTTAACCTTTTTTTTTTTTTTTTTATATGGGTTTTACATCACATCAACATTATTTCAGTTATGTAGCGATGCCCGACTCTTAATGATGGAGGAAGACCCCATACTCAACTGCCCACAAGGGCTGGTCGAGGCGGGTAGAACCATCGGCATTCCGTAAGTCAGTCGGGAGACTGCCTCTCATGAAAATCCATATCCCTCTCAGGATTTGAACCCACCTTTTACATGCACTTGAAGGTTATTTATCCAACAATGTGAACAAAAAAAGGAGAACATAATCAAGCGATAAAAAGCCAAAAAGATTGACCTTTGGTACTTGAGTTAACCGGGAATTTTAACAGGACCCAAAGGTATGATAACAAGTATCAAATGCTTATTAGAAACTCATCTGGAAGATAAAAGCTATCTTACTCTTTATACCATATATTCAAAAAGATACCACCAGAGCATGCTGTAGACAACTATAACGTGGAATAATGGTTGCAAAGACATAATATAGCGTCGCATATCCTTGATTTGCACTTATGGTTGATTTTTAGTTGGGCCTCCGTCGCCTTATTGTTAGAGCACAGATCCTAACCCTCTCCGTGCGGATTCTGATCCCTGTAACAGCACTCAGATTTGCATGAAAGGAAGGGGTTCCCGACTGACTTACGGAAGACGGATGTTTCTTCCCGGCTTAACCTTCCTTAATAGGCAGTCAAGTTTGGATGTCTCCCTGTATCAATATGAGCCAGACTTATCGCAACAAAACTGAAATAATGTTGACGCGTTGTAAAAGCCGACCCAAAATTGACATATTTATAGCAATATTTACCTTTAAGTTTAAACTAATTTATTTTACATCGATTGGTACGGAAGCCTGTAGCTTATTATATTCACTCTCGATGACCGCTTCCTGGATACTAAGCCAGCAATCGCTCCGATTTGAGAACTAGCCCCGGAAATGTTCACCTCGCCTAACGGGGATCGAACCCGGGACCCTCGATGCTAAAGGCCGACTCTCTACCTCCTCACCTCTATCGTCCATCTGGCCATTGATGATTGAGGTCTTCTGATTAGCAGCACCCATAAATTCCAAGAATCGTCTCGAGAAGGGTTTTTAATGTGTTTTATTGTATGATATCTCCCGGGAGGAGGAAATCCAATTGATTTGTGTCAAACATGCACTTGCATTGATACCGCAAATTCGTTCTATCCTATTGAGACATTAATAGATGATATTTCATTCCGAAACTTCAACTGTGAATGACAGCGTGAATGTGATGTAGTTCACGTAATGTATGGTCCTATCTATTATGACTCCCAAAAAGATCTTTGTCATTTGGTAGACGACTTTCTGTGCGTTTAAATCAGTCGACATTCGGGGCTATACGGAAGAAAAAAAAAACATTTTACACATAACCTTTGTTTATCATGCTTGTTTGTTTCTTTTATAGAGGACCAACCTTTTATAAGAACACAGCTGATAATCTGGTTTAGTTATGAACATTTCAATTGTTTTAATGGGAATTGAACGCATTCAAGTTTGTGAGGGCTTTGGCTACGTAAGATTTAGATTAGGGTTTGGAAGCCTTTCATGTTCAATGTCGTATTTTTGTTCCTTTTTTATACGCGAGGAAGAATAGTTATTGGAAGCAAGTTTGAATCATTTTAAATTCCTTAGAGTATTTATACAGTAAACCAGTACTCAAGCCGATATGAGGACTAGTCCCGGAAATTATCAACGCGCCTAACGAGGATCGAACCCGGGACCCTCGATACAAGAGGCCGATGGTTTACCTCTGCGCAACTATCTGCATTTTGAGCATTGATTATTAAAGTATTCTCGTATGCGATACCAATAAATTCCAAGAATCGTCAAGAGAAAGGTTTTTAAAGTGTTTTATTGGATGATATCTCCCGGGAGGAGAAAGTCTCCCGGGAGGAGAAAATCCAATTGATTTGTTTCAAACATGCACTTGCATTGATACCGCAAATTCGTTCTATCCTATTGAGACATTAACAGTTGATATTTCATTCCGATACTTCAACCGTGAATGACAGCTTGAGTGTGATGTAGTTTACGTAATGTATGGTCCTATCTATTATGATACCCCCAAAAAACAAAAGAAAGAAAAAAAGATCTTTGTCATTTGGTAGACAAAGGTCTGTGCCTTTGGATCAGTTGGACATTCAGACACATTCGGAAACACCATTTTACACACACCGTTTGTTGATCATACGTGTTTGTTTCTTTTGTAGGAGACAACCACTGTTTATTATGAGTGTATGATACTTTCATAGAAGACTACCCTTTTGAAATGACACTATATCATTATAAAAAAAAAAGAAAGAACTCGAGCCACCAAGCTTAAAGTATTTATAAACGCAACAACAACACAACTGATGATCTGGTTCTGTTTTAGGACAGTTCAACCGGTGTAATTGGAATTGAACGCATGTATGTTATATCAAGAATTTAGACTTGCCCTCTGAAGCGTTTTAAGTTCAATGCCATCTTTCTGAGTCATACAGGAATCCAACGTAGTTAAAGCAAGTAAGTTTATCTGTTAGTCATGGTAAACATGATAAAAGATTTTATCCTGTCACTAGTGTTATTTTGGGACCGGTAACGAGGTGCGGTATAACATTTGCGATATCAGGCACTAACCATATATTCATATGACGTCATGATTTGTCGCGTGGATGTGTTATATGGTTAGTGCCGGATATCACAAATGTTATACGGCACCTAATTATCGGTCCCAAAATGACACTAGTGACAGGATAAACAATGACTTAAGGTGTATTTTGATCCAAAAGCGTGACATCGCTTTTGAGATCTGCCACTTACAAAACTGTACATAAATAGATAAATTGAGGCTTCCTGAATTAGTTATGCCTTCAATAGCTACTATTAATTGCACGTGAATACCAAACAACAATACACACACTATTTTGTTTCAACGATACTTCATTTTGACTTCAAATTTTCTCTTCTGTTAACAAGCACCTTTAATGACACATGGAACTCGTGTGTCAGACTAAAGACCGTCTACGTTAAACGAGACAATCTGACACCCGAGAGATATGGAAATCGTATCAAACAGACAGGAGCATTATTCTCGAAATTGTTGTATGGGCAAACTCCTCAACACAGGTCAATGTCAGGTTTCACAACATTTATCACTACCCCCACAATCTCAACTCATCGGATTTGTCCAATGAAATCTCCGCTGAAGTGTTAGTTTTTGAAGGAATGGTGTCCTTAATTTACATGGTCCCATTTACATGGTCTCAAAGAATCGGACCGTTCATGTAAAAGTGCGATCAAATTAACGTGTGAACGCTGAAAACAAAAAGGCCCGTACTTCAGAAGGGACTGTTGCAACAACACCTATCAAAGCCACACACTATCCCTCTCTATTCTAGTAGACTGTAAATATCTTTCTATTCGTAATATCTTCATTAAAGCTGCTCGTCCATATATGTGAAGATGTTTGGAAGCTAAAACCTGATGGGTTAAATAACAAACCAAACTGTAAGCTGTTGTGTAACGCACACTCGAAAATCGCAATTGGACGCAACACAAGTTCATAATTAAGTATCTTGAGCCTCTATACAATGATTTAATCTAGATCTAGCTTCCATCGGTTTTGAGATTTACCATATATAGACTGTACTTTCTTCGATATATCGACTTCTTTTGAATTAATGGAACTTCCAATTGCTATTTCACATTGTACCGCACACAACTATACAAAAAGTGTATTGTTATTAATACATTCGATTTCCACTTGACATTTTTCTCTTATATGGATAAGACACTTTAAATAAAAAAGAAACCAAATTACAGTACCACCTAGGCACCCTTGTATGTAAAGACGGACTGGGTGCGGAATTGGCTTATGAGGCCAGTACCAAGTCGTCGAATAGCAGCGTTACTGCAGATAGCGTGAGGGATGCTCGTTTAATTACCAAGACTAGACACCAATATGGTATCAATCCACGTGCCGATCAGTGAACCCATACGTCTCTATATACGTCCTTACGCCATATAACATCATTTTAAAGAATCTGTGGGTGACTTTAGGCCAGTGATAGAGCGGCGTCGGCCTTTTGTACCAAGGCTCCAAGCTACGATCACCGTTAGGAAAGGTGAAAAGTACCGTGACTGGCCCATACATTAGAGCGTGCTCTGGTTTGGTATCCTGGAAGCAGTCAGCCATTGAGAGTGAATTAACGAAGCTTCAAGCTTTTATCACATATATGTAAAATGAATATAAGTTAAAACTTAAGAACAATGTAGGGGAAAACCATAGGAACCATTGTGACATAAGGATTAATTACTCATTAGACACCATTATGGTTTCAGTACGCTTGCCGATCAGTGAACCCATACTTCTCTATCTATATACGCCTTTCGCCATATACCATCATTGAGACAAACATGTAGTAGAAATATTCAGAAATCATTAAAACGATTAATTGCTCTTAGTACTCCAATATTGTATCAGTACGCGCGCCGATCAGTGACCCCATACTTCTCAATATATAAACTCCTTACGTCATATAACATCATTGAGACGAACGTGTAGTAGAAATACTCAAAAACCATCGCGACAGAGGAATACATCGCTCATAGTACACCAATATGATATGAGTTCTGAGCAGTGAACCAATACGTCTCTATATACGTTTTCACGTCATATAACATCATTGAGACGAACATGTAGTGCAAACCCTCAGAAACCATCGTGACAGAAGGATGAATTGTGCATTGCACACCATTATTGCCTCAGTACCAGCGCCGATCAGTGAACTCATACGTCTGCATATACTTCCGTACTTCCTTCGCCACATACCACCATCTTGACGAACCAGTAACTGAAACCTTCAGAAACAGTGGTGACTAAAGGATAGATTGCTCATAAGCCGCCCAACACGGAATCAATTCCCACGTCGACCAGAGAACCATAAAGCCATAAAATATCACTAAGAAAAACCTGGGTACCGTTTTACTTAACAGCTTAGGGAAAATATTTGCGTAAGTCTTAACTGATATGCATGGATAGTATCTTCAGTGAAATTACAATATTGCAATGTGACACGTCATTGGAAGCGTCTCGGATGTGTTACTTTGCAATTCTGCTTCGCCTAATATTGAAATAAGAGTAATTGTTGTTTTAGACTTACGCAAATCTTAAGCGTAAACTGTTTAGTGAAACGGTACCCTGTAGCTTAAAAGTTCAGAGACCAACGTGTCAGGTCGGGCCGTGATTCAAGGATTGTCTCCACACAACCTTGGGTTTGAATTTTTAGTTTGACGGGAAACTTTGTGTATAATCAGTGTTGTCTTGTCGTTTTGAAAGGTCAATCCAATAAGGAAAACTTTCATTTTTTTCTATCTACGTGTTTATTTACGTGTATACATTTTATCATTGAAAATGACCCAACCCATTATCAAACAATAACGATATTTGACCAGTTTGTTGCCGATGACTCTGAAAAACATTGTGGGAAAAGGAGAAATTGCTCTTAACGAGCAATTTCTCCTTTTCCCACAATGTTTTTAGCCCTATCCGAAGATTTTTTTCCAATTTCATCACATTTTGAAATGTCGTCTGCAAACTCTTTCGATTTGGGACGGTTGAAAATTTGGCGTTTGGTAAATGGTTTAAGGCTCACGGGGCCAGATGAAATGATTGATGTCAAGATAATCATTTGGCTAACATATGTACACATGTCACCGTAATAAACGATTTACTTACTTATTTACGAACTCATTTACCATGTATTTATTTGCATTTGCAGGTGCAAACACTTTCAATGCACGTAGACCAAATCTGTGTCCATCGGTAATTACATGATTGCAGACGATTTATGTTGCTTTTTGCCCAGTGCTATGCTCTATAACCTTCACAAATATCATGATTCGTGATCACACTAGCGTCTTCTCTAATAGGCAAATCGATTTGCTATATGGACGTTTTGGTAACTTACGAAATAAAACAACGACAGTCCCAGTCTTTCTAATCACAAATTTATTAGGAAAGAATTGTATTTGCATTTACACGTAGATATCAAAGGGTTTTACATGCTTTTTAATCAATTCACAATCAAAGTGTCATCGATCTTATATAAGTAGATTAGATAGGGGTTGACTCTAGCCTTAAAGCTATCGCTGAAAGCTTTCTTTAAAGTGGAAACATGTTTCTTGTAATCTTTAACACGATGAAATGCTTCAACCCTTTATTCGATATAAAGTAGCCAAATGGAACGATATCCTTACAAAACAGATACAGTTTCGGGAGTATATAGCTTTTATTGTTAGAATACGTCGGTGAGAATACTGCGGAAGTTGAACTTGAATTAACAGTTGTATTTCACTCATAAATTTAATAATCAGATAAAAATAATAATAAAAATATTCAATTCTCGAGTAGTGACAAACACATACGGTTGATATAAAGACATGGTCGTCCCCGTAATTTCATTATGGTTTCTTTTATTATCATTAGCTTAATGTGTACCGTTGGTGTAAAGGGATGACTTGCTTTCCATATCAATAAGAGTCCGTATAAGACAACATTCAGCCAAATGGGATATTATATGAGCAAATAAGCCATTTTCATTGCTGCATTTGCATACAAATCGGCGTGATTTTATCGCTATGTCTGTAGATGCTGCCTGTAAAGTTATTCAACCGTAAACTGGGTTTGGACGCATCTGCATTCAGTAGTGAGGAATAGCTTTTTGTGGCATTACAACAGTTAAGTTGAAAGAAAAATTGACACCGGTTGTAAAGCAATTTCTGTTATACAACTTATTTTAAGGTATACTCTCCATAACATGCCATTTTGAAACACTTAACTTCTAGGTTTATTTTGGTCGTTCCCAGTAAACATCGGTCGGGGCCGGAAGTATTCGCATTTCTCTGAATAGTTCTGGCCCTATCGAATGTATACCGAGAACGACCGAAGTCATCCGACGAAGGAGTGCGGTTCAAAATGGCGGATAATGGGTATTTGACCTTAATCACTATCGACCCTGATTCATTAACAACCAATTGCACTGTATTCGGCTGAAAGCATACGTGTTTCCTGTAATACACTTTGCGCACTCCTTCTACACACTCAATCACCTCAATTCAATTCCAACTGACACATGCGTGCTTGGCCCTCGGCCAATGAAAATCAAATGTAAAAATCGAATTCAAAAATGAGCACCTCATTTGCTTAAAGGATCTACAGAAGTTTGGCGATACCTAGTATCTTCTAGGCGAATTCTAGTAAAATAACGTTTTGCACTTCAAGCGGGGAAATCATGTGACCAATGTTTACTATCGTATGTCAGAACCAGATGGATTTTTTTCACAAACTTTTGCCAATGATAGCCACATTTTGTTCCAAGCATGAGTTGACCATCAACTTTCCGCTTTTGGTGGTTTATGATAATCCATGCTTTATGACGGCGTTACGTCTAACACTCGGCAGAAAAATCGCAGTCGACGGGCGCACATGTCGAAAAACATGCCAAGCAATTCCTCCCTTTATCAAAATGTTTTATCATATTTGTCTGTAAAATGGACCTCGAAGCCTCGACGTTAGAATAATGAATTTGTAATTACAGCGACTATCTCTGCGTGGGTTACGTCCCGGTGTATTTTTCCGTATGATGTTCTTACTCGGCTTGGCCATCCTTTTTAATCAGTTAAACTTCGGGTATTTCTCCATCAACCATAAACCGAAAATCGCAATAACTTTACTTCTGCTTATGCGATATCAAAACTTATAAAGACAAAACAAACAAAATTCAATGCGAACTGATTACCTTCTGCTACCATAACGTAATCAGTTTTGCATTTCATATGCGCAATTTGTCAAGGAATGGTTGGAATGATGTGTCACGCATGGTACGAGGGATATTGTGCACGAATCACACTGGGTAACCATTAGAGAAGGTCATGTGACCATTTAGCATGCGCGGCCTATCAATCAATGCAATACAGCGAATGGCGCACGTTTTCACCCTCAACCTTTTATCTAAAATGACAATTTGTTACAGCCCAAATCATTCAACAACACAGATCATTGTAAAAATACAGTTTCTTGATATATTTTAGTAAAAGCCATAATACCAATAGGATTCATTTCTTTAAAAGAACGATTCATTCTTTTGGAACATTTTTTCTAAAGACTTCTAGCGCAGACGTGGTAAAGTAATGTATAAATGAGTATATAGTTAATAGCCACATACAATTGCACCATGCATTATCTTGTAATGTGCACTATATATATATTCAAAAACGTTTGAAAACTCCATTAAGAATAAAACTGTTTCCGGTGACAAGACACACTTGCGCCCCAAAAAGGTTTGCTTGATAATCTTTGCTTTTATCTTTTACTTGACTTTTCCTAAATTAAGCGTAATTTCAATTTGAAGAATTTATATCTAGTAGATTCCTTTTTCAATTCCATCCATGCATAAATGTTAATTTGAAAGAGAAAATAACGATTTACTTTTTGGAAAAAAGTTGAAATATCGTCTATGACAGCTGGAGTTTTAGTGGCATGATAATGCAAAAATAAATGTATCTTAAGAGCCATTAGACCATCAACATGGCCAAGTCCTATTTCGATTCAAATTTTATGTTATGTTATGTTATGTTATGTTATGTTATGTTATGTTATGTTATATACCCTAGCTATATAACACCAAAGCCTACTCATCGCCAAGTCAACAGTCCATCTTGTGCTCAGATGTCAAGGCTTATAGTCTAAGTCTAAACTTATGTCTTACATTGATTGTGAAACAAGTTCTTACAGCTCAGATTAAGTACTCGCGATTCTGCTTCCTGGAGACATAACCAGTACTCGTAGATTCAGTTACTAACATTCGGTGTGAGTAAAGGTTATGTCTTCAGGAAACAGACTTGAGACTGATTGATACAAGTTTTAAAAATTTGTTTCAAAATCAATCTAAAATAAACCTTACGACAAAAGGACGAAATTATTCCATTCAATTTATTCCTCTTTTTCCCATCAGTAGTCCCTTTCATTGTAAACGGGCATATAAGAGGATCAGATACACGCATGGAAGATTGGAAATGTCCCATTTAGGGAACGACACATAATTTGATTGCATTGCCAGATCGCCTCCCCGAAATCTCGTGTTACATAACTCAAACTGTCGCGCGGGTTTCTAATCGCAACCATCAATCACTTGTGTGGAATCATTCGGAATCACTCGGCTTCAATGGTATTGACCCTTATAGTGCTGGGTACCGTTTTACTAAACAACTAAGGGAAAATATTTGCGTAAGTCATAACTTATATACATGGATAGTACCTTCAATGAAGGTACAATATTGCAATGTGACACGTCATTCGAAGCGTTCCGGAGAAAGGATTCAAATAATGGGATACTTTGAAATATTGACATATGAGGAATGGTTGTGTTAGACTTACGCAAATCTTAGCGTTAACTGTTTAGTTAAACGGTACCCTGGAACCTACTTCATGCTTATACAATCAGGTTATATCCAGACAAGCCAACAAGCGAATTGGCGACTGGCCTATGTTTTAACCTGTTTGCTACTTTGAGTATCTTTCCTCATCGAAATTAAGGATATATTTTAAGATTTTGGAAAGCAGACTACACCAAAATCTAAATTTTATAAAATTACCCAGCTTCAATGGCATTGATGCAGAACTTCTAGAAACGACTAGTGTAGCGAGATGTGGATATCATATGAAAAAGTAGGTGAAAAAAGCAAAAATACCAGGGCGCGATCAGCTTGTTCGTACATAAGATCACAAACATTGGTAACGTGCTTCCCCCGCCTGCCATTGAAGGCTCTTTTCTATTAGTAAACGAACACTGTATATAACTTTATGCCCAAGCATTCTGTCCATGAAACTAAAAGGTTACCAGCATTAATCATACTGAATTCTCCGTGGCGAGAAGGAACCAAACGTATGCATCAAATACTAAAAGAAAATGCTGGACCAAGAATCTGTTATAACCTGTCAAGAAATTTCAGAGTCATATATGAGTACATTGATAAACGTGAATTAACGTGAAAAGAGTGGAAAATGACAACAAGTTACAGAGGTTTCTACAAAACCAGCAGGTCTAAGTATATACTTACATTTTGTACATTATACTACCAGCGCAAACCCTAGCTTCTATACGTCTATCTCTCCTCTTGAATAGTTCGGTCTACTGACTCCAGAAAACATCATTATTGAATGATCTTGAACTAAAGTGAACCTAACCGTTCCTGTCTGCCTCTTCCATAGACATGTTCTTCGGATAAACACTAACGATTCAGTCATATTGATTGTGATAATACTGGAAACAATCACGATTTAAGAATAAAAACAAAATCAGACCGACCTCTGCCGTAAATCGATAAATCAACGGTTCCGAGAGACTGCGATTGCATTGATTGCCAAAACGTCAAAGTTGTTGTGTCAATCTCTTTACAAATATAGTTTAACTTTGATCATGATGTATGAAAACAAAGGTCGAATTTCATGTCTAATATAGTTTAATACGTATTCAAACTTATTTACGACAAGTCCCCTGTTCCTTATAAATTTCATTTTCATTTCAAACTGGTGTTCTTACGTTATTGTATCTAGCACCAAATTATAATTGGAGTTATAATTCATTGGATAAGAAAGACTTAACCCTTTACCAAACACGAAATTTCCGACTGTCCCAAATTGAAAGAGTTTGCAGACGACATTTTAAAATGTGATACAGACGACATTTCAAAAAGTGATAAAATTGGAAAGTTACCTTCGGCTAGGAAAGAAAACATTGTGGGAAAAGCAAAAATTGCTCGTTACGAGCAATTTCTCCTTTTCACACAATGTTTTCTAGAGTCGTGTGCAAGAAAGAGGTTAAATTTCGTCATTGTTTGGTAAAGGGTTAATCAACCTACAATCTGACATGACCAAAAAGTGTCGTCTCAGAGTGGCCTGGGCGTACAGCACAGGCTATTCCGGGGCGACACTTTACGCTTACATGTACATGTAAACGGTCGGAATTTCTGAACGGAGGGTTTCCCGAAGTATTACGATAAATGGCCGTCTTTATGCGAGTCTTGCACGCGATGTGAGGGCCCAGTAAATGGCCATTTCGATTGGCGCATGCCGTTTTTAGCCTCCCTCGTTTGGCATTCATAAGGTGATTAGGTGGGCCATTATTTGTAGCTCGGATTGTTTGCAATGTTTTTTTCGATTACTACCATGCAACCTTAAGTGAGGAGTTCGTAAACCCTTAGAATGATGGGTAATTAACTAAAAGAATATTCATGTGTCGTCTGCTTTCCCAAACCTTTAATGCTTAAATTGATGAGGAACGATACTCAGAGTAGCAAACAGATTAGATCACAGGCCAGCCGCCAATTTACTTGGCGGCTGGTCTGGATCTAACCTGTTTGCATAAGCATGAAGTCGGTTCCACCACTATAAGGGTAAAGATTAAGCGGTGATCCAATAAGGGTTCGTATGTTATAAATACCGTTTTCAACACCGTAACAGTTATACCACAGCAACTGATCGTATGTTCAAGTTTATTGTGTAAAATAGAAGTATTATACTAGGGGAGAGGTAACACAAACAAGATCTTATGTGTGTGTATCTCGATTGATTACATATATTGCATGCATACATTTTATCTGTGTATGGTTCTCGGACTGTTTTCCGACTCCAGAGCAAAGGAAATGTGACTTCAATCAGTGAAAACCCAGTTTTTCGGTTGAAGTGCTGTGTACGGATCGTAACAGCACAAATTTAACTGAGAATGTATAAAATCTAATTAAATAAAGCTACCGCACGAAACATTAATGAAGGTTGTATAAGTATATTCAAGTATTACAGACAATACGAAATGTATTTCAAAACCGATTCAACGCTTTTAGATTCGAAAACATAATAATTCTTTGTACACAGGCTCTCCAAACATAAATACCTAATAACATTCCACCAAATGCTTATTCCTCTGTATGTATCTTACAACTGTACAGCTGTTATATCATGTTAAAGAAATTAAATCTTAATACCAAAATTTCCTCACATCAGTGTACAAGTACCTTTAAGAATTTAACGATGTGAAAAATGCATCACATCCTGTCATTAGTTATTAGTGTCTGTTGGTTTAAATCTGGCTATCATAAGAGATGGAAGATGACTTACTCCTTTAATGGCCTGCTCGTTAGGCTGGCTTGCATATCTGGGTAGAACCACTATCCTTTTGTCAGCATGGACTCCATCCCCCTATCCTCATCTCACGAGTTAAAAAAAAAACAGTCCAGCCGTGATTGGATCTTACATGAAGAGGAGATGTTGCTACCAGAACAAACACTCTAATAACACACGTTCACCGTGGGCTTTATTATTGTATGCATTAAGAGCAACAATTGTGTGCTTTAACTTAAACTCTATTTCACATCGGTTGCTAAACCACCTCTAATACCTTAGATAAACCATTCTCGAGTCTGCTGCCTGCGTACATACCCAGTTCACGCACCGATTCAGGACTGATCCACAAATCGGCGCGAGTACTGGTTTAGTATCCAGGAAGCAGTCGTCGAGATTGAAATCAACAGGCTTTAAGCTTCCTACAAAAAGGACATAAAACAAATAAGATCAGATAATAAAAAAGTCGCAAAGTGAAGTTCGTTCCTCAGGGAATTGAACCCACGACCTAACATTCATCGGCCGACGTTCTACACTTAGACCATTTTACAGCACCATGAAATCATTACCAATCGATAAAACATCATTAGTGAAATATCGTGCTTGAAATGAATTGGATAGTTTCTGCAGTGTATAGAAAAAAACGAGATCGCTTTTCTCGTATGCATTTCAGTTTAACAAATGCACTGCTTGCATATTAACAAAGCCTGGTATTGATTTTTACAGCCTTTTCTTTCCAGACTTCCATTTGAAATGTATAAGATATTTATGGGAGAACCTTTAACCCTTAGAAATGCTGAGTAATTTTCTAAAACTCATATTCTTTGATTGCCTGCTTTTCAATACCTTAAATATCTGCTTGATTTGTTGAGGAAAGATAACCAGAGTAGCAAACAGGTTAGATCCACAGGCCAGCCACCAATTTACTTGGCGGCTGGCCTGTGATCTAACCTGTTTGCATAAGCATGAAGTCGGTACAGCACAATAAAGGTTAAGCAACGAGGGATGAGATCGGTAAATACAAGAAGTCTCGTCCAGCTTCACCAGGAGCGTCAATATGAAAAAAAAGAGACACACATCTTTTACTTCTTCATTTCTCCTCAACATCGTGCATTGCAGGTTCGCATTGAAAAGACATAAAGGATTTATTTTAAATGTGTCAGGCGGGGGAATCACGTGAGTTGACCACCAACTTTCCAGTTCTGGTGGTGCATTTTAATATAACCCATGATTTATAAACAGCATTTCGTCTAACACTTGGCAGAGAAATCGCAGTCGAAAACAGACTGTTTTGGACGTGCACGCCCGTCGGCTTCGATTTAGGGTTGTGTACACCTTTACATACTTTGTGAATGATTTGTCTTCCGACAATTTTTAAACTGCTTCTTTGGTACTGTCGGACTACATTTGTATGTCTGTTTTGATTTTTGCCGAATTCTGGAACCTTGAAAGACATTCTTATTTATGTACGAATAATCAATCTACGTTTATTTACAGCATGATCTACTATATTGATATAAGACATGTATATGGTATAGAACAATAATTATACAGTCATTCCAGGTGTGACAAAACCTGCACCAGTCGATACAGTGGCTATATAGTAAGTTTAAGTACATGTACTTTTGTACTTTGGCAGTACAAACTATTGATTTTGCGCCTCCTGCTTTCTTTTATTGCTTTACTATCTAAAACGAGACCCCTGGTACAACTTATCGACATTTTTAAGCTTCTTGTATTGGTTAGAAACAATGGTGCTTGATTAACATTGTTTTCAAAATGATAGTTGTACTCCTCTACCGAAAGCATACTTTGAATAGATCATTTGGCCAAGCTTTTTCATGACCAAAGATTGCAAAAGACAAATGTAATGAAGGACCGCCTTTGATTTTAATTGTTTACTTAAATAATTACTGTTTTCTAGCACTACACAAAGAATCGTCTGCAACAATCTATTCCATCTGTTAACAGTGTCGTTTGGTATTGAATTCCCGCTGGGAAATATATAATTCGAGTGAAAGGCTGTTTTTCTAGGAAATTCCCAATTACCGCTCAATCTGCAATACCCTATGTTGAAAGATGAATATGCTTTCTTATATATTCTTTCAATACATGCATAACGAAAGGATAAATTGCTCTTTAGGAACAATCTATCCATTTGCTATGAATGTTTCTACCTAACTGAACAATGAAGACATACGTCTGCCCTTAAAAACTCTATAGAAAGGATAGATCGCTCTTTATGAGCATCTTATCCTTTTGTTACGAATGTTCCATCCGAATTGAAAATATGCTTTCCCATTATGAATGTGTCTTCTTTTGTTGCTTTCAATTTGGATCAACCTCAAAGTCCTATTTATCCCATTACCAAACAATAACGACATTTGATCAGTTCGTTGCAGACGACTCTGGAAAACATTGTGGGAAAAGGCGAAATTGCTCGTGACGAGCAATTTCGCCTCTTCCCACAGTGTTTTCTTCCCTATCAGAAGATTATTTCTCAATTTCTTCACATTCTGAAATGTCGTCTGCAAACTCTTTCAATTTGGGACGGTTGAACATTTGGCGTTTGGTAAAGGGTTAAATGGAAAGACGAATAATTTGGCACAAGACACAGTTGACACGAGTAAGTTATTTTAAGTGTTTCTTCATCTTAAACCCAATCGCACTTTGAGAAGGCTTTTCGCCGTCGGCTCTTTTGTGCAAGTTCTTCATGAAATATTTAATGACTGACATTTTTTACCTGTTAATGCTTTCACCGCCTGACATTTGTATTAACCCTATGCTTAATTAGTACAGCTTTTTTCCTCAATTGGAGGTTTGGCATCGTCATGAACTGAACGGATTTGCAGATCATAACTTAAATTGTAATTGACTTGAAATAGCTATGTCTCTCTGGAAGGAAATGTGGTGATTCTGAAGTATTCTGAATGTACAAATGCTAACAAAGTGCAAAGGGATGTCAAAAGGTAACTCATATACATTAATGGAGTATTATGTCTTTGTGGGTAAAGTCAAAGGAAAGCGTTGTTTTGTATTGACAGGGCATGAGTAAAAAGCCTTCTCTATATCACAATCTATTTGCCCTTTGTTCGAAAAGGAATGTTTTTCTTTTTTCCCTTTTTCCTTCCAAAAGTCTTTCTTCCGACTTACATAAGAAACAATGAATTCGGAAGTTCAGTAAACCTTCAATGGCGGATGTACCTTTACCTATCATAACAATTTACGATTCTAACTTATGATCATTTGCGTTGGTAACCGGTTTGCACCTGCCTAGCATTGAACTATCGACGAATGCTGCATAATTGATTGTTACATTCAGTATTGACCGATACACACTGAGTCCGTGTGACTCATGGTGAAGTCATGCAAGAAATACATGTTTCACTCCTGGCGGGGGGATCCTTGGCAAAAGTAGATGAAAAAAAACGAGGCGCAGCCATCTTGTTCGGACGTAAGATCGTAGACATTGGTCACGTGATTACCCCGCCTGCTCTCGTTCCCACATTATTTCAATATGACAACGAAAACAGACGAACATCGTTTAGTAAAGAATGACATAACGATCAAGATTACTTCGATTGTAATTGGATTGAAATTAATTGTGGCCAAATAAGAGAGTGTATATTGTCCTCTTAACGTATGATGGCACGAGCCTGTATGAAGATTCGTGAAAAAAGAGAAGGCTCTTCGTCGACTGTTCCGCATGAGACGAAGTTTTCTTCATGTAACTGTTGTCAAATGTTTCGAAACGGGAGTTTTACAAAAAATATTTATACGAATCAGTGTATGAATCAAAGTCTGATAATAGGCTGTTTGCTTTGATTTTCACAAACCATGACTTAGGGGGCTCTTCGTCGACTGTTCCCCGGGAGACGAGGTTTTCTTGACGTAACTGTTGTCAAATGTTTCTAAACAGGACTTTTACAAAAATTATTCATACGAATCAGTGTATGAACCAAAGTCTGATAATAGGCTGTCTGCTTTGATTTTCACAAACCATGACTTAGGGGAACAACGTGTATGATGCATCTCGTTGTTGTTGTCGTATTTTTGAACGTTGCATTCTGACCAATCAAATCACCCAGAATTTGTAGGCTGTCCGTCGTCTATCTTTTTAACACAGTGAAGCCAGTAGACATTGGGGAACCAGATTATATTCGATAGATAAGAGACCGGTTCCCAGTCTGAGCACTTCGTTGTACAAGAGGACTGATAATCTACTTGATGAATAACGGAAACTGTAAAATAGGAAATAAATCATGTAGAAATAAATGTATCACATTATCTTTTTAATATCTCGTGGATATTAAAGCACTTTGTTTGAAGTCTTGGCATCAATGGTACATGAGTAGTCCTTTGTATAACTATTGTTTTTTATGATGTTGGGTGTTTAGTGACATCAAACCTCCAAAAGAAAAGACGATTGATGCACAACAAGAAGAATCGAAATTCCCACAATTGAAATACAAATTAAAAAAATAAAACAGTACAATGTTTGACGAGAAGATACCCCATAATGCATGTACGGCATCCGCTCAAATCCCATTTAGTTACAGATTCGAGGTAACGCCAAGGTTGATTTTGTTCATGTGGATATAACAAGAGTTTTCCTCGAAAAAGGCAGTGAATGATGTTAGCTTAACATAAAGCTATGTAATTTGTGAACCATAAATCCTTGCCACCTATCGTCTAAAAGTTCGTATCTATGTGTAGCAATCATACAATATTTGGATTCCTGCAATAAAAAAGCTGTAACTCCGTCGGACGAAAACATGTCCTAAGCTTGTGTGAATCACGGAGGATTCTCTAAAGAAGCAGTTTAAGTAGCCAATGCAATTTTTAAAATTTCAGACTCAAGTGAAATACAATGTTTCATTAATACCGTATAAAAAGAAAACTGTACGAGCTTGTGACTACACGAAAGGCTGTTTTAAACATTTGTCCATAATACATGTAGTTAACCATTAGAATGCTGGGTAATTTCCTAGAAATAAATTTTCGTGTCGTCTGTTTTCCAAAACATTAGATATCGTGTGAATTTTGATGAGGAAAGATACTCAGAATAGCAAAAAGGTTAAATCACAGGCCAGCCGCCAATTATTTTGGCGGCTTGCCTGGATCCATCCTGTTTGCATAAGCATGAAGTCGGTTCCAGCACTTTAAGGGTTAATAAAGAGCCGATTTTGGACAGAGCGGCCCGTTTATCTGTACATATCAGGAATTGCGCAATAAATCTCCGCAGCTTCGAAGAGCGAGGATGGGCAATGTTTATGAGATGACAAATTTCTTAGATACACGAATGAAACGGATCCAGCAAAACCGTATCGCAAGATACTTATGTATCTTCTTAGTTTCTAATGAAGAAAGCCTATTGCATAATACTATTATCATACTATTATCATCAGATTTACAGTCTTTCGTCTTGTAAACGAGTTTGTTTTTTGAAAAACAGTAATATGAAGGCATCATCGTCCTTTATTCTTCAATGATAACCAGTTAGGAAATGTGCTTTAAATTCTCACCTGAACAAACTGCTCATCCTACCCTTTACATGGTTTCAAGTTTGATAGTTTTTGCTCTTAATTGATACCTTTAATTATAAAGTTATAAAGTTATAAAGTAACGATGATTTTTGATAAAGGGTATAATACCATTTCTCAAAACGTCGAACTCAAACTTATTAATTGGTTGTGTAGAAGTATTTTGACGTGTTTGGGTTCTTGAGACCCAATGATTCCTCATCTGCTTAATGAAATACCAATATATCAAGTCAGCAGCATTCTGTTCTAAAACTAACTCACGAAACGGAACTCATTTTCAAATTCAGCAATCACATATTAAATATTGTTCTGTCTACTGTGAAAACGTCTTTAGGTTTACTATATTTCATTTGTATGTGTGTGGTTTCACGGTGCTACTGAAAACTTGTTCCAGTCGGAATTTCCTATCCAGGGACCCCTGTATTCAAAGTCGGTCTCGTTATAAGATCGATGATAAATGCCTTCTGAGACCGCAGCATGTTTGTATCTACATAGTCTTATCACAATAAGCCATAATACGGAAAAACTTGACCGAGATCCTATCTAGGTACACTTGTCGTACAAGTCAGTCTCGGTACCAAAAGTGCTTTAAGAATAATGATCGCTGATAAACGCCTTTCAGGGCTGTGGCATGTTTGTATATTCATGGTTTTATAGCAACTGACCGGATTGTTTATAATGACGATTCAGTCCTATCGTTCGTTAATCAATTTACACTTACCCCGTCGATATAAATCTGGACTGTGCGCCATCTATAAAGGTATTCATATCTTTATGTCATTTTAATGAAATGACATATCATCTATTATGAATAATTGTAAGTATTTATTAGGAATAAGGGAACATATTGTGAAAATAACGACAGTTAAACCATCGTGAACAAAACCTTCATGTTGACACAATGCTTCAAATTGGTTTCTGCTACTAAGATACTATCAGTATCCATTGTATCACGGAAAGGATTAATTGGTCCGGTGGGATTCGGTTGACCCAGAGTTCCGGTCCGGTGATACGTAATAGGAAATTTGGTGCCTTGGGCAGACGGGGTCTTGGTGACCTATGTATCTCTACACAATTTGTCAAAGTTCTCCCCAATGGTTGCAAACTCATCACAGCGGTTGACTTGGATACGTTACACTTAACTAAGCATGCCTTTACGTAAATTATTGGGCTGTTTCTCGGTCTATTTCCGACTAAACCCGAGTCATCTACGAGTTTTACCGAACAATTTATTTTTTATCATAATTATCAAAAAATTCTAACAGATTTAAATTTTGATATTCAAATGATACTAGCATCTGTAACAACCCGTTATGTAATAAAGTTGCACTATGTAATAATTATTACAAAACGGGTTGAAGTTTATTACATTTTGCGTTTTTCGATGCGAACCCACTATGTAATAAAGTTGCATAATGTAATAATTATTACAAAACGGGTTGAGGCGTATTACACTTTGCGTTTTTCGATGCCAACCCGTTATGTAATAAAGTTGCAATATGTAATAATTATTACGAAACGGGTTGATTTTTTTTTTCAAAGTGATTTTTTCTTTACAAACCCGATATGTAGTAGTATTCATAATGGTAACATGGTGAAATTTTCACACTCTTCCAAGCCAAAACAGGCTTATAAGAAAAAATCAAATGTTCTTAAAATCTTTGTTTGAGCTATTTTCAAGCAAGGAAACCGTTCCGAATGACTAAACGTACTGCAAACAGTCAAGCCAAGTATCTTAAAAGCCGAAATGGGCTTATCAGCAAATTACAAAAAACATTTTAAATGTCTGTTTTAGCGTTTAGATGCTAGAAATAGCATCGCAAGTGGCAACAAGTACCGACAAAAAGGCCAAAAGAGATGCTTGAAAGCCAATATAGGTATATCAGCGATTTGCAAAAATAACAGAAAACTTGATTGTTCCCCAATTTTCAAACGACGATACTGTTCCAAATGACTCAATGTACCTAAAGCACGTGTCTAAGAATGCCAAAATGGGCTTATAAGCATATTACAAAAATTAATTTGTATGTTTGTTTTTGAGCTAATATGGTAAGAAAAACATCGCAAATGGCAGCACGCATGAAAAAAGAGTTCTATTCTCGCAGTAAAGCTGTTTTAAGTAAAGTTGCATTATGTAATAATTATTACAATACGGGTTGAGGTTTATTACATTTTGCTTTTTTCGATGCGAACCCGTTATGTAATAAAGTTGCAATATGTAATAAAATATACAAAAAGGATTGATATTCTACAAAGTGAATTTTTAGATGCAAACCACTTATGTTATACAATTCATAATGGTTACGTGGTGACAGTTTTACATAAAAGGTAACCTCTTCCAAGCCAAAAAGGCTTATGAGCAGAACTTTGTTTGAGCAATTTTCAAGCTAGGATACCGTTCCAAATGACCCAATGTACTGACAAAAAGTTAAACCAAGTAACTAAGAAAGCCGAAGCGAGCGCATCAGCAAATTACAAAGGCGAATTTATATATCTGTTAGATACACTTATATAGTGAGAAAGACTTCGCAAATGGCAGCGCACCAAAGTGCAATTCTTGAAGAGAAGCTGTTTTCTTTAAACGTTGAACTATGGAACAATTGTTACAAAATTATTACATTTTGCATTTTTAGATGCCAACCCATTATGTAACAAGAATCTTTAACGGTCAAATACCGATGTGTTTATACACAAAGGATAATCTCTTCCAGGTCAAAAGAGGCAATATTTAGTTTAAAAATGGCTCAGCTTTGAACAAGCCTTACAAAATAGACACAAACCATTGTTTGGTGATCAAAACGGTCCTTTTATCAATATGAAAAATGATTTTACTTATCACTTTTTAGCTTGACTATTCGAAAAATAAGGAAAGCAGACCACACTGCATCCTTAATGATCTTAGTTATCGATGAACCTTAAACTACCGTCCCAACCAATCATTTTCGTAAAAGAATTACAATATATTCCTTCAAAATGCAAATCGCAAAGTAAAATGGGTCTTTACTAATATTTCAATTTATAGTAATTGAATGGCCTTTTAGGCCTGTCTATGCTGTCGTACGGAGCAGGTTATCCGGATTTCTCTTGACTTGTAAACACACTGTATTTTTAGCTCGGAACCACTTGAGCAGTTTATTGTATTTTTCTAACAATCGTGACTTTTCGACGCATGCAGGTGCGTATGACAAACACCTCGGTATAGATCAGATCAGTTGCTTTTTATTGTGCTCGAGTTGTACAAAAAATTACAAGGCAACACTAACTCATAGAAATAAACCAAAATCAAATTATATTTAATGATATCTTCTTCTTTCTGTATCTGCTTCTCACGTGTACAATGATGAAAACGTGGATTGACATTTTGTCGTTGTAGCATCCTGATCAAAGTTATAACAAAACCTTCACTATAGTCATACTCAAACTCAATACTAAAACATCTCCCATATGTGTCACAAATTAAACTGGTGTCTGCATTTCTTTTGAACTTAAAAAGATTTAACATTTGTTGTTTGTTAAATGTTTAATATAGGTATAATTTCCTGAAGATAAAACACATTTCAGGAACAAGGTTTCTAGATTAGGATTCTTTGTGCAAACGACGTTATCTTGACCAATGAATTAACACTTTTCTATAGACACTTAAAGGCGCTCTCTCAGAGCTGTGTGTATTTGGAGTTACAAAAGTAAAAACATTGGTATTGAAAGTCCTTGTCACTAAACTAAAGACCGTTTTCCATTTTACAAATAAGTTGCTAAGACCCCGTGCTTTCGTTAATTAACATGAAGTGAGCCATCGCGTTCGTCTGATCATCTTTGGGAAAGCCGGTTTATAAATAAAAGGGAGAATTCTTCTTCCCGCGCAGTTTGATTCTGTTACGTGACAATTAAAAATATTTTCATATCAATGACCTCCCTTTACTTTTTAATTTTCACATTATAATTAAGATCACATGATTAAAGTTGTCAAATAAAAATTTCTTTCCAGGAAAAAAATTATAATTTATAATCTGATTTGAAATGGCATTTGTTCTGTTAAGTCTTAAATCTTGTTTTTCTGACAATACCCGTGGTTAACCATTTCAGAAGATGTATCGTAGTATCCTATGTATAAATAATGCTTATTATATCCCCGGATTTATCATGCTCACCGAATGACAAACGCCTAGGCGGTGATGGTAGACTGATGAGTACCACCTCTTACTCTAAGTTAAGACGTTGTTTACAAAATAAACCCGTTTAAACGCCCTTAGATATCTGCGATTTTAATGTTCTAGATCCCCTTTGTATAGTTACGAGCAGGGCTGGGAAGCTGTCAATAGTCTAGTTCTATGTTACTTCAGAAATCTTTGTTGATATTTTTAGAAGACGATTTATTTAAAAAGAAAAATCTCCATCTCTGAGAGAGTCTCTTTAAATATTGAACTTAATGTCTATAGTTAAGATTTGTCTGTCTTCTTTCTTCTTTTTTCATCCTAGTTCAAACAACAAGACCCATCTCTTAGTACTATCAGTACTTTGATTGTAACAACAAGGTTTGAGTTTCATCACATTGTGTGTTTTTCAATGTTAATCCGTTTTTAGCTCGACTATTCGGATATAGTGAGAGCAATACTTCTCATCCGAACGTTGAAGTCGGCGTCACATCTTGGTTAAGTGTTTACGTGCAAGATTGCATCCCATTACCTACAGTACGATATGGGTTAATACTCCACAAATATCTTTAGTGTCATCATATAGAGACCATGAAATAATCTATGGTACCTGACAAAGTTTCAAATTTCTTGATTTTAATTTAAGCGAATTATGCGCGGCGTTTCGTGCTTAGAAAATCCTGGTTTAGTTTTTACGTGCAAGTTTGTATCTTATGAACTACTGTTTGTAATGGGTTGATACATCACATTCGTGTTTGGTGTCGTTTTGTAAGGTCTCTGACCGAGTTTCATATGCCTTGTTTTGAATTTAAGCAAATTATGTCGTATTTTGTACTTAAAAAAAATATTGGTTAAAATTGTGCATGCATATTTTGTTACATGTAGCAACTTTATTGCATAACGGGTTGGCATCGAAAAAGACAAAATGTAATAAAACTCAACCCGTTTTGTAATAATTATTACATAATGCAACGTTATTAGAAAACAGCTTTACTTAGAGAATTTCATTTTGGTATGTACTGCTATTTGTGAAGATTTCCCACCATAAAAGCGTTAAAACAGATAAATTAAATCGCCATTGTAATTTGCTGATAAGCCCTCGTCGGCTATCTTAGTTACTTGGTCTAATCTTTTCCGGTACATTGAGTCATTCGGAACGGCATCCTAGCTTGAACATCGCTCAACTAAAGTTTTCCGATAACTTCTGACCTTTGCTCATAAGCCTCTTTTGGCTTGGAAGAGGTTATCTTTTGTGTGAAAATGTCATCACGTAACCATTATGAATATTATAACAGAACGGGTTGGCATCTTAAAGTTATTATAACAGAACGGGTTGGCATCTTAAAGTTCGCTTTGTAGAATATCAAGCCTTTTCATATATTTTATTACATAATGCAACTTTATTACAAAACGGGTTGGCATCGAAAAACGCAAAATGTAATAAAATTCAACCCGTTTTGTAATAATTATTACATAGTGCAACGTTATAAGAATACGGCTTTACTTAGAGAACTGCACTTTGAAATAAAACCATAGAGTTACCCCTTTTGGAGTCATCATTTAAGTTTGTCATCGGAAAATCTTCATACGACATTTGCTATGTTTGGTATGTTCATAGCATTGATCACTGTGCTAAACCTAACTATCATATTGCTTGTACAGTCAATTGATCGAATTGCTTATACGCCAATATATGCTGTTCATCAAAGGTTCTCGCCATATTTTGGTCGTATTCAATCGGTTTTTGTGTTTCACTTACGTCAGAAAAAGAGATATTATAGTCCATTTCAATATCGCTGATAAGCTTTATCTGGCCGAAAATAACTTTATGTGTCTCGTTTCGAAAGGTTCTGCCATATATTTGTGCCATATCTGAAACATTTATCGCGAACAATCAAGTTTTCTCATATTTTTACATATTGCTGATATGCCTATGTTGGCTTTCAAGCATCTCTGTTGGCCTTTTTTCGGTACTTGTTGCCACTTGCGATGGGATTTTAAGTATCTAAACGCTAAAACAGACATTTGAAATATTTTTTGTAATTTGCTAATAAGCCCTTTTCGGCTTTTTAGATACTTGGCTTGACTGTTTCTGGTACGTTTAATCATTCAGAACGGTTTCCTTGCTTGAAAATTGCTCAAACAAAGATTTTATGAACGTTTGGTTTTTGCTTATAAGCCTGTTTTGTCTTGGAAGAGGCTACCTTTAGTGTGAAAATATCACCATGTTACCATTATGAATACTGCTACATATCGGGTTTGTAAAGAAAAAATCACTTTGAAAAAAAAATCAACCCGTTTCGTAATAATTATTACATATTGCAACTTTATTACATAACGGGTTGGCATCGAAAAACGCAAAGTGTAATACGCCTCAACCCGTTTTGTAATAATTATTACATTATGCAACTTTATTACATAATGGGTTCGCATCGAAAAACGCAAAATGTAATAAACTTCAACCCGTTTTGTAATAATTATTACATTATGCAACTTTATTACATACTGGGTTGTTACATAGCATCATCAAACTTTTTTTCAGATAAAAAGAAGACAGACTCATATAAATGACTATATAGTGTCTATTCCGATCCGTGCAAAAAAAAGACAGAAAAAAATATTCGACACTCGGCTTTCGTTTACGTTATATTCGACAGTGTATATTTTTGAAAGGTAGGAACTGTGTAATTATTCCTCAGTATTTTATGGGAGTGAAAACGCTCACTTTCGCACCGTTTTCCGAATACGTTTCGATACCTTTGTATAAGGAAAGCAACGTTTTGGATCTATCCAACGGGTAATTTCTCAACCTTAAATCACTTTCTTAAACGTAAGCTGCTATCTTGAGGCAGATTTATGAGGTCACAAACCTTTGTTGGTGTCGGCAATTAGCTTCAGGATAAAATAACGTCATAATCAACGACAGCCTAGTAGATAGTTAACCCTTTCCCAAACAATAACGACATTTGACCACTTCGTTACGAACGACTTTAGAAAACATTATGGGAAAAGGAGAAATTGCTCGTAATGAGCAATTTTTCCTTTTTCCACAAGGTTTTCTGCTCTATCTGAAGAACATTTTGCAATTTCATCACATTTTGAAATATTGTCTGCAAACTCTTTCAATTTGCGACAGTCGGAAATTTGTTGTTTGGGAAAGGGTAAAAGTACCATCGTCATGAGAGAGCAAAAACGTGAGCGGGAAGGAACAATTTGCTTTGTCAGTTGGATTGGGAGTTAATGTCGTTCTCAACACAATTAAATGTTGTCGTTTTCCCTTGTTAGTACTGCATATTTCCTTTCAGGGTCATTGAATTCTTTCCTGTATGAACACACTTAGCCAGTCTTGAGAAACGTATAAATAATGAAACATTGAAAGCGGAATATTTGCCGGGCGAAGGTATCAATTTCTGGATCCCTGTGTACCGTTTAATCAAACAACTACATGTAATGTAAATATTTGCTAAAGTCAAATTCTAATGCATATGGATATTATTTTAAGGAACTTACAATATGGTAATGTAACACGTCATTGAAATCGTCTCTCTCAATGACTTGTTACTTTGCAATGTTGCTTGTCTCAATATTGAAATAAGAAGGAATATTTTTTTGAACTACGCAATTTCTTAGCGTAAAATGTTGAGTATTTGCTATAGACTCAGCTATTGGTGCAGATATCTATAACACACAATCAATCAATGATAACGGATCTTACGTTGATAGATAACACATATTCCGTCTTATGGTCATGAAGGGGGATCATTTAAAAAAATCAATGCGATGTAAGAATCATACAAAGGGAGGTTAATTGCCGTTTCAAACATCAAAGGATGTTTGTATCCAAACCATGTCAACATGTATTAAAAGGACCGGAATCATTGGGATGATTTATGGATCTACTTGCGTGTTTACTGCCTTTTTTCATATGTTTTACCCCTTTTTAACGCTTTGTAACGAGCACGACCCGTAATCTACTCCTATTTCAAGCTACTGTAAAACCCTGTTATCTTCTGAAGACATTTTCCAGCGTGAAACATGTAAGTTTAACCGTAAATCGCATCACTTGCCTTAAAAGGACTATATCGCATATTAAGTTCTATTCTTTGTTAAAATAAAATGTCTTCTATCAATGAAATGATATTACATATCTATTAGGTTACAGAATACAATGTACTAGGTACTTGATATTCATTTCGGCATCCATTAAAAGGACCGGGCTCATTGGCATGATTTATGGATCTACTTGCGTGTTTACTGCCTTTTTTCATATGTTTTACCCCTTTGTAACGCTTTGTGACGCTTTGTAACGCTTTGTAACGCTTTGTAACGTTCTGTAATGCTTTGTAACGCTTTGTACTGAGCATGACCCGTACTCTAGCCATAGTTCAAGCTCATGTAAAACCCTGTTATCGTCTGAAGACATTTTCCAGCATGCAACATATAAGTTCAAAGCTCACCATTTGCCTTACTATATCAAGCAAACAATTGCATAGTTGATTGTGTGAAATTTATAATAATCAGGATGAAAGGAAAAGCCTGCTCATAAGAAGCATGTATTTTTACCAGCACACTGTTTATGTATGTCGCCTGTCCGTTGAATGTCGTTATGTTTTAAAATTTGAACCAAATTGTTACGTTTTGCAATCATGTAACTCGAGCCTTTGCGAGTCGTATTCCAAGCCAAATTCTTTCTTTACGACTACGTGTATATAATTGTCGAAATCTCTGAATCTCAAAGATAACTTTTGTGAATGAAATATAAACTTGTGTTTAAAAATGCGAGGAAGATTTTAAAGGCAGGGCGCCATTTACGTCTAAGTTTAAACTTTTCTGTGGTATTATGTTCCTCTTTATATTATTATTTACGAGAAAAGATGTCCTACGAACCTTTGTGAGATACGCCCCACATATGGCTTTAGGCGGAATTCCGGTTGTAACAAACGCCTTATATACTTTACAATTTGCGCACCAAGTCATCCCAGAAGGCGTAAATTGTCGTAGCATGGTTATTGATGAAATAAATTACCAGTGACGAATGGCTTAATTGGTGCCGTATCTAAATATACTAAACGTGACGTAAAACAAGTAGATCATATGACGTGATATGTAACATGATACCCTTTGTTTGAGAGAACGAATCTTGAAAATTCAGATTACTTGTCAAGATTAAGGTATTGGTGAAATTTCATCGACTGTGCGTCTCAGGAGCTCGTTTAGTTTTGTTTGTAGATATTTCAACAAAACAACATCCCTCAACTCAATTTTTTTAATTCGTTTTACCAATGCAAATTTCTTTAACATTCCATTATTGTTGTTGTTTTTCTTCTCGTTGCAAGTCCTTTGTATAAAGTTATTGATTATCTTTCGTATATGTTTATTATTACCGTAACGACAGCGAACAAGACAATAATGTGTAGGTGTAGATGTGGACATTTGGTAAACAAATTGATTGTAATCAAGTAAAGTAACTGGGTGTACCCAAGGAGATATCAGCTACTGCCATATTCATAGATAGATGATAGTAATGTGAAAAGTGGCATGTTGTTATCCCAACAAATTAATATGACATTCCTTTATATATTGTCATCTCTATTCAGCCTTGCTAATAATAAAACGATTGGTTTTCGGATGGTGCCTACCAACAAGCTGGTATGACATATCTAAATATATCTGCTCATATCGTACATATATATATACAGCTTTTCCAAACAAAACAAAAAAAACGATTAGTTTTCGGATGATGCGTTGGAGTTTTAATTCCACTTGAAGATGCCCTATTCGTGCAGGGATGGCGCGGGTCTCATGGATAAAATCAAACATCCAGACATCAGTGTAAGGCACCGTGTTATATAATCAGGCTCCGTCCTAAAGGCTGTTTCCAGAATGTTATCGTCTATAACGAGTACATGTTTTCATTGTTTTCAAGGCAAACCTACTATTCTTATCTGCAGTAAAGCGTTTCCTTGTATGGGAATAAATGATTTCTCCAAGATTAAAGCAGGACCATACGACAACAAATGACATTGAAAATCAAAAATCCATTGTTGTTCATGACATTGGACGGAAACAATTCGAGGGTTCAATGCAAGACTATAGTAAGTGTTTGTGAAGCACTTACTATAGTATTGCATTGAACCCTCGAAATTATGACAAAAATAATAATTTTCGACATCTGAAGCAAATACAACGCAGAACAAATCATAGCATAACATACGTTTTATTTGACGAGAACATGTTACATAGTCATTTTCACATACAAATTTTGCAAATACAAATTTTGAATACAATGGGGTAGTTTGGAGAAAACGTTAAATCGACCAGAATCCAAATTAGAGTCCAGCTACGCTTGCAACGAAGGTTCGCACTTATACGACATAGAAACGTAAACTCCGCTCCGGATGCCGATTTCAGCACAACTCGTCTCACAATCCTCGCCACCATATTTGTGGAGCAGAGGAACACAGATCGATAAGGTACTTAGAATAAGTTCTTGGCAAAATAGTTTACAAAACGCCCTGTGCTCTAATCCTCCTTGTTTTTGTCCCTTGGCATCCCCATGTCTTCTTTCGGTCAGACAATGGATGTAATTACGTATTGTATTCCAGTAAGGAGTACAGAATGTACTCATTTTGAGACTTTATAATCGATTGACTAGTGTTTGCTTGTTTCTTATTCTTACAAATAGTTCAGTTTAAACTTATTCATTTTACATCGATTGTCAAAAAAGCTTTGCATCTTAGATAAACTGATCTCCATTCTGCTTCCTGGATACATAACCAGTTCGCACACCGAATAGGGATTGATTAAAGGTCGCTAAGTAGACGCCACTTCTTATGGGGTACGAAACCACGACCTTCGTGCCAAGAAGCCGACGCTCTACCTCTTGACCACTGTTCCTACTTGTTAGTTTACATGTATATACACGTGACGATTTGCAGGTCAACCACTTGTGTAAAGACTATGCACAATGGACACGTCTGAAACTAGAGCATGGCCAATTATGTTGTGTTTTCTTCTCTGATGTTCAAGTGATCAAATTGACAAGTGTTCAAGCAACCCTATTGTTTTAACTTATCTAGCGTATATGGTTCCAATACTAATTCCAAACATTTTTGAATCTGATTTTCATATTATACTATAACAATAAGTCACGTCGAAGGTGGTTCGAACAAAACAATCTAGATCTTTGGCTTATTCCTCTGCCAAAACGATTTCCATTAGACGTGATTTTCCAGCTACCATACTGGATGTCGGTGATGATTCCTGGCTTGCCTACACCTATTTTGGGCAATTAATCTTATGGTATTCCTCCATTAATAATGAGACGAGCATTGTTTTATTTATGAACTACAGTTGAAGAACTATAAACCCCAAACAAACAAACAATGCTGAAGAATGACTGAAAGCGACCTAAAGAAACTCATCATCCAACACAAAAGGACTAGGAAGAATCCTGCATAGTTTGGCCAATAGTGCTTGGTATCGACAACCCCTTGAACCATTGCAACCAAGAAAGTATGGCTGCAGTCCTTTAGAGATTACAAAACGCTGGAAATATCACGTTATAAGGAAAGAAAACAGTCCTATTACAAGAACAGCTCTTCACTGGATATCAGATGTAAAAGGGTAAACGAGGCATGCCAAAGAAGATATGAAGACGGGCAGTAAAAGAAGAAATGAAATGTTTCAACCATACAAGGGCAATAAATGAAAGAAACGCAAAAGACAGACAGGAGTGAAAAAGCTTTGTTGCTGCCATACATGCCAACGGTCATAACATAAAGAAAGTAATAGGAACACTTTCTGCCATGTGTCACAAAACCCTCATTGTGAAGGGCTTGCTATGGGTGTAACATTTGCAGACTGGTCCAGATAACCAATCAACGAGAAGCCCGGTTATTGCAGATTAATCGTAGATGCGTAATGAAGGTCGTTGCCTGATGGAATTGGACTTAATGGCTTTAGTCATTGTAGAAACCCAGTGAAGGGCAAAGATAAGTAGACCAAAGTCGGTTTATGGCGTAATTAGGTTGGTCTACTTATTAGAGCTCTACTGTAACCATCGGCGCCTGAATACACGTCTATCCGATCAGCGTTCCAGTTTGACCCAATAACCGTGTGATAAAATGTACATACTTAGTACCCGAGAGAAAGTTGTCGCACATGGGATAATTAGTTCAATTCTTTTTACTTTTCTCAGTATCTTCTGTTTTCGATATCATTTAGTCTCGTTTTCCCGGTGAGAACAGTATTAAGACACAGATATAGCAACACTATTATCGGAAATGTACATAAGTTATATAATGTTCTCATCAAAGAAATAGTTACCGAGTCAACCGTCTCCCATCAATCCGCTCGCATGTATCAACTAGTAAGTAAGTTAACCGTGTTCTACCCGAGAACAAAATGTGGATGGAACAACGTCCTACCAACAATACTGTTAGCGTCGCAGACAAAGCTTTCTTAGCCGCACCGGATCATCTGGTTAGAGGCGGTTCCAAGCTTAGTCCACAAGCACATTGTTCATGATTCAAAATTTCAATTCAACTGTACTCTTTTATAATTTCATGGCTTTCTTCCCGTTTTCCATCGGGTCTTAAAACAGTCTTAAATCGACTCTTAGTCATTTATTGGAAGAAGAATATTCTCATAGACAGATCAATTAAGCCAGGGGATTATATCAACATAAGAAGCGAAATACCAATGACAATGCTAGACGGCCGTCCTAGGACATTTCTCCTTCTATAATCCTCTGTTGCATGCTCTTGGGATCCGACGGCAAAAGTCATAAAACAGACACTCTACGTGATGCATTGATGTACTTTAACCCTTATAGTGCTGGAACCGGCTTCATGCTTAAGCAAACAGGTTAGATCTAGGCCAGCCGCCAAATAAATTGGCGGCTGACTTGTGATCTAACCTGTTTACTACTTTGAGTATCTTTCCTCATCAGAATGAAGCAGATATCTAAGTTTTGGAAAGCAGACGACATAACAACTTTTTTTGTTTGAAAATCACCCAGCATTTTAAGGGTTAAGGGTTTGTTTACATATTCTGTTAAGAGAATGTTTGGGCAACCAAGCAAATCCCAATCAACAATTATGATTCACCGATGCTACATGTTCATTGCTTCCAACTAAAATTGAACAAACGAGTCAAAGGAATGGATCTTCCCTACTCTATAGCAGTGTTCAAGCCTCGTTCTCTCTAAAGCAGGCATCACACGTACTCGACCCAGTGATTTTATGTTGTGATAACGTCTGAATCAATATGAAAAAGATAACCGGAGTAAAACATGGGTTTCTAAAAGGCATTGATTTATTGCTTTGTTGATTTTGATAAGTTACATACGCAGTGTATAGTTAAGAAAAAGAACTTTATTCGAGTTGTTTTGGCTCTGTTGAGATTAAGTTTATAAGGGGTAGGTCACTGTCTAAGAAAGTAGAACATAATTTATTTAGATAATTGGTATACAATTGTTTAACCCATTACCAAACGCCAAATTTTCGCCTGGCACGAATTGAAAGAGTTAGTTGGCGAGATTTCAAAATGTGATAAAACTGAAAATGATCGTCTGATGGGACAGAAAACATTATGGGAAAAGACGTAATTGCTCGTTGAAAGCAATTTCCCCTTTTCCCACAACAGAGTCGTCTGCAAAAATCTGTTCAAATATCGTTATTGTTTCAATAATTAGTTATCAAAATGTTTAATCCCATTTCGTTTCCATTTCTGCTGCATGAGAACCCAGATATTTTTTTTATTTTTTTTTTATTGAATGATAGTGTTGATAATGCAATATGTATCAACAACAATACATACAGATGACTTATTTTTGACATGTTATCTTTGCTCGTCAATAGTTGCTTTGAATTTGAAAGAGCGGCAAATTTCGATATTGAGGAATGGAATAAGATCAGAGAACATATCGCTGAAGTACAGTACCTACTAGCCGATAAGTACGATCAATATGGGGGATGAAAGGATACTGAACCTATCATAAACTGGTTTATGTCTCGGAGCTCAGACATTTTAAAATTGCATCTTTGGCAATATACGATGGTTTATGTCGGATAACAAACTTTATTCGTGCATTTTCCCAATCCAAGAAAATAACAAGGTTCTCCATCTAGCAAAATTTCCTGATATGTTTTATGTTTGTTTCTTTGCAAAATGGTTATAGAAGTAGCAGACGTTCGTTGAATCACTTCTCGTCACGAACAGACTTCGATTATGCACAATGCATTGACTCAATGTCCGAAATGATATAGGCTTTTTGTAAAGATATATCAACAATTACATTTGGCTAGAGGTATGGTTATAAAACGTGTCGAAAATCAACCCCACATATTGCAAAAAATCGAAACATTTGAAAGTGAAACACAACGAGATTTTCAGATACACCAGCCGATGCTTAGCGAATAAGTCGATCTATCATTAGCATTTCCATTTATAAACATGAATATATTCAGGACAAAAGTTCTTATAACTATACTACAATTAAGGTTCTCGTTGCTAATTCTAACAACGACATCTCATTAAGATCAACTATGATGTAATGATTAACGTTGGAGGTATCTGGACGGAAATACCAGGATCCAAAGGTTTTTCTCAGATTGCTTGTTATTTCGGTATGCCTTCGATACAAGGAAAATGAATTAGTATGACCTAATCACACCAAGTTTGAATTCATCGTTGACTAGACACTCCATGATAAATATAATCTTATTTAAGATTTCTTCAATTGACATCGATCAATAATTGCACAATTTGGACGTAACGAACTTTGGCGACGCACCGATGTTCTAGCATAGCGATATATAACTAATAAGATTTGCCATATCATCCAAGAGATGTGATCACTATATCGGTTGAAACAAGAAATATAGATATGTTAAAGGTTGGGTAACAATAACCCATAGCTAATTCTACCAAGTATATATCGTCAAAAATCAGCCATAAATGCTGTAGGGTATAACACCATCAGCTTTAGTATCCATTTACTTATCGAAGCACATCGAACACCACGGTATGTGCAAGTTCATCGGTCTTCTAAATACTGATGAAACTCATTACTCATTCAACTTTGTAGTTACAACAAACATGCATTTAGAATATGAAGAAGTTACTATTCTATAGAATAGAAAATAGTTTCAGGAATTGTATTAAGTTTATCTAAGTCGTCACTCTCATTCTGTATGTCTATAAACTTTTGCTTTTTATGTATATGTATAAGTTATAAATGAACATGTCATTTTCATAACATGCATGTAAATATAGAATTGTAATAAATATGAGCATAGGTACTTTATGTAGAAATAAAATTATGTTATGTTTATTATCTCCGAAACACTCGAAAGGTCGAACTTCATGAAAACGCGGGAAATTCGACGATTTGTCAATTTTTTCCGAATATGTCTGTAATCGGTCCCTTAACCGTTTTCGGCGAGAATTAATCATGATGTTACGTGACTGTTTCCATGCTTCTGTACTGAGGCATGTGCACATTTTTTGCAGACGACTCTGGAAAACATTGTGGGAAAAGGAGAAATTGCTCGCGACGGAGCCCATAATCCTTTTCCCATAATCTTTTCAACTCTATCAAAAGCTTACTTTCCAATTCCATCACATTTTAAAATGTCGTCTGCAAACTCTTTCAATTTGGGACAGTTGACAAAATTTGGCGTTCGGTAAAGGGTTGGAGGCTACGGGATGACTTAACTATAAAACAGATCCCATGACAAATGTCTGTGAGATAATTCGATAAAGGTGTGTGTTTTGACGTATAATCAAGATGAATCGCCGCTTGAACTTACTATAACGCGATCGTTTGAGTTATTTTGTCAACTTGAATAGATAGCCAACCTATCCCAGTAGGCGGTTGTTAAAGATGATGAACTATGTGGAGAAAGTTCACGTGGTAAAGAATTATATTAAGCACGCGTCTCATATACCCAACGTCTGTTGGTGCGTATATGTCAATCAATCTGAATTCATCGGGTTTACCCAATGAAAACACCTCTGAGATAATAGGGATGCCGCCATATTGTTTCTCGCGAGACTTACGTCATTGTACTTTCGTTTCCAAATATAGTTTTTAGATTTGAAATCTTAATAGTCATTTAATTTTTGAAGGAAACAGTTATATATATTACAACTTATAATGTCACTTTTATGTTTGAGTTACCGATAAAATATTGGTTAAAATGATGATCAATACTTAGGAAATGTGTTATATGCCGGGGACGATTTACCCAAAATATTGTACTTATATCCGAGGTGAATTTCTCAGCTCACGGAAATACCCGAGTTGTTGCATTTTGTATTTGCTTGAGATAGCTTACATTTCTATAATCACCTGCTTGCTCGAAAAATGACATGTACATTAACGACGTATTCATATACATAAAAAGACAAATTAAATAGACATACAAGATGAAAGTGACGACTTAGATAAATTAAATAAAATTCCCAAAACGATTCTTTTCTTTAAAATAGTAACTTCATATTTTAAGTGCATGTTTGAAGTTACTAGAAGATTTAATGAGTAGCGTTTGTGATTGTTTAATAAGTGTGATAGGTGTTTAATTCTGTTACAACTGTATAAACTATTCCAGAAGCACTTATTGAAATCAAACCTCAAACGTGCAGAAAATATCAATAACATGTAAACCGTTAATGTACCCATCAATACTCCATGGGAATAACAGAACAGAACCTATTTTATTAAAAAAGTACATAGTACATAGTCATATTATACATAGTTTGTACAAAGAATTATATCATGTGGTTTTTAAGGAAAGTTATACTAAACACGAAAAGCAATATTCGATATCAAAGAGTGAAGAAATAAAGTGACTAACGATTTTTTTGTCCGAACAAGATGGCCGCGCCACAGTTATTGTTGCTTTTTTCACATACTTTTGCCAATGATAGCCACATTGTGCACCTCGTATGAATTGACCACCAACTTTTCGGAGCTGGTGGTACCTGATAGCCAATGCTTTGTAACGACGTTACGTCTAACACTCGACAGAGAAATCGCAGTCGAAAGGAGCGCCTGTCGAAAACAGTCGGTGATCGACTGTGATTTTTTCGATTTATTTGCAAACCAGCAGTTTCCTGGCTGCCCTTTGATGGTTAAAATACCATTACCAACCGAGGCAACCTTCCAATTCGTTCGCGTGTATGCTTGCGCTGTTGTTTGCTTCGACTCTACGAACACATTCAGAAGTCAACTGCAAAGATAGACAGTATCAATCAAAGTTTGGATAACGTATTCAACGCGACCGAAAGTCTTCTGTGCAGACGCAGAACAAATCGAATGGGTCCTTGACTCCTTGCAGTTTGCACGAAGGTTATTATTCATCTGTTTATTTAACTTGTGATGGGGGACTGGTTATTGGGAGATCTGCCTTCAGTGCTGTTCAAGGTGGGGAGGGGGGTCTTACAAAGATTCATAACGTTTCGTCTGCGTTTACGAAATTGTCGTAACGCTTGAATCTATAAGGTAGCATTGCTTCAGTGATGAAATATATTTATTACAGGTCTTTCGCTTATACGAGTTGAACCTTACACTTTAAGTTCTGATACGAGTTTTTGAAATCCATTGCCTTGTAAGTAAATATACAATCAAACGAATTTCTAAACGTCCACTTGATCTTTCATTAAAATCTTGGAATACAAAATATATAAATTTTCGACATTTGCATAAACGTACGACAATCTTTATTTAAATCATATCTAAAAAGTCATTTGATTTAAAACACTAAGATATAGTTTGTATTTCGATGTATTAACGAAATAGCACGTGGAAATTTAGAAATTTGGTTCAGTGTATGGTCAATGTAAATTTTCCCCCTGTTTCCTGATACATGAACTGAGAAAAATAAAGGAAATTGAATAGAATTGATGGAACTATAACGGTAAGTAGCAATCAAGTAAGTATCTTTATCCTGTCACTAGTGTCATTTTGGGACCGATAACTAGGTGCCGTATAACATTTGTGATATCCGGCACTAACCATATACCACATGCACGTGACGAATCATGACGTCATAATAACGACATGATGTCATGTTTACATCATTCTCTACGTATTTTGTCCTTTTTTCTCGTGTTTTATTTACATTATGTTTGTTTGAAAGAATACATTTAAGGTTACAGGATAAATAGAATAGAAAGTTGGTGTCTTTGAATTGGAAAAGTTATCGGGCTCGGCTTCGGATTATTATCCGTTTCGCTTTCGGCTCACCGGATAATATTCCAAAGCCTTGCCCGATAACAGTTCCGATTCACGACACCAACCATCTATTCTCTATATATCTATCTTACGAGTTCAAGAAGGCAATAAATGGTTAATTTTTGGTAAATCGATAAATTCCATTTCACAACGCTATACAAATATTAATCAAGAGACTACTATAGAATACATGATTAATTAGATATGGTCCCCTTTTGATCTGCAGCACCACAGACTAATTAATGTAGTACTCAGAGTGTTTCTACTTTGAGATCGTCTTTGACAGCATCGCCATAAATTCAAACTCTAATTAATGAGACTAGGCCGATGTATCCATGTATTTTCATTCTTTCTCTAAACAAAATTTACATGTATTTTTTTACATTCACAAATTCATACAAACTTCCGGGCACATATACAAAACTTTGTGAGTAAAAATGCGTTTCGAAATGTAACGGAAGCATTGCACGGACAATTTCTTAATTAAGAAAGCGATAAACGACGTATCCAATCGGAGAATCAGACAAAACGAATTTCACAATTAATACTGCTGCTAGGCGACGGATCAATACCTCAACCATGTCTCTGCATCGGACGCAAACAATATCAGAGTACAAGTGTTAGAGCAATCGGAACTCCTCGGGTATTTCCGTGAGCTGTGAAATACACCTCGGATATTAGTGTAGGGTTACAATTTTTGGGTAAATCGGCATCCGCCAATTAACACCTTTTCTAAGCGTGCACGTTAAGTAGTTCAATGTACATGGAAGTGTTGGATATCTTATTTAATCATTTTTTATAGGTAACTCATACGAAATAGCGAAATCATAAGTTGTGACATATATAGTTGTTTCATTAATCAAATTAAACGACTTTTACGATTTCACATTTAAGATCTATTTTTAACAACGAAAGTGAAGTGACGTCATTTCCGCGGGAACCAATATGGCGTCATCCCTATTATTTCAGAGGTGTTTTCATTGGATAAACCCTATGTGTTCAGATTGGTGTTAAAGCCTAACCCTCAACATGATGGTTTCCTAACTCTTTCCAAAATGTGGTTACAGGATCAAGAATTTTTAATTGGCTTAGACTATACAGTTTCTCGTCAAATAAATACCTGTTTGCAGAATAACATGCAAATGAAGAAAGTAAACAAATTAAACACTATATACAAAGGTTCTCGTGATCGTTCAGACGTCTCTAGAAATCATCCTCTCTTAGCTCGTAATTGAATCAGAAGAGTTTGAGTGTTTTTGTGTTTTAATTTGAGTCTAGCGTTGAGTTCGACATGTATTCATATGCAACTTCATGTGTAAGTTATACCACATGCATGTCTCCGATAACTTCCTGTCAAGTAACTTTACATAGGGATCCTGTTCGGTCTAGTGGTTAAAAGGACATGAAATTACTGAAAGATTGTTGACACGGGGTTAAACACCATAAAAACAACCTAACAATAAAATAATTGGTTGCCGTCTGGTATCGAACCAGGAGTGTCTGGTCTCCAATTTCAGATGGTTACCTCAATGTTGTAGTGGATATTTTCAAACACCATTGTTTACACATATGTAGTGTATGTAAGCCACATGATGGTTACCCTTCCCTACTACATTGTTTGAACTTGGTGATGAAACGTCGACAAAATCCGTCGTAGCTCATTAACTCTTTAAGTTTGATGTTGTTTATGATGTAAGACGAAGGCCTCATAAAACATCAAACCTAGTGGCGGAGCGACCGAGAAAGACTCCATCTCTAATTGAATTCATGTTTGCCACTATAAACGATATGTACGATTTGAAACAATTAACAAATCGTATAAAGTCACGAAAGAACTAACATCTTGTTTAAACATTATCTTCAAAGTCGGATCTGGGAATTTATTCCGCATCATTTCGAAAATGTGCTCGCTTACCAAGTTTGAGCAAGTGATTGAAAGTTGTTCGGATACCTCTAAAAACTTCGTAAGCGTGTTTGCGTCCGATGTGCTGAGGTACTATATCATGGGTGTTATCTTAAACCTAAAGCCTTTTAGGTATATAAATGTATCGAAGTAAAATGTTTTAGAAGATACAAATGAATAGATTTTTTAAACCTTTCAAACATAACACTTTTGTGACAGCTCCAAGTTTGAAATGAACAGCAGAAGAAAATTTACAACACTTGGATATAAAAATTTATCAAAATTTAATTTTTTTTTAGCCGTTTCACAAACTATTTGTATCAAACCATGGACCTATGTCCCTCATGAAGACCGTTGTTCGGTGGTAAGAAGCAACCTACTTATGTCGCATTGAGAAAACAGACCGTCGGTAACAGTATCAAAGCAATATGAACTCTGGGGGTTTATGCAAGGAAAACACTCATAGTTGTTACGACTGGGCATCGACCATTTCAATTCCCCGAACTTGGGCCATTTGTTGTTCAAGTCTGACTCGCTACAGACCTCGGCAATATACATGTGTGTTAATAGAAAGTAAAATACAAAATTCAATTAACTTTCGCCTTAGCTAATAAATATGTTTCGGCCGTGCCGAGAATCAAACTTCCCACCGCCATTGATCGAGCTGGCACCGGTACATACATCGACATGTGGTTACAATGTATGAAGCGGTATACATATCTCTCTGTGCTATGTATGACAACAAAGAGAGGGGAAACACTTAGAGGATTGCACTCTCTAATTACTTCCTTTGTGTAGCGTGGAAACAATAATGTTTAATGATTACTCTCTGGCTACCAGCATGTCTTTTTTTTATTGTCGGGAAAACCCAGGCTTTTAGTGTTCTGTAAATGAACAGCAGCCGCTCTAACCATTAGAATGCTGGGAAATTTTCTTAGATTAGTTTTGTGTGTGTCGTCAGCTTTCCAAAACCTTAAGCATCTGCTTGATTTCGATGAGGAAAGATACTCAGAGTAGCAAACAGGTTAGATCACAGGCCAGTCGCCAATTCACTTGGCGGCTGGCCTGGATCCAACCTGTTTGCATAGGCATGAAGTCGGTTCCAGCACCATAAGGGCTAATGACATTTCGGCGAATAGCTGAGTCAGAGAAATGAGACTGTTAACATGAAACGCGCTTTTAATCATCCATTCAAATTCAAAGCTTGGCAACAACTGTTAAAATATTTATTCAGGAATCATTTACATGGGGCCTGGACTATAGGTTCGTTTGTTTGTATGGTGATTAATGCCGTATCAACAATTTTTCAGACATGTACCGGCTTTCCTGGATCCTCAGTACTAGGCTAGGGCTCTGGAGTGTCTTGCCAAAGGTCACTCCCATGAAACCAGAGGTGTCAGTGGACCTCGAACCCGGGACCCCCGAGATCAAAGTACGCCATCTTAACAACATTTTCAACCACTGGGCCACGCAGCAACCTTCTGGACTACAGGACTGGTGTGAGTCTATTTGTGTCCTAATTTGGCTTCTATATGTAATAACCAAAGACGATGTTATGTTGAAAATGGCAATTTAATTTTGAATGACGCACATTACCAAAACAGTTTCAGTTAAAAACGCACAGTATGCCAATGGTATGTTGGAATTGTCATTTTAAAGAAATGCGTTTTGTAAACTCAAACGACACCATTCCGTTAACCCATTCCTTTCGAATACATAAGTAAGGCAGCCAAATGAAACAAACGGGAAATAATTTCGAATAAAGTGCTGGATTTTGTGAAGTAATTGATAAACACATATCACACATGCTCGTTGGATATATAAGAGTTCTTATATTCATTTTGGGATTTTACTTGACATCAACAATTGCTGATCACATACCACATACCAATTGACGGGGAACAAATGGGTTATAGCTTTAAAAAGGAAACAATAAAGC